>CM077079.1:212400571-212843555 GCA_039513925.1 Platanthera zijinensis
TCTTCTTAATTTGAATGATTACCCAATCAAATTACTAATTAGACGTTAAAAATAGATTAGTACCTTATGTGGGAAAGGTTCTCTTATTAATTATGAGTGGACCATTGATTTTTTTTTTATTAATCCTAATTATTTTATTATTTATTATAAATTGGAGACGGATGTGTAGAAGAAATAGTATAGTGATAAAACAAGAATTTTTCCAAAATCAAAAGAGTTATTGGGTTGCAAAAATAAAATATTTTTACTCCCTTTCCTTCTTTTTCTTATCATTATTTTATTTCTTTTATTGTTATTCTAGTTTTGTTAACAAATAAAAACTCATTGTATAGAAAGGAAAAAGATCTGTAGATTGGACCCTCTGTCTCCGGGGTATTTATTTTTTCTTAAATCTTTTACTTCTTATATTACCATTAAGTGATTTACATCACAGTACTGTATAAATATATATATATATATATATATATATATATACAGTAAAAAAAAAAATAATAGAGAGTATATAAATTAACAGTATAGACAGTGCATATTATATCTATATTCTATATAATTTATTAGTATAAGGTAGTATAAGATAAAAAATAGACTACATAAAATAATAAAATAAACACATACACCGTTCTGACCATATTGCACTATGTATTATTTCAGAACACAAGAAGCGCCTTCCTTTTTTTTTTTTTTTGGTTTTTTGGTTATAGTAAAAATGTATGTAAATGACAGGATTACAAGGATATTTAGATTGAAAAAAGATACATTTTGGCAACAAAACTTCCTATATCCGCTACTCCTTCAGGAGTATATTTACTCACTTGCTCATGATCATAGCTTCAATAGTTTTATTTATTACGAACCTGTGGAGATTATTGGTTATGACAATAAATATAGTTTAGTACTTGTGAAACGTTTAATTACTCGAATATATCAACAGAAACTTTTTTTTTCTTCGGTAAATAATTCTAACCAAAATCTATTTTGGGGGCATAAGAATTATTTTTCTTCTCATTTTTCTTCTCAAATATTATCAGAAGGTTTTGGAGTCATTCTGGAAATTACATTCTCGTCGCGATTAGTATCTTCCCTTGAAGAAAAAAAAATACCAAAATCTCAGAATTTACGATCTCTTCATTCAATCTTTCCTTTTTTAGAAGATAAATTCTCACATTTAAATATTGTGCCAGATCTACTAATACCCCATCCCATCCATATGGAAATCTTAGTTCAAATCCTTGAATGCTGGATCAAAGATGTTTCTTCTTTGCATTTGTTGCGATTGATTTTTCACGAATATCATAATTTAAATAGTGTCATTACTTCAAAGAAAGACATTTACATCTTTTCAAAAAGAAATCAAATATTTTTTTGTTTCTTACATAATTCTTATGTATATGAATGCGAATATATATTCCTGTTTCTTCGTAAACAGTCTTCTTATTTACGATCAACATCTTTTGAAGTCTTTCTTGAACGAACACATTTCTATGGAAAAATAGAATATTTTAGAGTAATGTATTGTAATTCTTTTCAGAGGATTCTATGGTTCTTCAAAGAACCTTTCATACATTATGTTCGATATCAAGGAAAAGCAATTCTGGCTTCAAAGGGAACACTAATTCTGATGAAGAAATGGAAATTTCATCTTGTTCATTTTTGGCAATTTTATTTTCATTTTTGGTCTTAACCTTATAGGATCCATATAAAGGAATTACCCAACTATTCCTTATCTTTTCTGGGGTATTTTTTAAGTGTACTAAAAAAGACTTTGGTAATAAGAAATCAAATGCTGGAGAATTCATTTTTAATAAATACTCTGACTAATAAATTAGATACCATAGCCCCAGTTATTTCTCTTATTGGAGCATTGTCAAAAGCTCAATTTTGTACTGTATTGGGCCATCCCATTAGTAAACCAATCTGGACCGATTTATCGGATTCTGATATTCTTTATCGATTTTGTCGGATATGTAGAAATATTTGTCGTTATCACAGTGGATCCTCAAAAAAACAGGTTTTGTATCGTATAAAGTATATACTTCGACTTTTGTGTGCTAGAACTTTGGCTCGTAAACATAAAAGTACAGTACGCACTTTTATACGAAGATTAGGTTCGGGATTCTTAGAAGAATTTTTTATGGAAGAAGAACAAGCTCTTTCTTTAATTTTCCTCCAAAAAAGACCTTTTCCTTTGCGCGGTTTACGTAGAGAGCGCATTTGGTATTTGGACATTATCTGTATGAATGATCTGGTGGATCATTAATGATTGTTCATGAAAAAATATTAATAAATTTGTATTCTGAAATGCTCATATATCATTCTATATTGTATATATCATCATATTCGTGGTGAAGTTCATCGAGTAGTCAAAATTATCAATTTAATTTTTTTTTTTTTGATATATACATAGGGAAAGTCGTGTGCAAGTAAGGAATCAAGAGTCTTTCCTTACATTCTCCAATCAAATGAGAATACAAGAATTCTACTTTCATACAATATCTTAATTGAATTCTATGTAATGATCAATTCATTTTTTTGATTCTATATCTATTGTGTTGAATTCTACCGACAACATGTCTTATATGTATTTTGGATGATTATTGACGAATAACCAATATTTCGCTTAATTTTTCTTAGACAAAATAAAAATGGGGCGTGGCTAAGCGGTAAGGCAATAGGTTTTGGTCCTATTACTCGGAGGTTCGAATCCTTCCGTCCCAGATCGTTTCCATCAGAAACGAAAGATTCTTTTCTATTGAAATTTTAAATTGAATGAAAAAATGTTCTGTAACATATTGAATACAATGTTTTTCAATATGAATTCGAAGAATGATTCTTAGAATCCTCTTTTTTTCAGATCAAGAAAAAAAAAATATGGGGTTAAATTAAGTGAAATCCTTTCCGGATAATTCTTAAATCTCTATCTATTTAGAGATAGAGATATATAAGTGTGTATTATTATGTATCGATTCAGCCAATGACTATTCATGATTCTATATTGAATCAATTGCATACGGTTCCAAATTCAAATAAAGAGGGTTGTTATGATAAAACTTCGTTTGAAACGATGTGGTAAAAAGCAACGTGCGACTTGAAGGACATGATTGACTGTGGATTCTGATATCCACCATTTTCTATACGAATGAAGATGCTCTTGTCTCGACATAGTTTGTTCTGCTAGAAACCAAATTTTATTTGTCTTGGGTTGTTAAATAAAAAGACTAATGGTGGAGCATATGATGCAGCTCGAGCAAAACTGATTTATTAATTTATCGGGAGAATTATCTAGGGTTAGTGACAATCAATAAGTTAGACCAACTTTGTAAATATATCATCAAAAATATATGATCAATATAAATATTATTAGAATATTCATATATATATATAAATATAAATAATATATTTTAAATAATATATATAAAATATAAAAGGAGAGTTTAAATTTTGAACAAGTTTGAAATAAAAAAGTCAAATTTGTCGAAATTTTGAAACTTTTTTGATCAAAAGTGTATCGCAAATGAATCAATCTTTCATATGATTTTTCTTTGTTTCATAGAAAAACAAAAGGTATGTTGCTGCCTTTTTTTAAAGGAGTAAAGATCACCGAAGTAATGTCTAAACCCAATGATTTCACAAAGCACAAAGCAAAGACAACAAATTCCGGAACAAGGAAACACTATTTTAATCTGTCTCAACAATTGTATCATAATTAGTAAAATAAAAAGAATAAATCCAAAAGGAGACAAAAAAAGAGGTTAGAGACAGCTCAATAAATTCTAAGGATTTTATTTTGAACTCTTTAAAAACTATTCAACTTGAGTTAGGAGTACGAATGAAATTTCTTTTTTTCTGTGAAGAAGGAAAAGGTAAAAATTAGAGTTTAATTCTTTATGGATCCATTTATCTTTCTATTTCTATCTATATAGATAGAAATTATATAAATTAAAATCATTTTTTCTTGAGCCGTATGAGGATAAAACCTCCTATACGTTTCTAGGGGGCATTTTTTATCTACATCTATCCCAATGAGCCATCTATCGAATCGTTGCAATTGATGTTCGATCCCGAAGAGAAGGAAGAGATCTTCGAAGAGTTGGTTTTTATGATCCAATAAATAATCAAACTTATTCAAATGTTCCTGCTATTTTATATTTCCTTGAAAAAGGTGCTCAACCCACAGGAACTGTTCATGATATTTTAAGGAACGCAGAATTCTTTCAAGAAAGAATTTATAATTGATTTTTGACAAAAAATAAAGGGTAGGCTCACTAGTACCTATCTTTGTGTAATTATTTATTCAAAGTTTGTTTTCTTCTTGTTATATTCATACTTAATTTTCTTAGTGGAACCCCCTCTTTTTTTGGGGGGGTGATCTTTCTTGTCTTTGTATTGCACCTTTCTTTTTTGTCGCTCCAATTTCTTTTTTTTTCTTTATGTTGTGCTAATCCAACACAAATTTATATATAATTTCTTGAAATTTTTTTTTCTAACAAAGTTTATTCATATTGACAATGGCGTCTCGAACAAATATAATTTGATTGTAGATAATTTGATTGTAGATAAATAGATTTTTTTATCCCCATTCCCTATTGGTTCTTTCCTTCACTTTAGAAAAATAGATGGGTTTGCTGGATTTATTATTTTTTATACAAATATACAAAACGTATTTTCTTAGCGAAAATAAAAAAAAAAATTGATAAAATTGGGTGTTTTTCAATATTTATAATTCTCTTTTTTTTTTACCCGATACGTTTTATATTTTGTTGTTTATATTTGTTGTAAGTTCCATGTTTTGACGCAGTTGTGCAGTGCAATTTCGTTATTATTATTATTTTTTTTTATTTTTTTTTATTTCGATCATATCTACACTTTATATTGATCCGGGTTGCTAACTCAACGGTAGAGTACTCGGCTTTTAAGTGCGACTATGATCTTTTACACATTTGGATGAAGGAATTCGTCTAAACTATTGGTAGAGTTTAGAATACCGCGACTGATCCTGAAAGGTAATGAATGGAAAAAAAAGCATGTCGTAAAAAAAAACAATGATAGAATCATAGAAGAAAAATAATAAATTTCATACTCATAATGTAAAATCATAAATTGTTCTTTTTATAACAATTTTGGAATTAAGTGAATTAAGTGAATTAAGTAAAGTATTTTATAGGTGAGTATAGTGAATAAATGGATAGAGCCTTATGGCTCCAATTAGAGTAAGACAAAAAAGCAACGAGCTTATCTTCTTAATTTGAATGATTACCCAATCAAATTACTAATTAGACGTTAAAAATAGATTAGTACCTTATGTGGGAAAGGTTCTCTTATTAATTATGAGTGGACCATTGATTTTTTTTTTTTTTAATCCTAATTATTATTTATTATAAATTGGAGACGGATGTGTAGAAGAAATAGTATAGTGATAAAACAAGAATTTTTTCAAAATCAAAAGAGTTATTGGGTTGCAAAAATAAAATATTTTTACCCCCTTTCCTTCTTTTTCTTATCATTATTTTATTTCTTTTATTGTTATTCTAGTTTTGTTAACAAATAAAAACTCATTGCATAGAAAGGAAAAAGATCTGTAGATTGGACCCTCTGTCTCCGGGGTATTTATTTATTTTTTCTTAAATCTTTTACTTCTTATATTACCATTAAGTGATTTACATCACAGTACTGTATAAATATATATATATATATATATTATATATATATATATACAGTAAAAAAAAAAAAAAATAGAGAGTATATAAATTAACAGTATAGACAGTGCATATTATATCTATATTCTATATAATTTATTAGTATAAGGTAGTATAAGATAAAAAAATAGACTACATAAAATAATAAAATAAACACATACACCGTTCTGACCATATTGCACTATGTATTATTTCAGAACACAAGAAGCGCCTTCCTTTTTCTTTTTCTTTTTTTGGTTTTTTGGTTATAGTAAAAATGTATGTAAATGACAGGATTACAAGGATATTTAGATTGAAAAAAGATACATTTTGGCAACAAAACTTCCTATATCCGCTACTCCTTCTGTAACATCCCTAAATTATTGACGCAAGATATTTATCTAAATTGTAGGGGCGAGTCGCGACCGTTTATTTGAGAGTTGGGAGTGTGCCGATAGCCATGTATTAAGTAGTATTCTAGTGAAATTGGGTTGCCAATAGTAATCTTTCCCCACTCTCCTCTTTACGGTTGTGAAGGAAACCGCTAGCAGCCCGATATAACCCGCACCTCTTTCTTACGGGAGAAAAACCGCACGAACGTCTCCGCTCTTCGTCTCCCGCAAACGGCGAGCCCGACGCCCCTTCCGCGCGTTCCGCAAGCCCTAATCGGCGGCCGTTCCCCCTCCGGAAGCCAGATTCGACTCCTCCTCCCTCCTCTGAAGGCGCCAACAAGCATTCCTTTTCCTTCCTTGGCCTTGGAAGAGCCGATTTCAACCCTAGCCGGAGGTGTTGAGTTTCGTTTTGGTTTCGGTAAGTCCGTTTTCTCTTTTTCTGTATTCCTTTGTGGAAATCCTTCGTTTTGGAAACTAAAATAACCTAGGTTTTGGATTTATTTGCCCTAATTAGGTTTTGGGGTTCGAGTTTCACCGCGGAATTCGAGTAGAACGCCTTGGGAACCTCCATCGCTCTGCGTAAAGGTAAATTAGTAAAGTTTAGCTTCTAATTTTGGTAACCCTAGTTGTTTTGGATTTTTCCATCGGAAATACTTAGGGAAAATGTTGGTTTTAGGGCTGCCCTAAATTTTGCAGGTTTTTCGGTGGAGTCGGGGCAGCACTTGAAGGTCCCCAATAGGAGGTTTTTGCCTTTGAAATAGAAGATGCCGCCGCGCCGTGTATACGAGCGCCGCACCACCGCTGTAAGGAAATTTAATACCTGTTAGTTAGACATAACAAAAGTTATATTTTGTATACGCATATGTAGGTTTCGTACAAGCAACATAACCATGCATAGTAAAGTGTGGCGGTAGGAAAATGGTCGCGGAAAACGTGTAGGATGACGCCCTTTTCCATGACCCAGTTAGTCAAGTTATGAATAATTATTTTAAGTACGAAACTTTACCCGCGTACGTAGGTTTGGAAATTGTCCAACCAAGGGCGTGAATGTCCCTTCAAGTCGACCACAAGAAAGTCAAGGGTCGCTTAGTAGTACACCAGAAAAGATATCCCTTGCAGAGTAGCGTCAGACCATTAAGGTCAGCCAGCACACAGAGTTCTTCCGTGCTAGGTAGAGGCGCACTACCGTACTCATGAGGTACATGGAACCTTATGAGTAGTACAGACTTGGGAATTATTTTTCCCTTGAGCCAGCTAGTAGATTCGAGACCGTGTCCGCGTGACACTAGAACATTTGGGTTCGTAAGATGGTCTCGGGTCGTCAGTTTCAGTTGCGCGTTAGGAGCTACTCTGCCTAGAGCCTTCCTAGTAGATGACCAGGTTAGAAGCCACCTAGAACTCAAGTATAGACCTGACATGAGACAGTACGCTAGTTAGTGAACGCCAGGACTTGAGTTAGTAAAATAACAGTCATGTGCTTAGTACGAGTAGATGTGTGACCGGAGAATAGTGCGAAGGCATGCATAGCACATAGCATAAAAGTTTTAATTGCATAAAATTATTTTTCAAGACATACATGCATTCATATGTAAAACTGGCTTTTAGTGTCACTAGGAGGGGTTATTTTTCCTTACTCTGACCCTTCGTGGGCACTGTTTTTCAGGTGACCCAGGTGGGAAGTTACGTCTAGGATGAGCATGTGGTGGCGTCAGTTTGTACTATTTATCTTTTTCAGTTTACTCTATTTCAGCATGTACCTGTAGATGAGAATATTGTAACAAATTAATGTTTTGTCTAATTTGTATCAGACTATTATGCTTAACCAGATTTTCAGTTAATTCAGTTTTACTTTCCTGTTTAGTGGCTCTGTGAACCCAGATATCAGGTATGTGATTACCCTTAGTTTACTTTATTCAAACTTCCGCTGTAAGTCTTAAATTGCTTAGTATAGATTTTATTACCTGCTGCTACTAGTTTTAATACTGTTTCCTAGTTTTCTTTACATCGCTGACCCGGCCGGACGGCTGATTTCTGAAATACTGGGAAGGGGTGTTACAAATTGGTATCAGAGGGAGGTTTAGGATCCCTGGACCCTAGAAAGAATTCACAGAGCCATAGGAGCGTATAAGAGTAAACTCTTGTCAGTAAAGTACTTTAAGTTGCGATTAAGCCTTAGTGTTCGCTAGAGTACAAAATAAGTTGCTAGATCAGATTTCTTAGATGCTTGATAAATAACCAGATTTCCTTTATTTATTCTATCAGGCACCACGAGTTAGTGAACCAGGTGAATCTTCACGCCAGAACCCGATTCCTAATGCAACCATGGGAGATGCTGCCATGCCACAGGTACCGCCAGTTCCAGCAGCTCCAGAGGGCACTGATATAGCATCTCAGATTGCCAGGGCGGTTACTGTTGCCTTGATGGAGTTTCAGAGAGGACTGGCTGCAGGATTTCCAGCTCCAGTACAAGTACCAGTCCCTGCACCAGCTCCTGCAGCAGCACCTGTGGAGATGACCCTGGAGCGCTATTTGAGAAATTTCAGAGAACTTCAGCCTTCGAACTACAGTGGGGATGAGACCCCGATGGATACTGATGATTGGATAGCTAACACCAGAGACCTGTTGAATGTGTTGGAGTGCCCGGAGAATAAGAAAGTTCCTCTGGCAGCTTTCCTCCTCCGAGGAGAGGCAAAAGTCTGGTGGGACAAATACCGGACAGATGATCCTGCAGGTAAAGTGTTATGATCAATTCCTTATTTTAGGAAGTAATGTGTAAATTTTAATATGGTATGATCGTATTTTTGGTTGGCCAGGCCGTACCCCAGACATGTTCGCTTGGGGCGAGTTCTCTAGAGCTCTTGCTAGTTGGTTCGTGCCTCCTTCCGCACGACGAGGTCTCCAAGAGAAGTATCTGAGGCTTTTCCAGGGGACAGGACAGTTACTGAGTACGAGCGAGAGCTGACTCATTTGGCTAGATATGCGGGCGTGATGCAGGGAGATCAGACTGAGAAGTGCAGTCGTTTCGTGGATGGCTTGCGTGACTCGTTGAGGCAGCCGCTGATGACTATGGTCAACGCTGATTACAGGAGCTTAGTGGATACGGCTCGCAGACTGGAGGCTGACCAGCAGAAGGTTCAGAAGCGAAGTAGTTTCCGTGCGAAGCGATCTCAGGATTCGCATCAGCCGCAGCAGAACAAGAATGACCAAGGTAAGAACTGGAACAAGAAGCCGAAGCCTGATGCAAAGAAGAATGGTCAATCTGGTGACCGGAGCAAGGACTATCCCACGTGTCCCAAGTGTCAGCGTCGCCATTCAGGAGAGTGTTTGGCCAGTGCAGGCGTATGCTATAAGTGCCGACAACCTGGACACATAGCTCGCTTCTGTCAGGAAGCTGGGACAAATCAGGTAATCAAGGTCCTTTTTGTATTGATTTCACTTATGTAATTACGATAGATTGTTAATGAATTTTATTTCCTGCAGTCGAAGTTCGAGGTTGGTGGCCCTAGCAAGGTAGATAAGGGCAAAGCATTGATGATTACTGATGGGAGACCACAACAGGGTCGAGACTTAGTGCAGCCCAGAGCTTATGGGCTGGGTCAGCAGGAGGCGAAGGATCAGGAGGATGTTGTGACAGGTAAGTGTTGGTTGCTTGCAAGTTGGTTTTAAATCCTCCGTAGTGACACATTAAATTTTTCATCCTTCATAAATCATTCATGTAGGCATCCTTATGATTCGTAACTTACCCTCTAAGATTCTGTTTGATACGGGTGCCTCGCACTCGTTTATCGCGGAATCTTTAGTGCGTAAGTTGGATTTAGAAGTCTTCCCCGAGTCAGTACCGCTGGAAGTCATGATGCCGAATGGATCCCTTCTGCAGACCAGAGACAAGTGCAGGGTGCCAGTGTAGTTTGGTGACACTGAGATTATCGTGGAAGCTTTGCTGCTACCTATAGCAGGGTTTGACTTGATTTTTGGAATGGACTGGCTTTCAGCAGTCAACGCCAGGATTGACTGTAGGGCGAAGCAGATTCAGTTTGATGGCCCCAACCAGACATCTTTCTCTTTTCAGGGATTGAAGGGAGTAGTGAAGATGATCATATCTGCAGTCCAAGCGAGAAAGTGCATTAGTCAGGGCTGTGAAACCTTCGTAGTACACATGAGCGCGGAGTCTAAGGCTGATTTGTTAGAGGTACCAGTGGTCTAGGAGTTTCCAGATGTTTTCCCGGAAGAGCTCCCTGGTGCCCCTCCAGATAGAGAGATTGAGTTCCCGATAGACTTGCATCCTGGGGCTACACCGGTAGCCAAATCTCCCTATCGGATGGCTCCAAGGGAACTAGCAGAATTGAAGAGCCAGTTGCAGGAGCTGCTTGATTTGGGTTTTATACGCCCCAGTACTTCGCCTTGGAGTGCTCCAGTGCTTTTCGTGAAGAAGAAGGATGGTAGTCTGAGATTGTGCATAGACTACCGTGAATTGAATAAGCTGACCGTAAAGAACAAGTACCCGATTCCTAGGATTGATGATTTGTTCGACCAGTTGGTGGGAGCGAGCACCTTCTCCAAGTTAGATCTGAGGTCGGGCTATCATCAGCTGAGGATTCGTGACGTGGATATACAGAAGACTGCTTTCAGTACCAGATATGGACACTTCGAGTTCGTGGTCATGCCGTTCGGGCTGACCAATGCCCCTTCAGTATTTATGGACCTGATGAACAGGGTATTTCGGGAGTATTTAGATCGTTTTGTCATCGTCTTCATAGATGATATTTTGGTGTTCTCTAAGAGTGCAGAAGATCATGCAGCTCACCTCAGGATTGTTTTGAGCACACTCAGGAAGAACCAGTTGTATGCCAAATTTTCAAAGTGTGAGTTTTGGCTTTCAGAGATTGCATTCTTAGGCCACATCATCAGTCAGAAAGGGGTTAGCGTTGATCCAAAGAAGATAGAGGCCATTAAGAGTTGGCCAAGGCCGACGACAGTTTCAGAGGTTCGCAGCTTTTTGGGTCTTGCTGGATACTACAGGAGATTCATCAGGGATTTCTCGAAGATAGCCTTACCACTGACTTCCCTCACTAGGAAGGGAAAGGGCTTGGATTGGACAGTTGAGTGTGAGTTGGCCTTTGAGAACTTGAAGAACAGATTGATGACCGCACCAGTTTTGAGTTTACCTTCAGGGCCAGACGGATTTCAGATCTATAGTGATGCTTCAGGTCAGGGTTTGGGTTGTGTCCTCATGCAGCATGGAAAGGTCGTAGCTTATGCCTCGAGACAGTTAAAGGTTCATGAGAGGAACTATCCCGTTCATGACTTGGAGCTTGCAGCAGTCATTCATGCTCTGAAGATATGGAGACACTACCTCTATGGAGTGCGTTGTGAGATCTTTACTGATCATAAGAGCCTTAAGTATATCTTTGATCAGCGAGAGCTCAATTTGAGGCAGCGCAGATGGTTAGAGTTTCTAGCAGACTACGATGTAGACATTCAGTACCACCCAGGAAAGGCGAACGTGGTAGCTGATGCTCTTAGCAGGAGAGGCTCGTGTTTCTATCTTCTCACTCAGCAGGAGGAGTTAGTACGAGAGCTGGAGAGACTGGACATCGTCATTGTGCCCCGTGGCAGTTTTGGTTCAGCTTGGTTGAGTTGGATGGAGATTTCGTGCGATATTAGGGATAGGATCAGGACAGCTATACCGTTGGATCCAAAGATGGCAGAGATTTGGATCTCAGTGCAGTCAGGTCAGAAAGAGAGGTTCTCTATTCAGGATGAGTTATTATTCCATGATGGCAGAGTGTGCATCCCAGATGTTAGTCACCTACGCGAAGACATTCTTTTTGAGGCACACAATTCCAGATATTCGATACATCCTGGTAGCACGAAGATGTATGCAGATCTTAAGAAGACAGTCTGGTGGCCAGGTTTGAAGAGTGATGTTGCAGATTATGTAGGGAAGTGTGAGACATGCAAGTTGGTTAAGGCCGAGTGTCAGAGGCCTGGAGGCAAATTGCAGCCACTTCCCATCCCCGAGTGGACTTTTGAGGATATATCTATGGACTTCATTCATGGTTTACCGAGATCGCAGAGTGGGAATGATTCCTTGTGGGTTATAGTAGATCGGCTTTCTAAGGTCGCCCATTTCATTCCTCTTAGGAAGACAGATCAAGGTCCGAAGCTAGCCCAGTTATATTTAGATGAGATTGTTCGACTTCACGGTGTTCCCAAGACTATAGTTTCAGACCGAGATGGCAGATTTACCTCCAGGGAGTGGCGATACGTTCAGGAGCGGTTGGGTACCAGGTTACATTTCAGCACCGCTTTCCATCCACAGACCGATGGACAGACTGAGCGCACAAATAGGACTTTGGAGGATCTGCTACGGATGTGCATTCTAGATTTTGGAGGGAAGTGGGAGAAGTATGTTACTCTTGTGGAGTTCTCCTACAACAACAGTTTCCAGGCAAGTATTGGGATGGCACCGTTCGAGGCCCTCTATGGTAGACGTTGTCGGACACCGTTATGTTGGGCAGAGAGTGAGGAAAGATCTTCTATCAGAGAGTCATGGATTGATAAGACCACTGATAGGATCAAGCTTATTCGGGAGCGTATGAGGACAGCTCAGGATCGCCAGGCCAAGTATCATGATCAGAAGCACAGGTCAGTAGAGTTCAGTGTTGGAGACTACGTTTATCTGAAGGTCAGACCAGTCAGAGGAGTCTCTAGAATAAAGCGAATGAAGAAGCTGAGTCCCAGATTCGTTGGTCCTTTTGAGGTACTGGAAAGAGTTGGTGAGGTTGCATATAGGTTGGCCTTACCTGAAGAAATGAGTGGTGTACATGATGTATTCCACGTCTCCTACCTTAGGAGAGCAGTCAGAGATTCCAGTCAGATCATCAGTACCGAAGAAGCACCAATCGAGACAGATCTTAGCATTGGAGTTAGACCAGTCAAGATAATGGACTCAAGGATTCAGAAGCTCAGAAATAGAGAGATTCGCATGGTCAAAGTCCTTTGGATGAACTGTGGCCGTCCAGAGTATACTTGGGAGCGAGAGGATGAGCTTAAGAGCAATGCAGACTATTCTTTTCTCTTCGATTCAGGTATGGATTCAATTTTCGAGGACGAAAATTTTTTTTTAGGAGGGGAGATTTGTAACATCCCTAAATTATTGACGCAAGATATTTATCTAAATTGTAGGGGCGAGTCGCGACCGTTTATTTGAGAGTTGGGAGTGTGCCGATAGCCATGTATTAAGTAGTATTCTAGTGAAATTGGGTTGCCAATAGTAATCTTTCCCCACTCTCCTCTTTACGGTTGTGAAGGAAACCGCTAGCAGCCCGATATAACCCGCACCTCTTTCTTACGGGAGAAAAACCGCACGAACGTCTCCGCTCTTCGTCTCCCGCAAACGGCGAGCCCGACGCCCCTTCCGCGCGTTCCGCAAGCCCTAATCGGCGGCCGTTCCCCCTCCGGAAGCCAGATTCGACTCCTCCTCCCTCCTCTGAAGGCGCCAACAAGCATTCCTTTTCCTTCCTTGGCCTTGGAAGAGCCGATTTCAACCCTAGCCGGAGGTGTTGAGTTTCGTTTTGGTTTCGGTAAGTTCGTTTTCTCTTTTTCTCTATTCCTTTGTGGAAATCCTTCGTTTTGGAAACTAAAATAACCTAGGTTTTGGATTTATTTGCCCTAATTAGGTTTTGGGGTTCGAGTTTCACCGCGGAATTCGAGTAGAACGCCTTGGGAACCTCCATCGCTCTGCGTAAAGGTAAATTAGTAAAGTTTAGCTTCTAATTTTGGTAACCCTAGTTGTTTTGGATTTTTCCATCGGAAATACTTAGGGAAAATGTTGGTTTTAGGGCTGCCCTAAATTTTGCAGGTTTTTCGGTGGAGTCGGGGCAGCACTTGAAGGTCCCCAATAGGAGGATTTTGCCTTTGAAATAGAAGATGCCGTCGCGCCGTGTATACGAGCGCCGCACCACCGCTGTAAGGAAATTTAATACCTGTTAGTTAGACATAACAAAAGTTATATTTTGTATACGCATATGTAGGTTTCGTACAAGCAACATAACCATGCATAGTAAAGTGTGGCGGTAGGAAAATGGTCGCGGAAAACGTGTAGGATGACGCCCTTTTCCATGACCCAGTTAGTCAAGTTATGAATAATTATTTTAAGTACGAAACTTTACCCGCGTACGTAGGTTTGGAAATTGTCCAACCAAGGGCGTGAATGTCCCTTCAAGTCGACCACAAGAAAGTCAAGGGTCGCTTAGTAGTACACCAGAAAAGATATCCCTTGCAGAGTAGCGTCAGACCAATAAGGTCAGCCAGCACACAGAGTTCTTCCGTGCTAGGTAGAGGCGCACTACCGTACTCATGAGGTACATGGAACCTTATGAGTAGTACAGACTTGGGAATTATTTTTCCCTTGAGCCAGCTAGTAGATTCGAGACCGTGTCCGCGTGACACTAGAACATTTGGGTTCGTAAGATGGTCTCGGGTCGTCAGTTTCAGTTGCGCGTTAGGAGCTACTCTGCCTAGAGCCTTCCTAGTATATGACCAGGTTAGAAGCCACCTAGAACTCAAGTATAGACCTGACATGAGACAGTACGCTAGTTAGTGAACGCCAGGACTTGAGTTAGTAAAATAACAGTCATGTGCTTAGTACGAGTAGATGTGTGACCGGAGAATAGTGCGAAGGCATGCATAGCACATAGCATAAAAGTTTTAATTGCATAAAATTATTTTTCAAGACATACATGCATTCATATGTAAAACTGGCTTTTAGTGTCACTAGGAGGGGTTAGTTTTCCTTACTCTGACCCTTCGTGGGCACTGTTTTTCAGGTGACCCAGGTGGGAAGTTACGTCTAGGATGAGCATGTGGTGGCGTCAGTTTGTACTATTTATCTTTTTCAGTTTACTCTATTTCAGCATGTACCTGTAGATGAGAATATTGTAACAAATTAATGTTTTGTCTAATTTGTATCAGACTATTATGCTTAACCAGATTTTCAGTTAATTCAGTTTTACTTTCCTGTTTAGTGGCTCTGTGAACCCAGATATCAGGTATGTGATTACCCTTAGTTTACTTTATTCAAACTTCCGCTGTAAGTCTTAAATTGCTTAGTATAGATTTTATTACCTGCTGCTACTAGTTTTAATATTGTTTCCTAGTTTTCTTTACATCGCTGACCCGGCCGGACGGCTGATTTCTGAAATACTGGGAAGGGGTGTTACACCTTCAGGAGTATATTTACTCACTTGCTCATGATCATAGCTTCAATAGTTTTATTTATTACGAACCTGTGGAAATTATTGGTTATGACAATAAATATAGTTTACTACTTGTGAAACGTTTAATTATTCGAATATATCAACAGAAACTTTTTTTTTCTTCGGTAAATAATTCTAACCAAAATCTATTTTGGGGGCATAAGAATTATTTTTCTTCTCATTTTTCTTCTCAAATATTATCAGAAGGTTTTGGAGTCATTCTGGAAATTACATTCTCGTCGCGATTAGTATCTTCCCTTGAAGAAAAAAAAATACCAAAATCTCAGAATTTACGATCTCTTCATTCAATCTTTCCTTTTTTAGAAGATAAATTCTCACATTTAAATATTGTGTCAGATCTACTAATACCCCATCCCATCCATATGGAAATCTTAGTTCAAATCCTTGAATGCTGGATCAAAGATATTTCTTCTTTGCATTTGTTGCGATTGATTTTTCACGAATATCATAATTTAAATAGTGTCATTACTTCAAAGAAAGACATTTACGTCTTTTCAAAAAGAAATCAAATATTTTTTTGTTTCTTACATAATTCTTATGTATATGAATGCGAATATATATTCCTGTTTCTTCGTAAACAGTCTTCTTATTTACGATCAACATCTTTTGAAGTCTTTCTTGAACGAACACATTTCTATGGAAAAATAGAATATTTTAGAGTAATGTATTGTAATTCTTTTCAGAGGATTCTATGGTTCTTCAAAGAACCTTTCATACATTATGTTCGATATCAAGGAAAAGCAATTCTGGCTTCAAAGGGAACTCTAATTCTGATGAAGAAATGGAAATTTCATTTTGTTCATTTTTGGCAATTTTATTTTCGTTTTTGGTCTCAACCTTATAGGATCCATATAAAGGAATTACCCAACTATTCCTTATCTTTTCTGGGGTATTTTTTAAGTGTACTAAAAAAGACTTTGGTAATAAGAAATCAAATGCTGGAGAATTCATTTTTAATAAATACTCTGACTAATAAATTAGATACCATAGCCCCAGTTATTTCTCTTATTGGAGCATTGTCAAAAGCTCAATTTTGTACTGTATTGGGTCATCCCATTAGTAAACCAATCTGGACCGATTTATCGGATTCTGGTACTCTTTATCGATTTTGTCGGATATGTAGAAATATTTGTCGTTATCACAGTGGATCCTCAAAAAAACAGGTTTTGTATCGTATAAAGTATATACTGTGATAACGACAAATATTTCTACATATCCGACAAAATCGATAAAGAATATCAGAATCCGATAAATCGGTCCAGATTGGTTTACTAATGGGATGGCCCAATACAGTACAAAATTGAGCTTTTGACAATGCTCCAATAAGAGAAATAACTGGGGCTATGGTATCTAATTTATTAGTCAGAGTATTTATTAAAAATGAATTCTCCAGCATTTGATTTCTTATTACCAAAGTCTTTTTTAGTACACTTAAAGAAATATCTCGAAATTCATGAAATAAAGAATTAAGGAAAAAAAAATATGACTGTACCGGCTACAAGAAAAAATTTCATAATAGTCAATATGGGCCCTCACCACCCATCAATGCATGGTGTTCTTCGGCTGATCGTTACTCTGGATGGTGAAGATGTTATTGACTGTGAGCCTATATTAGGCTATTTACACAGAGGGATGGAAAAAATATCGGAGAACCGAACAATTATACAATATTTGCCTTATGTAACACGTTGGGATTATTTAGCTACTATAGTTTACAGAAGCAATAACAGTAAATCACATTACTTTATCAAATCATTCAGATGGTCACCCAAAGAACTAGCAGGTTGGTGAATCATAACCCTGATGATATTGATATAACATCACGAACGGTTCTTCTATCTCTATCTTACATGATTGAGTTCAAGATTGAGTTCAAGTAAGGGGGAAGATTAAAAAAAAATTTAAACAACCGTACGGGCATCTTTTGTACATTGCATACGGCTCTGCAATGGAATTTATTTTATTTTTTCGATATAAAAAATTCTATCAAAAAAATAAATAGAATCCATCCGATCCAAATCGTTAAATGATCCATTTACCATCCTTCCTTTCGTAGTAGAAAAAAAAAAAATACTATGATGGTTCTGTTGCTTTATATATTTATCTCATCTGTGGTTTAGCAATCCCAAAGTTTCTTTTTGATACGATCCAACAAGAAGGATCTAATAATTTTTTATATTTTTTGACTCTTTTTCTCATAACATAAAGATAAGAAAGAGACTTCTGGTGTGGAATAAAAATGGTTTGTGACGCTGAAATTTATTCTTGACACATAAGATCAAATTTGGAATAACCCTTCTTTCATACTACTATCTCGATACAAAAATCTCATGTTATAAAAAAACAATAATGTTTGTTCATATCGAACTCGAAGTGCCATGCTATTATTACTTATTCTTTATTTTTTTTTTTTTTTTTATTTGATTCATATTTGATACAGCGAAGGCATAGTCTTTTTTTTTTCTCATCTCAAATAAAAACTCATTGGCGCCAAGCGTGAGGGAATGCTAGACCATGTACTTAACGTACTTCACCTGTTCGAGAAATACGAGACATCTAAGTCGTACAAGTAAAGAGATCTATTCATTGATAAGAAAAAGAAAAAACGTGAACGGTGATTGGATTGATGAGAAAATAGAATTCTGGGTCGCGAACAGTGATTCGATTGATGATGAAGAAAGAGAATTCTTGGTTCAGTTCTCCACCTTAACGACAGAAAAAAGGATTGATAAAATTCTATTGAATCTGACTTATAGTGATCATTTATCAAAGAATGACTCTGGTTATCAAATGATTGAACAACCGGGATCAATTTCCTTACGATACTTAGTTGACATTCATAAAAAGGATCTAATGAATTATGAGTTCAATAGATCCTGTTTAGCAGAAAGACGGATATTCCTTGCTCATTATCAGACAATCGCTTATTCACAAACCTCGTGCGGGGCTAATAGTTTTCATTCCCCATCTCCTCCCTTTTCGCTCCGCTTAGTCCTATCCCCTTCTAGAGGTATTTTAGTGATAGGTTCTATAGGAACTGGACGATCCTGTTTGGTCAAATACCTAGCGACAAACTCCTATGTTCCTTTCATTACGGTATTTCCGAACAAGTTCCTGGATGACAAGCCTAAAGGTTATCCTATTGATGATAGTGATGATAGTGACGATACCAATATTGATGATAGTGACGATATTTATATTGATGGTAGTGATGATGACCTTGATATTGATACGGAGCTGCTAGTCAATATCATATGGGATTTCCCAATTTATCTGTTATATGGGGATTCAAAAAAGAATAGATTTGATTCAGGTCATAATCTATATAGGATTTCCCAATTTATTAATAGAAGGACGAACGCGGGGAATCAAAGAATTACAGATGAATGTACAAAAAGAGTTTCCCCGGAGACTCAACATTGCTATAACAAGAATTGAAAAGCCTTATGGACAACCTAATATTCTTGCAGAATATATAGCTTTACAATTAAAAAATAGAGTTTCGTTTCGAAAGGCAATGAAAAAAGCTATTGAATTAACTGAACAGACGGGTATAAAAGGAATTCAAGTGCAAATTGCAGGGCGTATCGACGGAAAAGAGATTGCACGTGTTGAATGGATCAGAGAAGGCAGAGTTCCCTTACAAACAATTCGCGCTAAAATTGATCATTGTTCCTATACAATTCGAACTATATATGGAGTCTTAGGCATAAAAATTTGGATATTTGTAAACCAAGAATAAAAAAATAATAATGGACCTTTTTTATCTCGCCATTCTGCTTAGCGATAGAAAATTTTAGAAACAATTTTTTTATTTATTCTTTTTTTTGTTAATATAAAAAAAAACAATTCTAATTCTATAAGGTTGAATAAAAATTTGATTTACACTTTATTTATATTTAGTAGAATTGTTATGCTTAGTGTGTGACTCGTTAATTTTTTCTTAAAGTAGAATTCATGTGAACAAAAGGATCACAATAAACTTTTGGTCAAAGTGATGTCTTGGTCCGGGTGGGGATATCATTTCTCTTATGCATGTCTATGGAGTTTTGAAAAATCCAAACATCTCAGAGATAGATATAGAGGTAGGAATTTGTCGAACGAACCGCACTCCTTCGTATACATCAGGAGTCCATTGATGAAAAGGGGCTGGGGAAAGCTTGAACCCAATTCCTACAGTGATGGATATAAGCGCAATTGAGATTCCTGGGGAGTTATACATTTGTGTATTGATCAGACCATTCACTATTTCTTGAAGCTCGATCTCCCCCCCAGATAAACCATATAGCCAAGATAAACCATTCACTATTTCAAAACGAAGATGATTTATTTATACTTTAATCCATCTGTAGTATTTATCCTTATGAGATACCCTATAAAATGTACAAAATATAATTCTTTAGAAAGAAGGGATATAATAAAATTCTTGATTGGATCTTTTCATAGGAACGATTTATTTCCTTTGCTTGCTGGATCCAACAACAAAAAAAGTTGATTGGTCTTATTCAAAACGCCTCGTTATTTTTAACCAATTATGTGCTTCAATATAATTCCCTGGAGTAAGCGCTATAGCTTGTTTCCAATACTCAGCAGCTTGATCAAACCAAGTCTGTCCAATTTCCGAATCGCCTTGTAGAATGGCCTGTTCTCCCCGGTCGGAATAGGTTAGTAAATTCCCTCCCTTAGAACCGTACTTGAGAGTTTCCTACCTCATACGGCTCAGCAATCAATTATTTGCGTCCCATCTTTTCTTAATCTATCCTATGATAGATTCATTAAATTTCTAATCAATCTATTCTATTTTATCTTGGGTTAACCAGAAAATGTTTATTACATAAGTTTCCAATTCTAATTTGGATCAATAATTAGTTTTATCTTTTCTCCCACCTTCAGAAAAATGAAGCATAGATATCCTCCCCGATATCGTTAGAATTTTCTGAAAGGTAACTATCTCGGTTTCATATTTCATATAAGGTATATGAAATTTTTATTTCTATAGTATCTTTGAAAAAGACCTTCCTCCGTTAAGAAAAAAGAACTTACTATCTTTAGGATCTGATGCTACACCGCTGCTCAATACTTTAGTAGATCAACTCTATTACATAAGTTGATTTCTAACTTTTATCCCATATCAATCAAATTATGACATAAGTAAGCAGTTCTGAACTGTATTGACCAAATAATAGCTTATCAGAAGAAATTATTTTATTATTTCATCTAAGAAGTTCTAGATGAATTGAAAATTCCAATTAAAATGGAATAATGAAGAATTAAGCCTATTTCACATTACACATTAATAGGAGTACTTTTATGTTTCTGCTTCACGAATATGATATTTTCTGGGCATTCCTCATAATATCAAGCGTTATTCCTATCTTGGCATTTGTCATTTCTAGAATTTTAGCCCCGATTAGGGAAGGGCCAGAAAAGCTTTCTAGTTATGAATCGGGTATAGAACCCATGGGGTATGCTTGGGTACAATTCCAAATTCGCTATTACATGTTTGCTCTAGTTTTTGTTGTTTTTGATGTTGAAACGGTCTTTCTATATCCATGGGCAATGAGTTTTGATGTATTGGGTGTATCTGCATTTATAGAAGTTTTAATTTTCGTGCTTATCCCAATTGTGGGTTCAGTTTATGCATGGCGAAAGGGAGCGTTGGAATGGTCTTAGCTGAATATTTAGACAATCAAAAGAAAAGGGAAGGAAAGGATGACATCGAGACAGTTATGAATTTGGTTGAGCTCCCATTACTTAACCAAACAACCTCCAATTCAATTATTTCAACTACATCAAATGATCTCTCGAATTAGTCAAGACTCTCCAGTTTATGGCCGCTTCTCTATGGTACCAGTTGTTGTTTCATTGAATTTGCTTCATTAATAGGCTCGCGATTCGACTTTGATCGTTATGGGTTGGTGCCAAGATCGAGCCCAAGGCAAGCAGACCTCATTTTAACAGCCGGAACAGTAACAATGAAAATGGCTCCCTCTTTAGTAAGATTATATGAGCAAATGCCTGAACCAAAATATGTCATTGCTATGGGAGCCTGTACTATTACAGGAGGGATGTTCGGTACTGATTCTTATAGTACTGTTCGGGGAGTCGATAAGCTAATTCCTGTGGATGTCTATTTGCCAGGCTGTCCGCCTAAGCCAGAGGCAATTATAGATGCTATAATGAAACTTCGTAAGAAGATATCCCGAAAAATTTTTGAAGATAAAACCGCGTATCAACAGGAGAATCGATGTTTTACTACTAATCACAAGTTTTACCTTCGAGATGGTCATAATAAAGTCCGCGAATCCTCATGAATTTATCTTGAATCGGGATCTTTTGGCTCAACTTTATCCAAGTTTTGTCGAGGGAGCAACCCCCTTATTCACCTTGAATTGGGCAAAATATGCGGAATTTCTAAGTTTTCGTGGAGGATTAGATCCAATAACAGGGGGTCTTTGGTTGAGTGATATTGCACACCATCATTTAGCTATTGCAATTCTGTTCCTGATCGCAGGTCATATGTATAGGACTAACTGGGCCATTGGTCATGGCCTGAAAGACATTTTAGAGGCTAATAAAGGTCCATTTACGGGCCAGGGCCATAAGGGTCTCTATGAAATCCTAACAACGTCATGGCATGCTCAATTATCTCTGAACCTAGCTATGTTAGGCTCTTTAACCATTGTTGTAGCTCACCATATGTATTCCATGCCCCCCTATCCATACTTAGCTATTGACTATGGTACACAACTTTCGTTGTTCACACATCACATGTGGATCGGTGGATTTCTTATAGTTGGCGCTGCTGCACATGCAGCCATCTTTATGGTAAGAGACTACGATCCAACTACTCGATACAACGATCTATTAGATCGTGTCCTTAGACACCATGATGCAATCATATCACATCTGAACTGGGCATGCATATTTCTAGGTTTTCACAGTTTTGGCTTGTATATTCATAATGATACTATGAGTGCTTTAGGGCGTCCCCAAGATATGTTTTCAGATACCGCTATACAATTACAACCCATCTTTGCTCAATGGGTACAAAACACCCATGCTTTAGCACCTAGCGTAACAGCTCCTGGTACAACAACAAGTACCAGCTTAACTTGGGGAGGTGGTGAGTTAATAGCAGTGGGCGGCAAAGTTGCTTTGTTACCTATCCCATTAGGAACCGCAGATTTTTTGGTTCATCACATTCATGCATTTACAATTCATGTGACTGTATTGATACTACTGAAGGGTGTTCTATTTGCTCGCAGTTCTCGTTTGATACCTGATAAAGCAAATCTTGGTTTTCGTTTCCCTTGTGATGGGCCTGGTAGGGGGGTACATGCCAAGTATCCGCCTGGGATCATGTATTCTTAGGTCTATTCTGGATGTACAATGCAATTTCCGTAGTAATTTTCCATTTCAGTTGGAAAATGCAGTCGGATGTTTGGGGTACTATAAGTGATCAAGGAGTAGTCACTCATATCACAGGAGGAAACTTTGCACAGAGTTCCATTACTATTAATGGATGGCTCGGGATTTCTTATGGGCACAGGCATCTCAGGTAATTCAGTCTTATGGTTCTTCATTATCTGCATATGGTCTTTTTTTCTTAGGTGCTCATTTTGTCTGGGCTTTCAGTTTAATGTTTCTATTCAGCGGCCGTGGTTATTGGCAAGAACTCATTGAATCCATCGTTTGGGCTCATAACAAATTAAAAATTGCTCCTGCTACCCAGCCTAGAGCCTTGAGTATTATACAAGGACGTGCTGTAGGAGTAACCCATTACCTTCTGGGTGGAATTGCCACAACATGGGCATTCTTCTTAGCAAGAATTATTGCAGTAGGATAATGGCTAGGAGGATTTGAAAGGCATTATGACATTAAGATTCCCAAGGTTTAGCCAAGGCTTAGCTCAAGACCCCACTACTCGTCGTATTTGGTTTGGTATTGCTACCGCACATGACTTCGAGAGTCATGATGATATTACTGAAGAACTCCATTGTGCAAGCAAGATTGGTTGGATTAGCCCACTTTTCCGTAGGTTATATATTCACTTACGCGGCTTTCTTGATTGCCTCCACATCAGGAAAATTTGGTTAAATTAGTGAATTATTTTTTTGATAGGGTACAAAAATAAATATCATTTATTTCGATGAAGAGGAGGTATCTACCTTCTTCTATTTTTCCATCTAGGATCTGAACTGTATCATTATAGGAACTGAACATTATGGCAAGAAAAGGTTTGATTCAAAGGGAGAAGAAGCGCCAGAAATTGGAACAGAAATATTATTGGATTCGTAGATCCTCAAAAAAAGAAATCAGCAAAGTTGCCTCGTTGAGGGAAAAATGGGAAATTCATGGAAAATTGCAATCCCCACCGCGTAATAGTACACCTATACGTCTTCATCGACGTTGTTTTTTAACCGGAAGGCCTAGAGCGAACTATCGAGACTTTGGACTGTCTGGACACATACTTCGAGAAATGGTTCATGCATGTTTGTTACCAGGCGCAACAAGATCAAGTTGGTAAGGAGAAAATCTTGTTTCCTATTTGGATAGATCTCTACGATCTATGATCATAGAATATAGGGGCCCCTTTACCATTTTGTATAAATAGACTATTCTATTTGTATAGATATGGTAGAGGGGGCTATCCAATCTTTCTTCGTCCATCAGTTCCCGGTTGTTTACCGCGGAGTAGAGCAGTTTGGTAGCTCGCAAGGCTCATAACCTTGAGGTCACGGGTTCAAATCCTGTCTCCGCAACATTTTTGTGAAATCCCCCTTTTTTGCTTTTGTAGTAATTCATTACTCTTTTTTTGTTGGGAGGAAAGAAAGGATGAAGCGGAATATAAGTCCCTCCCTACAACTCATGAATTAAGAATTCTCACAACGACAAGGTCTACTCGATATGAATTAGACGTGAATGAAACCTTTGACAAAAACCTTTCCAATTCAAGAAATAGTTAACAATTTTAAAGCAAATGACTAATTTTCAGTTTCAAACAACTGAAGCTTATTAAAAATGTTTATTCCAGCAAAAGATGCTATATTCTATTTACTCGTTCCATTGAGGCAGCAGTCCATGTATATTAACTATTTCAAAGCAGGAAGACGCAAAGGATGACGTCGCGACGAAGGCTCACATTAGCTGGCGGGGCTTTGCAAAAACATCGGGTGAAGGTGTGTTTTCTGCCCATTTGAGCGGGAAGCTCTCGGCGGAAGGTCCTCGGCAGGAGGCCCTCGGCGGGAAGCCCTGGGCCAGACACACTTGGCCTGGTTCGTTTGACCTGGTCCTCTCTGCAGAGGTCCGTCTGCTTGCATATCGCGAAAGGGAAGCGACTCCTTTAAAAGTCTAAGGTCCGCGCTCTCGGTAGAGGGTTCTCGCCAAGAGACCCTCAATGGGAAGCCCTTGTCCAGACACGATCGGCCTGGTCCACTTGGCATGGCCCTTTCGGCGGAGTTCCACTTGCTTGCCCATCGCTAAGGGGTCGCAGCTATCTCTTAAGAGCCTAAGGTCCAAGCGGAAGCATATTCAAGCGACAATAAACAAAAAGAGGCACATAAGTTATTTTGGCGAGAAGCTAAGGAACAAGTAAAGCTAACTGTTTTTATCTGTTGGCAAAAGAACTACATTCGAAGGCACCTCGCGCGTTTTTCGAGAGCACCAAAAATAACAGAAAATTACAGAGAAGGGCGCGAAGAATCCTCAGGGGGCTTTATCCCGATCCTCGTCAGAGCTCTCGCCAGAGCTCCTGCTAGAGCTCTCACCAGAGGCCTCGCCGCCCATGACAAGGGATTCAAAGGCATCCGGGGGCGGCGAATTGGGCTCTCCCGCGGGCTTGGGGATAGGATCAAAAAGGCAGGGAAGAAGCCTGCGGACCGAGATAATTTCACCGCCCTCGTTCAAGCAGCCCGAGTCTCACAGAGTCTATCTCGTCAGTCTGGCCGTTGACTGGGCATTCATCTGCAGCAGCTTGTCTATGTCATATTCAGAATAATGGTGGCTCTTGAGCCTCTCGTCCAGCGACGGCGGGGGCAGGACCCGGGCCGTTTCCACGTGCGCAAGTTGGGCCTTCAAGAGAGTGTTCTCGCACTATAGACCAGCCAGTCTCGCCCGGAACAACAGAGCTTGGGTGGAGTCCCGCACGAAGGGAGAAATCCATCTGAACAAAGGATGCTAAGGAGGGGGCGAGAGGCATAGAAGAATCTTGCTTACCTCATCTGTCGGACGAAGGGATAGAAGCTGCTAGGCAGTCGCCAGCTCAGCCTTCAGGGCGGCCGAGTTAGCCACCGCCTCCTCCTTTGCTTTAAGCATGTCAACGAAATTGCGGTGTATGGTGATGCTTCGGCGCGCGGTCATGTGCGCAAGCTGAATCCCGCGCATTAATGCTTGGATGGAGTCATAGGCGAGTAGCCTGGTGGGCGACGGGTCAAACAAACCAGCGTCCCCCTGGCTGTAGAGGCCATACGCCAGCGAGAAAGCATTGCCGGTAACTTCATCTCCCTCGGTACAGGCGGGAAGGAGAGTCGAGATCGAGGCACGGTTGGCTTCCGGATCCCATCGTATCAGGGGTTTCCCCTCCGCATCTAGCGATTTCTCTTCGTAGCCGAAGTTCCGATGCCCTCTCGGCATCTGTTTAGGAGGGACTCCGGCAGAGGTCTCGGCGGCCGCCCCCTTATCGCCAGCTCCACCCATGGCCGATGGGATCTCGGCAGAGGATGGGGCGGGAGCTACCACAACAGACTTACCCTTGTACGCAACAGTCGGCCTCGGTCTTTTGAGCGGGGCGGAGGAAAATGAACTGGGGTTCCGCTTCTTAGCGCTGGGATGGGGAGGGAGAATCGGCTCCTCCCGACAAGCGAGTGCGGCGGATTTGGCGAGAGCAAGGGGGTCGGCGAGAACCTTGGCCTCGTCAAAAGGCTGGTGGAGGGGTATTTCCCGTTCACCTGTGAGACCCACGGCTATTAGTCCAACATCCCAAAAGAGAGGATCGAAGTGGTTAAGCCGAGATAATACCTTCGCCGGGAGGCACTGGCTAAAGGGAATTTAGGTTCCACCGAAGGAACTGGATGTCAAAAGTCTTGGTCCCAAAAAACTCGAGAAGGGCGCTCTCGCGCGTCCCGAGGGAAGGAGGCCTATAGGCCGCGTTGTCATATTGAACCGGCGCAAAAGGAATGTTACCAAAGTCCCCAGAGACGTAGACAAACTTCTCGCCCCAATGATGATGCTTATTGGCGAGACCGCAAGTCTTCAACAGTTGCCCCGAGAAGAAGACCACTCCGCCCTTGGCCCGAAAGATGAACAGCTTCCAGAAGATGGCCAGGCTGAACTCAATCCTCTCGGCTCGCAAATAACATATGAACGCCACCAAAATCGCGACGGAGTTGGGGTTGAGCTGGGCGGGGACCACCCCATAATATCAAAGGGCCTGGCGCACCTCCGGCCAGAGGGGGAGGCGGAAGCCCACCTCAAAATGCTCCAAGGGAATGGTGAGCTCTCCCGCCGGCGTGAGATTGACCCTATCATCATTCCCTGGATTCCACGCAGAAAACCTGGAGGGGATGTAGTCGGTAGTTACCGCGAGATATTCCTCCTGGGTTAGTCGACATGGGGGGAAGTTGTGCTTCAGGAAGGCTTGCGCGCAATTACAGCGGCCCTCACTCTCGCCGGGCATCTTGAATAGAAGGTAGAAGAAGAGAGATAGGTAGGCGAGAGTATGGGAGTCGGAGGTCCGCAAGAGCGACAGTGGAAGAGGCGAGACATCAGCGAGGGCGAAAAGTAGTGAGAGCAAGAGAGGAGGATGAGGGTTCTGAGTCAGAGGAGTAAATGCGGTTGGTGGATCGGCCAATTTATAGAAAAAATTCGGTAATGATGAGTTTTTTCTAAAGAACGGCGGGGTACGGTCAACAAGTCCCGAGGTTCCAACGCCTCGATTCCCATTCTAACATGTCACCCCTGCCCGAGCCTGCAAAAAGCGAGAACCTCCGGGAGGGATCCCGGGTTAGAAGAGAAACAATGATAGCACGTGAAGAGAGGTAACCAAGGCGCGAGAGCCATACATTCACAAAGCATCAAGAAATAAAAGCACGAAACACAATAGAAATAGAATGAAGGGGGTCTCGCTTGGCGAGAGCCACAAAATAACGGGGATAATAATAAACACAAATTATTCTTCATCGTCGTAGGGCACACAGGGGTACAATGCGAGAAGGGTAGGCCGAGAGGTTGGGGAAAGAAGAGGCGAGACCCGAAGGACTCAGTATTGCTCCCATCGCCAGCGGCCGAGACCTCGCTTCCCCGACCTCGAAGGCACTCGCGGGTTAAGGAAGGCCGTCAGGGCGGTGCATCCCGGGTTGATCAGGCGCGTTTGGTCCCGAATCCGCGCGATGTACCGCCCCGGGGATGTCTCGGCGGTCAGCGCATCCTGGCGCTCCGTCTCACCGAGGAGGTGGGCGTAGTCCCGCTCGATGACCGCCATTCTCCGCTCCACCATCCTGTGCGTTCTCTTCACGGCTGCAGAATTGGCTCGCTCCCGCCGCGCGAGCTTTGACAGGATAGCCGCAACTCTTTTCCTCCGCGCTTTACCATTCCCGGAGGCGTCGAGATATTCTTCCATCTCATCGGAGGAAGGAAGGGGGGAGCTCTCCGCATCATGTTCTTCTTCATTCTCCTCTTCCTCATCCTCTTCTTCTTCAGCTCCCGCTCTCGGCCCCTTTGGTTCTGGTAAACAGCTCCAGTCAGATCAAGGGGAGAAGCAAAAAATGGTAATAAGTTCTCGCGTACCTGCAGTAGGGGAGGAGTTGTCGGCCGGTGACGGGCGAGAAGGACCGGGCTGCCCCACGGGATTCTTTCCGAAAAGGAGGTGGAGCGGCTTACCTCGCCCTGGGCAGAACTTCTTGCGCTTTAGCGTCCCGGTCCCGGCCTTCGGAGGGACGGGGGGATCCTTTCCCGCCGGAAGCTGGGATCCCGACGAAGGAATGAGAGATTCAGCAACTACCCCTCCGGCCGGGAGAGCGAGGTCGACCGCCCGATTGGCTGGGTCGACGAGTAGTGCCCCGGATCCCTGGGCGGTAGGCTTCTTGTTCGCGAGAGCAGGCGCTGCGAGAGGCTAGGTTAGCAGCAGAAGGAAAAAATAAATCAATTACAGTAAAAGACCGAATAAAAAAGAGATAAGGAATACCAGGAGTTCTCGGGAAATTGGTCGGGATAGCCGAAGGGGTGGCCTCCGGTACCCGCGACGGATCCTCGGGGAGGGGCTATGCCAACCCAGTGGCCACCGACAGGGATCCGGTGGCAGCGTACAGAACCGCCTCCTGCGAGAAGAATGATTTATCAGTGCCCAATCTTTTTCTTCTTCTCTAATCAAGGTCCGCGTTAGTAGGCAAAGCGAGGAGAAATACCTTTGTTAAGGGAGAAGGGTTATCAGCGTGACCAGGGGTCGGGGTGGGCGAGGCCAGGTCCTCCATTGTGCAAGTTCGCCTAACCGACTAGGCCTTCTTCTTCTTCTCCTTAGGCCGGGAGGGCTCAATGGCCGGCATCTTCCTCGCCAGCCAGGGAGCGACTGTGGCGCAGTTGGCGCGAGCTCGCGTCTGGGCTGCGTCGATGCGGTCTTGCAGGTTTTGCGAAAGTAGCCTTTCGGCACGATCTGGGCGCATCTTGGAGGCTATGCGAGATCTCAGACAGAGGTTAGGGGCAACAAGTAAATGCCAAGGAAAGTCCAGGTCATATATATATAAAGCCATGGTGTGGCCCACCAAAATATTCCCTTTTTCAGGATAGCACGTGATCAACGAATATTGGACGATTGGACGTGTTTTTCCGAGCGCAGGGCTACCTCGGAAAGAGCGGGGATTGTGTACAACCCCCATATTCGTTGAGTGGGCCCCAGGAGCCCCAAGGCCCGGGTTTGGGCTAACTTTGGGCTAGCCTCGGGCAAAAGGGCAGATCAGGAAAACTCGCATGCGAGAAGGTTCGCGCCTCGGGTAAGTAGTTCGTCGAGCTCAGCTCGGAATTCGTCAAGCTCAGCTTGGAGTTTGTGAAGCTCAGCTCGGATTTCGTCGAGCTCAACTCGGCGTTCGTCGATTTAGGTCAGGACAAGAGAGTTCTCGCCCTGTGCAGGCGAGAAGGTTCGCGCCTCGGGTGAGCGATTCGCTGAGCCGAGCTCGGCGCTCGTTCAGCTAGGTCTGGATCCGGCTAGGATATGTTCTCGCCCGGGGGAGGGGGCGAGGCGAGAAAGCAGTTCGCCCCCCTTTTCTTCTTTCTCCCTCTGGCTCCCTCTTGGGATAGGCGGGAAGGCTCGCGCTCAGAACAAGCAGGGTTCTCGCAGAGTTCAGCAGGAAGAGCTTCTGGCAGATGGGACCCAGACCTGAAATTATCTAATTACCCCTGGGTCTGCATTTAGACCCTGAGAACAGCGAAGTTTTGCTATTGGCAGACCAGCCCAAGGGCATTTTAGTAATTTTAGGGTAGCAAAAGTACACATTTTACAGACCTGACTAGGAAAACCTATAAATAGACCCATGGAGTTTTTCAGAAGGCAGGTTTTTTGATCATTCTGTAAGCCATCTAGTGATTTCTGAGATTCTCCGAGCCCAGCAATTGGCTTTGGAGGGGAAGCGCTCAGAGATCTTCCGGGTTAGAGGAGGGACCTCCCAGCTGAGGCTTAGGGTCAGCTTCTGGTTCTTCGTTGCTAGTCAGGGGGCTGGGTTTGGGAGAAGTAAGCATTGGTTACACCCCGGGTTTCGAACTTTCGTTGAGCTCAAATTTTGGCTTTAACATCTGTCAACGGGCCTAGTGATATGCCTACTACTCCATCTCTTCCTCTCAGCTCAGTCTTTCATGTTCCCGTCATTCAGTTTAATCTCTTGTTTGTCACCCGTTTAACACAGGATCATGATTGCATAATCACGTTTCCTCATTTTTTATGATGCAGGATCGACAGACTCGAATATCATTGGTAGGGGTCGACTGTCTAATGGGTTATACATTATGGATCTCCCCTCGATTCTCTCCATCACTTCCACCGACTGGCAACAACGTGTTGGGCTTGCCCTTCTACCTATCCTCAAGTGGGTCCTTCCTGATATTTTGTTTTCTGATTTTCAATGTGAATCTTGTATTTAAGGGAAACAACATCGTTCTATTTTTTTCTCTTCATTGTACTCGGAGGGTTTCTCCTTTTGATTTAGTACATTCTAATATTTGGGTCCCTTACAAAAAGGCTAATGTCTTTGCCGATCAATATTTTGTTACTTTTATCGATGATCACTCACGCATGGCGTGATTGTATATGATGCTCGATCGCTCTAAGTTGTTGCAAATATTCCGCACTTTTCTCACCGAGACCAGGACCTAGCTCTCGTGCTCCCTATAAGTTCTTCGCACCGATAATGCGTGTGAACATACACGTCATAATCTTCAGGACATATGTGCTACGCTAGACATTCTTCACCAAACCTCTTGTCTCTATACACCACAACAAAATAGTGTGGCCAAGCGCAAAAATCATCACCTCCTCGAGGTTGTCAGGTCCCCAATGTTCCAAATGCAGGTTCCCACAGTTTATTAGCGTTTCGCAATTTCCACTGCCATGTTTTGTGTCTGAGCTAGCATCGTGGCAGAACTGAGTATGTTATGTGCATGCACAGGGAGAACAGTGGTCTCAGGGCTTGCTTTTCCTTTTGGAAAGGTAACGAAGTCACTAACTAGTTCAATATCTTTCCCAAAGTGTCTCCCTTCCCTATCGTTCGTAACTATAATTCGTTGATTGCTTCTTCCCAGAGAAATTACCCGTTTTATTTGACTGATGGGGACAACAAAAAATTCATTAGTCTAAGAAAGAGAAAAAAGAAATGACTATCTTTAGGATCTGATGCTACACCGCTGCTCAATACTTGAGGGGAGAAACTACCTTATTAACTGCATGTCCTCTCTTATAGACTTTGTGACACCCTATTCCATCCTTTTCCCCTCCACCCCTCCTTTCACTTTGATGCCTTGTATCTTTGATTGTGTCTGTTATGTCCACCATCTTGACCCTGTCATGGACAAGTTTTCTCTTCGTGCAACCAAACATATTTTTGTTGGCTATTCTCAGACCCAAAAGAGCTATGCTTGTTACTTTCCACCTAATCAGAAGCTTGTCACCTCCGTCAATGCCACCTTTCATGAAAATCAACCTTTCCACCATTCTGACCTATCACTCCCTTCAGCTCCCGGTCTTCCCCAACCTCACGTGTCAACCACCATTGAATCTCCACCTCTGATTCCTAGCCCTACAGATTTGACACTCCCCTCGTTATCTCATACTCCTCTTTGTGTCTACAGATGATGTCTTACTCGGTCAACTACCTCACGAGATCCACCTCTAACTAATGATACTTCGCCGATCATTAATCTGGCATCGGCTTCCACGACTCACCCTATTTCAAATTATGTTACGTTGCATCGCTTCTCTCTGACTCTTCAGAGATTTGCAACCACTTTATCCTCTATTTCAACCCCTTCTTCTCTGCAGTAGGCTCTTCAACATCCGGGGGGCAGATGGATATGGATGAAGAAATGACCACTTTATGGGCTAATCACACTTGGGACCTTATTCCTCTTCCTTTTGGCCAGATTTGTGTTGGATGTATGTGCTTCTTCACTGTGAAGCATGGCCCTGATTGGGCAGTTGAAAGCCTGAAATCTCGACTGATGACATTTGGCTTTAAACAACAATATGGCCTTCACTATGAGGAGACCTTTTCACCCATAAAATGTTTTAAATATCGGATGTCAGCGACATGTCGGATTGAGTTTTTAAATGTCGGATGTCGGAAATCGGAGACATGTCGGGGATATTTTAAAATATCGGATTTTCATATATTATAAATAAAAAAATTATTTTATGTGTACTAACTATAATTATATGTTATAAAAATAGAAAAATAATATAGCAAATAGATAAAAAATGAGTCATTTATATTATGAAATAAATTTGAATAGTATCTAAGAAAAAATATTATTAACAAATACAAAATGATATATTGTAAAATATATTTAATACTATACAGTAATTTTATTTTTATAACAATAAGTTGATTACATATAAAAAAGATTTAAAAGTAAAAATACTTGATTTATTATAAGTCTTTTCAAACTTATAAATTTATATTAAAAATATGCAAACAATCACCTAATAAATGTATTAAATATTTTCCTATTTTTTGTAATATGAAATTAAAAAATTGTGAAACAATTATTCAAAATTTATTATAAGAATAAAACGTTAACAAATTGAAATAATAAGTTTAATTGATTTAAACATACATAATATAATATTCATAGTGATTTAAATACATGATATTTGTCTGCAAATATAACATAAAATAAAATAGCGGGTGATATATTCAAAAGTCGTGTCGGCTGATATATCGGAAAATATCGGACATTTCGGCCTATATTTTACAAAAGGACAATCTATTTTTTTTAGAAAAACATATCGTTTTCCCCTAAAAAATGACATGTCGGGAGACATGTCGGGAGACATGTCGGGGGACATTTAAAACAATGTGGCAAAGCAGATATTGTTCGGGCCTTAGATCTACTTGTCCGTTCATCAACACTGGTAATTGCATCAACTTGACATCAAAAAAGTTTTCCTGAATGGTGATCTCGTTAAGACTGTCAACATGTAGCAGCCTCCCGGTTATGAGACCACGGGGGAATCTTCTGTATGTCACCTCAAAAAATCTTTATATGGTCTCAAAAAGTATTTTAGGTCTAGTTTGATAAATTCAGTTGTGTCATTTGCGATGTTGGCATCACTCGAAGCTTAGTTGACTTCTCTCAATTCACTCGTCATCATTTGAGTGATATACGGTGTATATCGAGGATATCCTTATCACCGGAGATACGGTGTATGTCGAGTGATATACAGTGTATGTCGAGTGATATACAGTGTATGTTGATGGTATAACTCTAGTCAAGAAGCACATGGAATCCGCATTTCAGACAAAGGATTTGGGTACTCTCTGATATTTTCTTGCATCGAGGTATCATGTCGACCTGATGGTCTCGTTTTGTTTCAATGAAAGTACTGTCTTGACCTTCATAACGCTAACCACTCTGGGTGCAAGCCCGTTGACACATTTATGAATGTCCATCATAATCTTTATGTTCATGCTTCTGACTCTGATCTGCTCCTCCTTAATTGGATTATTATTGTCGCCTTGTGGGAAAACTAATTTATCTTACTGTTACAAGATCTAATATATCATTTGTTGTTGAGGTGTTCAGTCAATTTATGCATGCTCCATGGATCTCCCATCTCCAGGCTGTTAAATGCATTCTTCATTATCTGAAAACTGCTCTGGGATAAGGGTTTGTGTATAAGCCATTTCCATGTTTATATCTCGTTGCTTACTCTGATGTTGAATATTCTGTCTCTCTAGATAATCATTGATCCAAAAGTGGGTATTGCACGTGCTTTGGTGGACATCTTGTCACCTGGCGAAGAAAGAAGCAAATAGTGGTTGCACGTTCATTTGCATAAGCCAAGTACCGATTAATGGATTTTTTTGTTTTTGAACTTACATGGATGGAGAGCCTTCTAAATGGACAGGGTAGACAACTTCCTTCTCCTGCCACTCTCTTATATGACAGCCAAACAGCTATTCATATTTACAAGAACCCCGTATTGTATGAACATACCAAGCACATAGAGGTCGATTGTAATTTTGTTCGGGGAAAGGTGTAGCATAAAAAATTTGATTTGCGATATGTCGGTTCCTAGGAAAGTTGTTGACATCTTCACTAAGAAGTACTTTGGGATCTCCAAATTAAATCTGGATCATCTAATATATGCCAAGCCTTCCATCATGGCCATCAAAAAAACATTAATTTTAATTCAGCCTTAAATGTCTCTCCTGCCCGATTCAATCGTGAAATCCCTCCCTCCCGGTCTTGCCCGATTCCTGGATGCCTCCTGCGAAGCTTTCTCCCACAGCCACCAACCAACCCCTGCCACTGATGTCTACAGCACGTCGATGACTGCAACCCGCTTCTTTGATGTACTCTCGCTAGTGCTGCATCGCTGCTTCCTCGCTTCTTCACGACGTTGCTTCCTCACTTCTCTTCCTTGCTTCTCATCATGTGGACTCTGGATTCCCAGCTATCCATCCACTCTGGATTCCGGCTCATCCCATCCGCTAGGGCTTTATTCTTTCTGATGCCTCGGCGTTCACCATTTCTATCTTCTCGCTTGCCTCGTATTTGCGGCAGACGGTCACACGCGCCACTCTCTTTCTCCCTCTCACATCAGTGTCCGGTGATTTCCCGCATTTTTTGGCTCTACCCCTACGGCTTCAATCTCCGCCCAGCAAAATCCCATAATCTCCAAAGACGGATAGTTTTTCCCCCTCCTCAGCGTCTACATCTACTTGTCGCGAAAAATAATTTGTTGGCTTTACGGGATAGGACAGGGGATTGGATCCGAAGATTCAAATTAAAGTAGTTACAATGGTCATGATTAAATGGGTGGCATTTGGTGGATGATCAAGATTGAAACTATGGGCTTCTAGGAAACCCATATACTCATCAAACTACTTTTTAATATTATATATATATATATATATTTATATATGTAGAAAGAAGCCCAAACTTGTATTATGTATTGATGTATCTTATACAAAGGAGAGAATACATATATATAGGAGAGAGAGAAGAAGAGTCTAACATATACATGATGTGGGACTAAAGAAGGAGAGGAATAAAAAGAACAAATAAAGAGGGCCCAATAATGGGCCTGTTTACATGGGCTTTTCCAATACTCCCCCGCAAGCTGGAGCGTACAAGTCGTATGCGCCAAGCTTGGATAGCCACTGATAGAAGAGAGTACTTGATAGTGCCTTTGTGAGGATGTCCGCAACTTGTTCAGTGCCAGGAACATGTTTTACCTCGATCTTCTTCATCTGAACTTTCTCACGAATAAAATGACAATCGACCTCAATATGCTTTGTTCTTTCGTGGAAGACCGGGTTCTTGGCAATATGTATAGCCGCTTGACTATCACATAAGAGGAGCGCAGGTGAAGAAAGTCTTACACCAAGGTCGGTAAGGAGACTCTCAATCCATGTGAGTTCTGAGACAACGGAAGCCATTGCCCGATACTCGGCTTCTGCTGAGGATCGAGCCACCACTGCTTGTTTCTTACTCCGCCATGTAATCAGATGTCCTCCAAAGTATGTGCAGAATCCACTAGTGGATCTTCGATCATCGAGAGATCCTGCATAATCGGCATCGGAATATGCCACCAATGTTGGGATTATCGATGACGTTTTATAGGTCAATCCTTGGCCAGGAGCTGTTTTGAGGTATCTGAGAATCCGTTCGACAGCTTGGAGATGAGAGGTCCGAGGAGAGTGCATATACCGACTGACGATGCCCACTGCGAAGGATATATCAGGTCTTGTTACGGTTAGGTAGATTAGTTTCCCAACTAGACGCCGGTAGTATTCAGGATTTTGTAGAAGAAGATCTGATTCCGAGGCCTGAGCACATATCTTGTGATTTACATCCATAGGAGTGTTTACAGGCTTGCAGCCGGAATAACCCGCATCATGAAGGAGATCTAGGCAGTATTTTCGCTGAGATAGGACCAGTCCATCGGATCGTCTGGCGACCTCGAGCCCGAGGAAGTACTGAAGATGTCCTAGATCTTTGGTTTGAAAAACAGTCCCCAGATGTTGCTTAACAGCCTGTATTCCGTTCGAGTCATCCCCAGTGATGATGATGTCGTCAACATAAACTAATAGGAGAACCGTACCCGATGCCTGGTGACGAGTGAATAATGAGAAGTCAGCAGAGCTCCTAGTAAATCCAACCTCCCGGAGAACCTTACTGAACTTGTCGAACCATGCCCGAGGAGATTGTTTGAGACCATAGAGTGATTTTAGAAGATGACACACCCGAGGCTCCCCCGTGGTCTCAAACCCGGGAGGTTGATGCATATAAACCGTCTCTTGTAAATCACCATTCAGAAACGCATTCTTGATATCGAGTTGAAGCAAAGGCCATTGTCGGTGGACAGCCACCGAGATGAGAATGCGAACTGTGTTGAGCTTTGCCACGGGAGAGAAAGTCTCTTCATAATCGAGACCCTGTTGTTGGGTGAAGCCTCGAGCAACCAGACGGGCTTTAAGTCGGTCGATGGTTCCATCGGAAGCATGCTTGATGACAAACACCCATTTGCATCCAACCGGTTTCTGACCAGAAGGAAGGGAGACGAGATTCCAGGTCCGGTTAGCCCAAAGAGCCTCCATTTCATCTTCCATGGCCGCACGCCAGCCAGGGTGTTGAAGAGCTTCCTGAACAGAGTTAGGAATAGAAATCGAGGATAGAGAAGTAGCCAATGTTTTAAGGTGGGGGGAGAGCCGGTGTAGCGACACATAGTTGGCTATGGGATGAGCAGTAGAAGCGGGCACCGGATCAGCAGAGCGCGGAGAAGCCGTGGTCGGGGCTAACTGCATAGGGGCAACGGAGGGCGGAGTTCTGCGAGTGTATACCTGGATGACGGGGGGCTTTGGAGGGATAGCCACAGGAGGGGGGGCAGAATGGTGGTCTGGATTGTTTATGGGAAGCGCAGGTCGTGGAATGGACGGTGGTGGAGTGGTTGGTGGTAAAGAAGAAGGGAAGAAGGGTAGATCTTCCCGGAAGGTAACATCGGCGGAGACCGAAACCTTCCGGGATGTCGGAGAATAACAGACATACCCCTTTTGGGTGCGGGAGTAGCCAACAAAGATGTGTTTAGCAGCCCGGGGAGCCAGTTTATCTGTATTAGGCCCCAGGATATGGACAAAACACGTACAACCAAAGACCCTGGGTGTGAGAGGGAAGGCCGGTGTGGAGGGGAACAATAGGCTGAACGGTGTAACATGTTGGAGGATCGATGAAGGTAGACGGTTGATAAGAAAGCATGCAGTGGAGACAGCAAAGTTCCAGTATATTTTAGGAACGTTCATGTGAAGCATCAGAGAGCGAGCAACATCAAGGAGATGACGGTTCTTCCGTTCCGCTACACCGTTCTGTTGAGGGGTGTAGGGACACAATGTTTGGTGAATAATGCCAAAGTCCGCGCATAGATTGGTAAACTCATGGCTAGTATATTCACGGGCGTTATCGGAGCGGAGAGTTTTGATATTTGTGGAGAATTGCGTACGAGTCTCGAGCACGAATGCTCGAAAGACGCGAGGTAGTTCGGAGCGATCACGTAGAAGATAAAGCCATGTGGTACGCGAGTAATCATCAATGAAAGTTATGAAATAACGATAACCAGATATACTAGTAACCCGGTAAGGACCCCAGATATCAGAATGTATTAAATCAAACGGAGCACTGCTCCGGGTACAATGTGCGAGAAAAGAAATGCGAGGCTGTTTGCCAATAATGCAAGAATTACATTTAAAAGCAGGAAGAGATACATCCGGAAGAGCCTTCTGGAGGACGGGTAGAGGAGCATGCCCAAGGCGGTAGTGCCAATCACTGGAGGAGATAGAGGAGAGGTTGGTAGGAGAGATATCGAGGAGGTAGAGCCCGTTCAGCAGTTGACCCCTACCAATGGTAGTCCCCGTCTGCTGATCCTGTATCAAAAAACCAGAAGAGGTGAAAGTGATATAACAGTTCATATCATGAGTCAGACGGCCAACAGATAATAAATTAAACGGAGATGCGGGAACATAAAGGGCAGAGCGGAGAGAGAGAGAGGGGTGGATCATGAGATCAGCGCATCCAGAGACGGGAACAGTCGCGCCATTAGCCACCGTAATAGATTTTGGATGAGGAGCATCAGAGAACCTTGGCGGCAGCAAGGAGGTGATGTGGTGTGTGGCACCGGAGTCCAATATCCACCTTGAACTGAAGGAAAGACAAGCCGTACCTGTAGTAGAGGTGGAGGCAACCGAAGCAGGAGGCGGGTTGATCAACCCCTGGAGATGTTGCAGCTGAAGGCGAACAGCCTCAAGGTCAGTACCAGAGGTGGTGGAGCTCTCAGCAATAGCAGCAGTTGGTGGGCGGGGAGGATAACCATGTTTCTTGTGACAGACTGCTTCAGTGTGACCATCCCGGCCGCAGTAGGAACACCGGGGCCGACCCCGACCACCACGCCCCCTGCCGCGGTAGCCCGTACGACCACCACGAGTAGAGAACGGTGTGGGGAGTAAGGGGGGTGGTGTCTGCTGGAGAAGGGCTGGAGAGGGGGGTGCCAGAGTCTCGAGAGGAGGGGACACCCGAAGTAACATAGAGCAAACGTCCGAGAAGGAAGGAGTAGTCGCTGATGCGAGAATCTGGGCACGGATACTTTGAAGGTGTGGCGGGACCCGGGCCATAATCATAGAAATGGCTACAGCCTCCTTCTGGGTGCGCTGAGCAGCGGGATCGATGGTAGAGGGCTGGTGCTGAATCCATGCCTCAATGAGAGTCTTCGCACGAGCCACAAAGGAGGTCATGTCCATAGCCGTGGCAATATCCAAAGCTTGAAGGTCGGTGATGATGTCGTACAGATGTTGGAGACTATCCTTGCCCGAATACAAGGAGTGGAGCTCATCCCACATTGCTTTGGCGGTCTCATGATACATGATCATCTGGTATGGCTCACTCTCCATAGAATTAAGGATCCAGGTCTGGACGCGACCATCGTTCCGTATCCAGTCGTCGGTAGTAGGAGAAGGAGGTCCTTGGGTAAGATGAAGCACAAGGCCCTTGGCTTGGAGGACCCTCCGAACAGAGTGAACCCAAGGCACAAAATTCTTCTTCCGAGAGAGGGAAATAGTCGTAATCCGAAGTTCATCGCGGAGTTCCGGGGAACTAGCCGCGCGGTCAACAGAAGGGCTCGCGGTGGAGTCGATGGAGGACATGACTCACGCGGGATAGAGAGGGATGTCGCGGTTAGGAGGGAGCACGACACAGGCGAGAAGGAACAGGCGAATAAGAACTGTCTGCCGGCCGAGCTGGGCGAGAAGACCGCAGGCCGGGTTGGGCTAGAAAATCGCTGGCCGAGCTGGAGGAGAAGACCGCAGGCGAGCTGCAAGCGGCGAGCTGCGAGTTGTGAGGAAGACTGCGCGATCAGCGATCTGCTGCGAGCAGGGCGCTGCGGGCTGCTACTGCTGCGATCAGGATGCTGCGGGCTGCTATCGGCTGCGAGCAGGGTGCTGCGGGCTGGGATCAGCTGCGAGCAGGGCGCTGCGGGCTGCAATCGCTGCTGGCTGTTAATTCTGCGAGCAGGGTGAGTAGGGTGATCGATGCGAGCTGGCGAGGCAGACCGAGGCGAGCTGCGAGCGGGATCTATTAGGAGGAAGACGAGCAGGCGACTTTAGTCGCAAGCAGTGCGAGCTGACGCGAGGATGTCGAGCACGAAGAGTTTGCACAGAAGCGGAGATCGCTGCGGGCTGAAGATGAGGCCGCGCGGGTGGATGAGAAGCCCGGATGGCTATAAGAAGCCGGGGGGGGTGGAACCACGGGAAGAAGAAGAAGGGAAAGGCTGCGGACAAGAAAGGGGAGGCCGCAGAGAGCTGCGGGGTTGAAGTCGAGCGGACTGATCGGTTAGGAGAAATGTAGCCGCAGGTTATCGTAACCTCCCTCTGATACCATGTAGAAAGAAGCCCAAACTTGTATTATGTATTGATGTATCTTATACAAAGGAGAGAATACATATATATAGGAGAGAGAGAGAAGAAGAGTCTAACATATACATGATGTGGGACTAAAGAAGGAGAGGAATAAAAAGAACAAATAAAGAGGGCCCAATAATGGGCCTGTTTACATGGGCTTTTCCAATAATATATATACTTGTTATAAAATGACTTTTTATTGTAAAATAATGAAATATTAGTTTCACTTTTCAATTCCAGTGTTTCTCTACATATACTATCTCTGCTTTAAAGAAGTTCAATGTTTTCAATTGTGACGGTCTTGATGGGCAGTTACACAATGTACATATGTGTGATGCAATGAATTGGATTGAAGTTACCTTCAGTAACCATATGGTTATTTCAACGTTGTTATAAGGAGCTCTATTTAAGATGGCATAAATTATAGATGGATGATAATTTAAGGGTGTCTATTATATTATTATATAAATATATGAGAATATAAATATACGAGCATCTTCACACGGGCTACGCCAGTGCTCGATGCTATCGGGCGGCCTACGGCCGCATCCAGGCAGGTGTCGCCCGCCTTCGCACGGGCTTCGCCCATGCACGATGTCTCGCTGCGGGCTGTGCCCGCATCAAAACGGGCTACACCCGCAACATATACATATGAGTACTCAAAACAACCGTAAAAAATTATAAATCAAGATTACAATTTTTATTTTTTTTAAAAATGTAGGCTTTGCCGTAAAAAATTTAATTTCTCTCTCACTCTCTCTCCCCCTCTCTCTCTCATATAGCTTTAAGAGGCCATTAATATTCCTTTTCCCTCTCTCCCCCTCTCTTCAATCTGTATTTCTCTCTCTTCTTCTAAAGGATGAGATTTAATATGCTCTTTGATCAAACGGTTGAGGGGAAGTGTTTGATGTGCTTGAAGACATGTATATTGATATATATGGTAGAGATGAGAATATAAATATATGAGAATATAAATATCATATCATGAAAATATATGCCTGCTACCTTGCTAAAGGTTGTCACTGATGCAGCAAAATAGCAATGAATCCATAGCATTATGTAATTTGTATAAATATTGAGATTTAAGATATGTTAAAGTACAGGTACTGGAAATCAATGTTGCTTTTGTGTTGTGCTGGGATGTATGAAGTAAAATTATCGCCTCTCGATGGATGAATTACTTAAGCAAGAGGATCACAAACTGCGGCTTGCCTTCATTAGGCTGCACCTAGGCTCCAAGACCTCATTGCGCCTTGGTGCGCTTTGTGCCTTGAATAACTAAGAATGAAACCTAAGAAACAATAACGTGTGCTCTATTTTTCTTCCAACAAAATTTAAAAGGTGACTCTCTTTGTTAAAAAAAATGAAATATTTCACTTTTAATAGATTTTCTTTGAATAAATTTTTTTTTATAGTACCTCATGTTCAGCCAATAATATAGACACTTTGATATAGTACTAACCTTAGTCTCTCTGGTTCTCCATTAATTTCGCTTTTGGCCAAGCGAACTAGCTCAGCCGCCATTACTGTCAAAAGAAGACACCTTGTAAATGCCATAGAAGCAATGCTAGAAGTTTTAAGCAATAATTAGAACAAAATACAATGAAAAAATGGCTTAAGATATTCCACTTGAATATGATCAACATGGAATATATGATGCTATTTATTAAAATATTGCTATGTTTTTTGTATTAAATAATCAATATTTTATCTCTTGACAAGGATAAGGTAACGAAAAATGCAGACCAAAATAAACTGGAAAGAGTAGCATTATGCCAAATCTAACAAGGATAAATGGTTAAAGATATTTCAAATTTGAAGGTCGTGCTAAGAAGGAAACATGCCAAAAATACAATGGTGTTGGTGAAAATGATTATACTGATGATAACTATCAACTTCAATAATATCCAGCTTTTTAAAATCTCCACCCAGCCACCCTAAAGCTCACCCAATACCCTCCACCCAGCAACCCTTCAGCCTTGTTGCCACCCTATTGCAGCCCAAATAGCGCTGCGGCCACCTCTTGACCACTGTTGAAACCGGATCTCGGTCTCAGAAAGAGTTTGGACCCATGGGGGGTAACCTGCACCTATTTCTCCTGAGCCCAGCCTCTTGTCCGGTGACAGAGAACTATGGAACAGATCCTGAGCTGTAGCAAGTCTCGCCACACACCCGGAAGATCGAAAAGAGCTTCCCCTCCCCAGTGAATGCAGAAGCTGGGCACCCTGGAGGGGCTCTCGAAGCCAACCAAAGTTGTCCAGATGAGGAAGAAGCCAAAAAACGGATCCCCTCCAAAGGTGCCCTTAAAGGTCTATTTATAGTTTTCCAAGTCTGGTCTGCACATAGCGGAATTCTTCCTTTTGGTTTTACAATACGCAGCTAGAGTTGGTCTGCCAACAGCGAAACTCCGCTATTTGGGGGGGCTATTAGCAGACCAACAAGGACATCCTGGTAAAAACACTGTTGGACGAGTGGTTCCTGCGACTATCACTCGCCTTGGGTGATGAGTGCCTTGATGAGGCTGGAACTCGCCACCATCCCGAGGCTGAAGGCGAGTGTGGGTCTATTTACACCACTCACCTCTCCCTTGCCTTAGCCCTAGGCGAGTGCGGGCCTATATGCCTGACTCACCCCCCTGATAATGGCAGTTATATCTTATGCGGGTTGGGGAATCTATTCACCACTTGCCCAAACCTACTCGCCTGAGCCTAAAACTGCACTCTTTGGCTCGATCTTCTTCTGAGGGATCCACTCGAAGAATACGAAGTTGTACACAATCCCCGCTATTTGCGAGATTGTCTCAAACTCGGAAATAATGGTCCAACTCCAAATATTCGACGAGTGGTGGCTAGTTTTGAGGGAATCTTTAGTGGGTCCCTCAAAGGGCCTATATATACACCCATTGAGTTACTGAAGAGGGGGGGGCTGCACTTACTTTCCCCTTTCGTTTTTGCCATTGTTGCCAAATGTCGCTTTCTAAAGAGTTCCAAGAACGCATCGCTGAGGTGCGGTAACTGAGCAATTCCTCTATAGTCGAAGTATTCCCCTGGCTTTCCCGAAGGTCTTCAGGCTCTCCTTCGAAGCCCAGGAAGATTAAGAAGGCCCACCACGACCTGAAGCTCAGCGAGCCTGTTCCTTTCAAGGTACCGGAGGCTACCCTTGACAAAGGGCCCCACCTTCCTGACGAGGCCGGGAAGATCTCCACCCGGCTCAAGATGCTGGGGAGAGGTCGATGAACGTCGGCACCCCGTCTCGCGGTGGCAGGAGTCCTCCAAATATTCTAAGGACCCGCCTTTTGCGGATGTGACCACTCGCGGTACCTTGCGTGGTCCTTCGTCGGCCTTCAGTAATTCTCCCGCTGCTACTATCACAAGCCGCATTTTCTCAGCATTTTGTAATATATCAGAGTAAGAAAATACGCACCGTGAAGCCACGTCGTGCAAGGGACAACTGCAGACGCTCAGGCAAGAACTTACTCCCAAGACTTTTCATGAAATTCTCAAGGTTATCATGATGAAAAAAGAGTTGAGTTTAAGTTTTAATAGTTGTATCCCTCACTTCAGTGGATCAACTAGTCCATGGGTGAAAATATACATATATGCAGCGGAAAATACTTGGTTCATTACATTTATTACCCTATATGAGTATGAAGATCTAATGGGACTATTCGTGATATACACATCTCTAGATTTAATATAAATATTAAAAGAGCTTTTTACGTTCGTAAAGTAGAGTGACATTTGATTTAAAGAGATGTTATGAGTACGAAATAAAAGTATTTATCTTTTTATACTTTGAAAATAACTAATATGCAATTCTAACATAAAATCATCTCAGAGAGCAAATATGTACGATAAACAGCAAGAAATTAGCATAGCAGCTAGCAAATAGTCTAACATCTGCAATAATTCACTGTGGGCGTCAACAACCTGACACGAATCCACAGAACAAAATGTATGTCTAAACTAAAATAAGAACAACAAAACTACCTTACGAAGGTGAGGGAAGAAAACCATAGCTACTAAGCCCACGTCAAGAACCGTCAACTCTAGCTGTTCAGGCCGCTACTGCTCCAAATCTGAGGCATTCAAAAGAAAGAATGCCTCAGCTAGTCTTGGGCAAAAAGCCCGATCGGGCCGGGCTTAGCCCGGACCGGTCGGGCTCGGGCTCGGGCTCGGGCTCCCTCTCAAAGGGGGAGCCCGGTTAGGCCCTTCAGGCCGGCTTGGGCCGGGCCCGGGCCGGCCTAAATTCAAAAAACACCTGATTAGGCGGGATTAAAATCCCGCCCGGCGGGATTTTTTGCCTGCCCCGGTGTCGGACTCAGGTTAGCCCGGCCCGATCTGGCCCGACCCGGGCACCGGGCGGGGCAACCGACAAAAAGGGGGGCCCGGTAAGGGCCTCAAGCCCGGCCTTGGCCCGAGCCGGGCTTTTCCCGGGCCGGACCTAGCCGGGCCAGGCCCGAGCGGGCTTTCCGGTTCTGGGCTTTTTGCTCATGACTAGCCTCAGCAAGAATAAACAAGTGACAATAAATACAAAAAGTAAATAAACAGGAGAAGTCCAAGGGTTACCAACGCAAGACAGAAAAATTGCTAAACCACAACACCCAAGTCAAAAACTCAGTAAATAAATGAAGAATTCAAGAGGTTAATTATGTAAAAGTACATCAAGTGCGGCAAAGAGCTATGTTTCATTAACATCTGCAAAGGTAAGCTTATAAACATATGCATATATATCTAAGAAAAAATTGATCAATTGTAAAGCGTGAATCATTAACACCAGAAAAAAAAACACGGAACTGAGGCGGTGGCCACATTGTCCAACACAAAGCATCAGACCAAACAACTCGTAAAGGTACTGTGGGGGTGTCCACATTGTCCAACACAACCCAACAGTCCAAAAAAAACCACCACGTGTAATGATTCACAAGCCGGCACTGAGGTGGTGATTCTTTATCCACTGTCAACCCTAGTCCACAAATGAACTTCAAAAAATACTGATAACGAAAGAGAAACCCAAGACTTAGTATCAAATTTCCATAACGATACAAAGTAAGAAAGTACAGAAAATCTATAAAGATATACTCGACAAATTGGAGTTCATCCAACGAAAAAATTCTAAGTCCACAACGATTCGTCGAGAATACTCGACGAATTCAAGTCATTCGACGCTTTCTGCTCCACTCAACGCATTTTAACTCCACTCAACGCTTTTGACTCCAAGATTGGTTCACTCGACGCCATACTCGACGCCAAAGGCAGCACTCGACGAATTTGACTCCAAGGTATAATCACCCGACGCCAAAGGCAACACTCGACGAATTTGACTTCAAGGTATAATCACTCGACGCACTCAACGCCAAAGGCAGCACTCGACGAATTTGACTCCAAGATACAATCACTCGACGCACTCGACGCTAAAGGCAGCACTCGACAAATTTGACTCTAAGGTATAATAACTTGACGCACTCGACGCCGAGGTATAATCCTGCCAGAAACTCTCCTATCTAAACAGAGGTTATTAGACTTGTAAATTTTGACAACAGTTAAACTTAGACCATGAATAAGTTCCAGAAAATGAGAGAAATGTGGGGTAGACAAGGCAGGAGTCCAAACACTGATAAAAGAACCCCACGCAACATAACAAGAAGAAAAACCAATTTACTGCTAATTTGAAAAAGGTAAAACTAGTAGTAGACAAAATAGGTGACCTGGAAGTATATGAAAAAAAATAACAGTAGGATCGACAAAAAAATTTAGAGAATGAAACATAAGGAATTTATAAGAGCCTAGGCAAGGGAGCAAACCACCACTTGCCTTAAACCTCCTCGTCTCAACCTTCTGAACACCACCACAGTACAGATCGGCCAAAAAAGAAAGCGCGGCAACGAAATCTGGAGCGATTTGTACAAAACGAAAGTTTAGGGTCACACACCCCAACGCTAAAAGTCCATAAAAACAAAAATACCTACCACCAACGCGTAGATCTCGGCGAGAACTTTCTGGATCTATGCTCCGCTGAAGATTTCGCTCACCGGAGTTCCCAAAACAGCCTTCGGAAGGTTCACGATGAAAAACTCGCCGCCTCTTTCACGATCCTCTCGAACAGACCCTTTTTGGGGAAGAAAGATGAATAGGGTTTCTTTTTATAAGTATATATATAATATTATAATATTAATATCATAACTAGAGAAAAAAAACTCAAACGACGAGGGTGACCAAATCACCTCGGTTTTCGATGAAATTCGCACCAAAGCAAAATGTCGGCGCTACAAATCCAACGACGAAGTCGAAATCAGGATCCGACAAACCAAACTTGGGTTAAAATTCTCGAAAGTTAAAACAATAATAATCCTTACAAAATTCACTGAGACTTCAAATTGGCCCGGATCGCCACGAAACTTTACATGCACGACAGGGATCAAATCTATTAATTTTCTAAAGCTTAAAACCCCAATTCCAATGAGTCTAAAATCTAGCCAACTCGGCCCAACGGACGCAATCACACACTAATGATGACGCACTGTTAATTACGCACCAACGTAACGCCTTTTGTCATTATTACGCAACTAACGAGGTTAAAATAATTATAAAAAATTCAGAGGCGTTACAGCCACTCCCCCTAAAAAAATGTTTCGTCCCGAAACTTGATGTACAAATCGAATCTGAAACAGAAAGAAAGTAACCAAAGGTTATCGGATAGAAACACTTACCGAAGGGAACTAGGAGAAAAGATGAGGATGAGACTCTATCATAGCTGATTCCAACTCCCTAGTTGCATTATCTACGTCTTGGTTTCGCCAAAGAACCTCGACCATGAGAATCGTCTTCCTCCGCAACACCCGATCTTGAGTCTCCAGAATACGAACAGACTCTTCGACATAGGAAAGATTAGGCTGCAACTGGGGCACCGAGTCAAGAACATGTCGGTCACTAAGGACACATTTCCACAATTGGCTCACATTAAACACATCGTGCACACCAGGGAAATAAGCGGGCAAATCCAACCTATAAGCTGACACTCTGACGTGCTCAACAATCTGGAAAGGTCTCACATACCTGAGATCCAACTTGTGGTTCATTTCAAACCTCTTAACTCCTCGCATCGGAGAAACCTTCAGAAAAACCATGTCCCCAACTGCGAACTCCAGATCAACCCTACGTCGATTTGCATACTTCTCATAACGTTCCTGAGCCACAAGAATCTTTTCACGAATACGTGTTACAAAAATACTCATTTTTCCAAGGCTTCCGGACCCAATAATAGTCTCTCACCAACCTCAGCCCAAAACAAGGGCATTCGACAACGCCTTCCGTACAAAACCTCAAAGGGGACCCCTGCAAACTCTCCTGATAACTGTTATTATAAGAAAACTCCATCAGTCCAAGACGCTCGTCCAAGGATCCACCATGGTTCAGGATATAACACCTAATCATATCTTCCAAAATCTTATTAACTCTCTCTGTCTGATCATTGGTCTGCAGATGATAAGCGGTTGAATACCTGAGATCAGTGTCCAATCCCTCTTGCAGACTTTGCCAGAAACGCGACATAAACCTGGAGTCTCGATCTGACACAATACTTACCGACACCCCATGCAGTCTGATGACTTCATTCAAATACAATCCCGTTATCTTCTTCATGAAATAGCCAATCTTAAAAGGCACGAAGTCAGCACGCTTCGTCAATCTATTAATTATTACCCAAACAGAATCATGCCCTCGGGGAGACCTCGGCAAACCGGTAATAAAATCTATAGAGATGATCTCTCACTTCCAACTTGGAATATCCAAAAGCGTCAGCTTACCACCAGGTCTTCTATGATCTGCCTTAACGCGCTTGCAGGTGAAGCACTCAGACACGAACTTAGCTATATTCTTCATCCAGTACCACCAAACGATCAGCTTCAGATCTCTATACATTTTTGTAGAGCCAGGGTGATATGCAACACTAGAACTATGCGCTTCACTACAAATCCTTGTCCGAATGTCACCAACCGTTGGAATACAATATCTGTAGCGGTACTTCAAGGTACCCACAGTATCAATCGAAAATTCGGATAATTCCCCTTTTTCAGTTCTACTCCGAATATGGTGCAAATCGAGATCGTCCTTCTGATGTATCCTTGTAAGCATAATCCACGAAGGCTGATAAGTCAATAATTATAGTTATTTTAATATAATTTTTATCTAATAAATAGTTATATTTTATTTAGTTTTTATGAATATTGTTACTAATTCCTTTATTTTTCTAATTTCAGGTATAATTGGGCTTCAAATATCAATTTCAAGTCCATGGCCATGATCTGAAAACATTTTAAAGAAAATTAATAATTTTGATCGCGGATAGCTGAACTTCAAATGGTCATAATTTTCAAACCAGGAAGAGTTACGAGACGTGCAACCAGTCAACGGAAAGAGGACGACGTCCTCTACAAATTTGGAGAGTTTCACAAGTACACGCCCCCAAGTCCGGGCGTGACCGGGGCGTGAACACGGGCGTGTCTAGGTCAAAAAAGCAGTTTTCTCCATAAATCTTCCCGGGACAATTTTGGAACTTTTTCTAAGTACACGCCCCCATGTCACGGGCGTGACCTAGGGCGTAACCTACCCGAAAATGCCGAATTGATGCCAGATTGCGTCGTTTCAAGCCGTTTGCTGACCCGGTTAGTACATGCCCCCATGTCACGGGCGTGACATAGGGGCGTGACCCGCAATTTAACAGATTTTGGCGGTATCTCGCCAACGTTCCCGGGCTTTCAAGACGGCGGTTTCCGAGCCTTACAGGCCCTAGGTCACGGGGGTGACCTAGGGGCGTGACCTAGGGGCGTGACCTAGGGGCGTGACTACCAGCAACTTTTCCTATAAATTCCAGAAAAATTCAGAATGTCGGGGGGAAGATTTGGAGTAGCTTTGTGTAGTTTAGTTTAGGCTTATTCTACTGATTTTATGTAACTTCCATTTCCTAGCTTAGCTTTTGTTTTAGTTATTTTCAATTCAAGTCTTCTTCCTTTTTCAATCATGTTTCTTTATTCTTTCTTTTGTAGTTCTTTCATTATGAGGAGTAGCTAAACTTTATTTAACACTTGATCATGATTAACGTTGGATGAAATAAAGCTTTCTATAGTTTTATTTAAATGATCAAGTTCTCTATTTTGCTTGCTATCGATTTATCTTTGAATTATTTTGTGTCGAATTCATATTCCGCGGATATGTTCTTCGATCCTAGGTCTGTATCTTAAATGACCGAGAGGTTGCGGATACGAGTAGATCACTCAAAGATAAAAAGAGTTGCATACACTTCTCGAGAGAGGACGACATAAATCTTCCGGATTGGAGTCAAATCCAATAGTGGTGTTCACCGCTTAAAGCAAGCTTAGGTGTTTCGAATGGTCGAGGGGTCTTAATCGATCAACCTAAGGTTAGGCAAAAGCATGAGCTCGAGAGAGAAGCTTTTGTATTTTGGGAACCTCCGCGGTCGAAGTAAGTAATTAGGATCTTGTGTTTTTATCATTTCATGAAAGTTTATTTTAATCCAAAAGGATTTTAAATCAAGTGTTAATTTTCATTTCGTAGAAATTTCGCTTTTAGTTTAATTATTCACTATTTTTAATATTCGATAAAATAATATAAATTCGTGTGAGTAGAAGTACTCAATAGACCCGGAAGAATACGACACTTGATATTCTTAAAATATCTTATACTATGAACGATAGGTGCTCTTACCTATATTTCGTAGAATTTGGAGATATTACTAATCCTAAATTTTACACATCAAGTTTTTGACGCCGTTGCCAGGGAATTATTTTTGTTGATATTTTAAAAGAGCGAATTGTGTTAATTTTATCATTCTCTTTCTCTACCTTTATTCACTTTTCATTTTCTTTTTCGAATTTCATTCTATTAAGTACCGGTTGTTTTATTTTCTTTTTACAAAAGAAAATGTTATCTCAGTTAGCCGCTAAGATTGCCGAGCTTACACAAAAAGTTAATCTTTTGCAAGCCGCAAGACGGTGCCAAATTTTACGTAATTTTTGTGGTGCCCCTCATCGAAGTGAGGAATGTTATTATAATTTTTATCATCAAAATTATTCTTATAATGTTGATAATAATTATGAAAATAATTATTCCTACTTTAATGCAAATCTTTTATCTAATTTTCATGAAAATAACTTTACAAATAAATTTTTCAATTTTAATGAAAATAATTTTTCAGGTTTTGATGGAAATAATTTTCATGAAAATACTTTTTCAAGCTTCAATGAGAACAATTTTTTTGATTTTAGTAATTTTTCTTCTACCTCGGATGTTGATTTCCGGCATGATCACCCGGAAAGATTCCCGAGTAATGAGGATATTTCTTTAGATCCGAATTTTTGTTCTTCTTTTGCACCAAAATCTTCGTCATCCAATTCTGAGGAAATTTCACCACTTCACTTCCATTCTCCTCCCCAAATTTTGGACAATGTTATTGATGCTTTTACTTTAATTTTACTCCTTCGGATAATATCGCTAATGAGGACCATGAATATTCATGTTCTCCTTTAATTTTTTATATCGAAGAAGAAGAAAAACTTATATTTCAAGAATTTGTTGAGTGTATGGACGCGCTGGGGGAGTAGAAGGAGAATATGTTTCTCCTCCTACTACTCCCAATTTTTCTCCTATTTATGAATTTCCAAGCACAACATATAAATATTTAGGAATAAAAATTCATGAACCTGATGCGTCCGATAATTTCATTTTAAATCAATTTTCGGATAACAATAACATTTTAGAAAATACACAACCGGAGCATGATCATTTTCTTTCACACGACTCTTCTCCGTGTGAAATTGTTTCTGACACGTTTATTTTTTATTTTCCTTGTTCTAATGATTCTCATATTGAAGATGAGTCATTGCAATCAAACGTCGTCAACGATCCATTTGTCGATCATCTACAAAAATTCAAATCACCTCAAGTATGTATAGGTGATTTGACTTTACATTTTCAAGTCAAAGGCCAAAAGAAAAATCAAGATTCAAGCGAAGGAGTTCCCGGGCGACCAATAATAAGTCAATAATTATAGTTATTTTAATATAATTTTTATCTAATAAATAGTTATATTTTATTTAGTTTTTATGAATATTATTAATAATTCCTTTATTTTTTAATTTCAGGTATAATTGGGCTCCAAATATCAATTTCAAGTCCAAGGTCATGATCTGAAAACATTTTGGAGAAAATTAACATTTTTGTCGCGGATAGCTGAACTTCAAATGGTCATAATTTTCAAACAAGGAAGAGTTACAGGACGTGCAACCAGCCAACGAAAAGAAAACGACGTCCTCTATAAATCTGGAGAGTTTCACAAGTACACGCCCCCATGTCACGGACGTGACTAGGGCGTGAACACGGACGTGTCTAGGTCAAAAAAGTAGTTTTCTCCAGAAATCTTCCCGGGGCAATTCTGGAACTTTATTTAAGTACGAGCCCCCATGTCACGGGCGTGACCTAGGGTGTGACCTACCCGAAACTGCCGAATTTATGCCAGATTGCGCTGCTTCCAGCCGTTAGCTGACCCGGTCAGTACACGCCCCCATGTCACGGGCGTGACCTAGGGGCGTGACCCGCAATTTAACAGATTTTGACGGTTTCTCGCCAACGTTCCCGGGCTTTCAAGACAGCGGTTTCTGAGCCTTACATGCCCTAGGTCACGGGCGTGACCTAGGGGCGTGACTGCCAGCAACTTTGCCTATAAATTCCAGAAAAATTCAGAATGTCGGGGGGAAGATTTGGAGTAGCTTTTTGTAGTTTAGTTTAGGTTTATTCTACTGGTTTTATGTAACTTTCATTTCCTAGCTTGGCTTTTGCTTTAGTTATTTTCAATTCAAGTCTTCTTCTTTTTCCAATCATGTTTCTCTTTTCTTTCTTTTGTAGTTCTTTCATTATGAAAAGTAGCTAAACTTTATTTAACACTTGATCATGATGAACGCTGGATGAAATAAAGCTTTCTATATTTTTATTTAAATGACCAAGTTCTCTATTTTGCTCGCTATCGATTTATCTTTGAATTATTTTGTGCCGAATTCATATTCCGTAGATATGTTCTTCGATCCTAGATCCGTATTTTAAATGACCGAGAGGTTGCGGATACGAGTAGATCACTCAAAGATAAAAGGAATTGCATGCACTCCTCGAGAGAGGACGACATAAATCTTCTGGATTGGAGTCAAATCCAATAGTGGGGTTTACCGCTTAAAGCAAGCTTAGGAGTTTCGACTGACCGAGAGGTCTTAATCGATCAACCTAAGGTTAGTCAAAAGCATGAGCTCGAGAGAGACGCTTTTGTATTTTGTGAACCTCCACGGTAAAAGTAATTAGGAGCTTGTGTTTTTATCATTTCATGAAAGTTTATTTTAATCCAAAGAGATTCTAAATCAAGTGTAAATTTTCATTTCGTAGAAATTTCGCTTTTAGTTTAATTATTCACTATTTTTAATATTCGATAAAATAAGATAAATTCGTGTGAGTAGAAGTACTCAACAGACCCGGAAGAATACGACACTTGATATTCTTAAAATATCATATACTATGAACGATATGTGCTCTTGTCTATAGTTCGTAGAATTTGGAGATATTACTAATCCTAAATTTTAAACATCAAAGACTCTGCTACTTCCAAGCTACTTGGCGAGTCGCTACTCCCAACAGTTATTTCATTAATAAGAACTCCTCCACCAAGGATTATACAGCAAGGTTAAAGATTTGCGCGGTCTTTTTACTCAAGGCGTCGGCTACCACATTAGCTTTGCCCGGATGATAAAGGATATCGACATCATAATCCGCGACGTACTTCATCCATCTGCATTGATGCAAATTCAACTACTTTTGAGTGAAGACGTACTTCAAGCTCTTGTGATCTGTATAAATCTTACACAACGCGACATACAACAGATGTTTCCAAACTTTCAGAGCATAAATTACTACCGCAAACTCCAAATCATGCGCAGGATAATTCTTTTTGTGAACCTTTAACTGTCTCGACCCATACACAATCACTTTTCCCTCTTGCATCAAGACACATCCAAGCCCGACATGCGATGCATCCATATAAACAGTATACTCCACCGGTAGGTAGAGTCAACACTGGAGCAGTGCACAATCTCTTTTTTAATTCCTGAAAGGCTCCTTTGCACTCATCGCTCCACACGAACGCAACGTTCTTCTGCGTAAGCTTATTCAGAGGTGTAGACAAAATGGAGAATCCTTCCATGAATCTTCTATAATAGCCTGTCAACCCTAAGAAGCTTCTTATCTCCTTAGGTGTGATAGGTTTTCTCCAATCCATCATAACAACTATCTTTTTTGAGTCCACCGAAATTCCATCCTGATTCACAACATGACCCAAAAAGGAAACTTAAGGAAGCCAAAACTCAGACTTACGCCACTTCGCATACAACTTATGTTCTCTTAGAGTAGACAGAACTTGGCGCAAATGCTGAGCATGCTCCTCAGCACTTCGGGAATATACCAGAACATCGTCAATAAAAATGACCACAAAATGATCTAAGAAATTCCTAAAGCACTTTATTCATCATATCCATAAAAGCAGAAGGTACATTTGTCAGTCCAAAGGACATTACCAAAAACTCAAAATATCCATGTCGGGAACGAAAAGCAGTCCGCGCAACATCCGACTCTTGAATCCTCAACTGATGGTAGCCTGAATGAAGATCAATCTTCGAGAACACTGTAATACCACGTAACTGATCAAGCAAATAATCTATCCACAGCAAGGGATACCTGTTTTTTATGGTTACCTTATTCAACTCCCTATAATCAATGCGTAGCCTCATAGAACCATCTTTATTTTTCACAAACAAAACAAGAGCACCCCAAGGCGAAAAACTTGGCCTAATAAATCCACACTGCAAAAATTCATCTAGCTGGGTACGCGACTCCTCCAGTTCTCGCGGAGCCATACGGTACGGTTCCTTAGCAATGGGGCGAGTACCCGGCTTAAGATCAATGACAAATTCTGCATCTCACTCAAGTGAAAGACCAGGAAGTCTAACTAGGAAAACATCGAGAAACTCTCGTACTATAAAAATATCCTCGATGCGCGGCAAACTACTGACAGTTTCCAAAATAGAAACCATGTAAGCAAAACAATCGAAATCCAAGAGTTTCCAAGCACATACTGCTGAAATAATGAAGGAATCCTGGCGCGGAAAACCAAACACACTCCTGGAGTGACCTTTGTCCATCTTGAAGTCCAAACACTTTACCTTGCATTGGATAACAACATCATATCTGGATAACCAGTCCATACCTAAACCACGTCGAAGTCCTCCAGGTCTAGCACGTTCAGATCGGCGAAAGCTAGGAAGTAACCTAAAAGGATATGACAACTCTGAATACCCTGTTCTGACACCACCGAGTAACCAGAGGGAAACTTAACGCAAATCAGATCGCCAACTTGATCGAGAGTCAGACGATGACGTTCAACGAAAGTCCTGGCCACGAACGAGTGAGTAACATCAGAATCAAAAAGAACGCGCGTTCAACGGTTGTTTACCTTAAACTCCCCTGAGATCACTTGGGTGGAAGTCTGCGCTACTTCCATGGTCACTACATTCAACTTTTCCTTCCTTTTATCCAGATACTGCGGCGGCAGCGGCCAGGCTTGAAGTGGAACAGGCTACAGCGGGGGCTGAGACCGTGGGCACCTAGACTTCAAATGTCCTTTCTGCCCATACTGGAAGCAGAGCTTATCCTTTGTCAAACAATGTGCAACATCATTCCCTTTCTGCTTACGCGAAGCACAAATCAGGTCTCCTTTAGGTGTGCTTTGAATTGCAAGCACTTGTTGCTGCTTCTGCACTCTCAACCTTTTGAAATACTTCTCGAAGGGATGGTTTGGTCGGCCACAAAAACTACACTTTCCTTCCTGTCTTCGAAGCAGGGCCAGATGCCCGAGAGCTTCTACTGTCATCAGACTTTCTCTTGTCTTTCCTTGCTTGCAGCCCACGATTCTTTGCATTGTCGATAGACTCGACCTTCAGGGAAGCTTCTACTACATCAGCATAAGTCTCTGATCTATACGCGCTAGCCAACTACTAGATGTCGCTACGAAGTCCCCCTAAAAACCTCTTTACTCTACCTATCTCATAGGCTACCAAGCCTGGAGCAAACCTGCTCATTTGCTGAATTTTATCTCATAGTCACTAGCCGCGAGTTGTCTCTGTTTCAGGTGCAGAAAATCATTCATCAGACGGTCTTGCTCTACCGATGGAAGAAATTTCTTCAGCAACATTCTTTTAAAAGATTCCCACAAACATCCCTCTACGAGGCCCTTTTTATTTCGGATCCACCAGAACTTTGCAAGACCCTTTACCTGGTAAGCGGCGACCATTACCTTCTGGTTCGCAGAGATTCCAGAGTACGCAAACATCACTTCGATAGCAATGATCCAATCATCTAGAGCCATGAAATTGGCTCTCCCGTCATAGGTCGGAGGTCCTAATCGCTGGAAGTGCGAAATGAAATTCATCTCTGGTGGCAACAGAACCGAGGGCACCAGAGGAGCAGGAGGAACAGGTAGATTTTATCCCACTGCAGGGTCCTACACCCCAGGTTGCTGCCCTAAGACGGCAGTCAACAATGCCTGAATCTACGATTGCATAGCATCCATCTGCATTGACAGAGGCTCATTGCTCTGTCGTAGCCCTTCAATCACGGCCTCAATTTGCACACCCGATGACACACATTCTGACTGGGGAGTTGACCTCATCCCAAAACGGTTTGACGGTATTCCAAATAATACAACAAACAACTCATCAAAACCTAACTTAACGCTAGAACTACTCAACTTAATTCAGACCATACATATATAGATATTTGCTCTTGCTGCTACCTTGCTCTGGGATTTTCATAAATAATGTTATGTTTTAACTTAGGATGATATATCATCATCCTATTGACTCATGTGCATATAATATGAATGCATGAATTCTTATTTCTTTGTTTTAAAATCATGTGTGTACGTATGTCATCATGTAGCTCTTGACTTGACACGTGTGTTAATGCTATGTTATGTCATGCATGTTGTGTCATGCATTCTAGTAAAGGCCTTAATGCATGTTATGTGTGGCGCACACATGAAATATTATGTATCTCATAATATATAATATCGCATGTAACGAAAAAACAAAATCTAATGGGCATCCATGTGATGATTGTTATGCATCTCATACTACATAACAGTCACATGTTGTTTCCTATGAGGATCCATATACAAACACATATTATGCATCTCATACTACATAATATGTCTTGTATATTACTTGTCATGCCTATGAGTGTAGTGTTCATGCATCAACCAAGAAGTACTGACGACACATCGGTGTGTGTATATGCAATGAGACAAGACAACTAAAACTTTACCAGAGATAGTCGTTCGACCAACTTGTCAAACAAACCTCCCTCAAATGTCAACTGTCACAACCCGCATTTTCTCAGCATTTTGTAATATATCAGAGTAAGAGAAAATACGTGTCGTGATGCCACGCCGTGCAGGAGACAACTGCAGACGTTTAAGCAAGAATTTATTCCTAAGACTTTTCATGAAATTCCCAAGGTTATCATGATGAAAAGAGAGTTGAGTTTAATTTTAATGGTCGTATCACTCGGCTCAGTGGAACAACTAGTCTGCGGGTGAAAATATACATATACGCAGCAGAAAATACTTGGTTCATTACATTTATTATCCTATATGAGTATGAAGATCTAATAGGACTATTTATGTTATGCACACATCTAGATTTAATATAAGTATTAAAATAGCTTTTACGTTCATTAAAGTAGAGTGACATTTGATTTAAAGAGATGTTATGAGTACGAGATAAAAATATTTATCTTTTTATACTTTGAGAATAACTAACATGCAATCATAACATAAAATCATCTCAGAGAGCAAGTAGATATGACAAACAACAAGAAATTAGCATAGCAACTAGTAAATAGTCTAATATCTGCAATAATTCATTGTGGGCGTCAACAACATGACACGAAGTCACAGAACAAAATGTATGTCTGAACTAAAACAAGAACAACAGAACTAGCTCACGAAGGTGAGGGAAGAAAACCACAGCTATTAAGCCCACGCCAAGAACCACCAACTCTAGCTGCTCAGGCCGCTACTACTCCGAGCCTGAGGCATTCAAAAGAAAGAACGTCTAAGCAAGAATAAACAAGTGGCAATAAATACCAAAAGTAAATAAATAAGAGAAGTGTAAGGGTTACCAACCCAAGACAGAAAAACTGTCAAACCATAACACCTAAGTCAAAAACTCAGTAAACAGATGAAGAATTCAAGAGGTTAATTATGTAAAGTGCACCAAGTGCGACAAAGAGTTATGCTTCATTAACATCTGCAAAGGTAAGCTTATAAACATATGCATATATATATATATATATATATATATATATATATATAAGAAAAGACTGATATGTTGTAAAGCGTGAATCATTAACATCAGTAAAAGAAATATGGTACTGAGGCGGTGGTCACATTGTCCAACACAAACCATCAGACCAAATAACTCGAAAAGGTATTGTGGGGGTGGCCACATTATCCAACACAACCTAACAGTCCAAAAAAAACCACCAGGTGTAATGATTCATAAGCTGGTACTGAGATGATGATCTTGTATCCACTGCCAACCTCAGTCCATAAATGAAGTTCCAAAAGTACTGATAATAAAAGAGAAACCCAAGACTTAGTATTAAATTTCCATAACGACATAAAGTAAGAAAGTCCAGAAAATCTATACAGGTATACTCGACGAATTGGAATTCATCCGACGAAAAAATTCTAAGTCTACACTGATTCGTCGAGAATACTCGACGAATTCAAGTCACTCGACACTTTTCTGCTCCACTCAATGCCTTTTGACTCCACTCAACGCTTTTGACTCTAAGACTAGTTCACTCGACGTCGCACTCGACGTCGCACTCGACGCCAAATGCAGCACTCGACGCCGAATGCACTCCAAGGTATAATCACTCGACGCACTCGACACCAAAGGCAACACTCGACGAATTTGACTCCAAGGTATAATCACTCGACGCCAAAGGCAGCACACGACGAATTTGACTCCAAGGGATAATCACTCGACGCACTCGACGAATTTGACTCCAAGTTATAATCACTCGACGCACTCGACGGCAAGGTATAATCCTACCAGAAACGCTCCTATCTAAACAATGGTTATTACACTTAAAAATTTTGACAACAGTTAAACCTAGATCATGAATAAGTTCCAGAAAATAAGAGAAAGGTGGGGTAGACAAGACAGGAGTCCAAACACTGATAAAAGAATCTCACAGCAACACAACAAGAAGAAAAGACAATTTACTGCTATTTTGAACAAGGTAAAACTAGTAGTAGACAAAATAGGTGACCTGAAAGTATATATAAAAAAACTAACAGTATGATCGACAAAAAAATTTAGAGAATGAAACATAGGGAATTTGTAAGAGGCTAGAAAAGGGAGCAAACCACCACTTGCCTTAAACCTCCTTGTCTCAGCCTTCTGAACACCCCACGACACAGATCGGCCGAAAAAGAAAGCGCGGCAACGAAATCTGGAGTGATTTGGACAAAACGAAAGTTTAGGGTCACACACCCCAAAGCCAAAAGTCCACAAAAATAAAAATACCTAGCACCAACGCGAAGATCTCGGCGAGAGCTTTCCGAATCTATGTTCCGCTGAAGATTTCGCTCACCGGAGCTCCCGAAACGGCCTCCGGAAGATTCACGATGAAAAACACGCTGCCTATCTCACGACCTCTCGAACAGACCCTTTTTGGGGAAGAAGAATGAATAAGGTTTCTTTTTATAAGTATATATAACTAGAGAAAAAAACTCAAACGACGAGGGTGACCTACTCCAATTCATTTTGCTCATTCCTTGAACCGATTTGCGTTGCCTTCTACAGCTTCCCACTTCGGGACCACCGGCCTGGGCACCCTTCCACCGAAGTTGCCGGCTCACAGGCCTCCATGTAATCCCCCTCTCAACTCACCCTCTGGGGTGAAAAGTGCTATCGAAATTCTCATCCCTCCTTCCTATTTGGTCTCGGATCCGGATCCCTCTCGCCCCGGTCTTGGGAAATCACTCACCTTTCCTATCCAGCGACCCTTCCAAGGACAACCAAGCTCTTCTCGCCAGCATTCCAACAAAGAGTTGTCGGTCTCGCATGGTGAGGGGAAGCTCCCTTCCCTTCACGTCTACCTTCTGAGCTCTAACCTTTGTGATTATGATTTATATTGGTAATCCTAGGAGCTTCCGAGAATGATGAACCGTCCAAGATGGATGCCTAGTTGTCACTGCATTTGCCTAACATGATCGCAGAATTCCTGGGCGACCCGAACAACCCTGAGGAAATGAAGTGGTGGATGACCGGCGTTCCGGAAGTATGGGCTCGTGTTGCGAGGAATCCAGGAGGATAGGGCCATGAGTGAGCATCGGCTGCGAGACCTAGAAGACGGCTATGCTCAACTCATTAGGGAGGCACGGGGAGGGACCGGCGTCGAGGCGACGTCTCCACGAGTTCATATTGAGCGACTGGAGAAACACATGTGCCTCTCCTAGCTGGGACTCAACGCGTTGCGCGAGTATAACAATCCTCGCCGTCCACCGGGAGCAGGGGCGCGGGGTCGGAGAAGATGAAAATGGCTCTTGTTTTGAGCCTACCGGCACTCGCTCCCCCTTCCTTAATATTACTTTTATTGCCCTGTCTTCTTTTCTAATGGATGAGTCGTTTGTAATATTTTTCTTCCTTTCGTTGGTGGACTCGCTAAAACTTATGTGTAATAAGCATATGCTCGTTTCTTGTAAACGTGATGTTGCAGTTTCCTTCTTTGCATTCAGGATGAACATATTCATACGATCCACTCGAGGGTAGGTGGGGAAAGGTCTCACGGATTCGGCTCCAGGTGAGGCGAGAGGTCACGGGCTCGTTACTCACACACCCTCACCCTACCCCGGTGCCACCCCGCATCTTCTACAAATAGTCCCCTACCACAATAACTACTTTTGTACCCCCTTCACAATTCTACCACACAAGCCTCTCGCCTACCCAGCACTGGCACATTCCGCGATACTAGAATGGGCAAAATGAGACCGGATGCGAATGGACGAACGAAGTGTGTGAGGCAGTTTGCGGAGTACTCCTTCGACGGGAACCTGACCAAACCAGAGTAACTGTCATTCGTGGTTGATTACGTTCTGCCCGGGTACACCGCGCGTCACCCCAAGAGGGGGGAGGCGATCAACACCTTCCTCGACAATGAACTCGCCTTCCCCATCTCGCACTTTGACGTGGGGCTGCGCCTCTCCCTTTGACCCGAAGTGAGACAGATTCTGAAATACTTCAGGGCCGTTCCCACACAACTAAACCCCAACTCGATCGCAATGATGGTCGTATTCGTCTCCTTCCTCCGCAAGGAGCGAATGGAGTTCATCCTGTCTGTCTTCCGCAAACTCTCTATCTTCAGGGCAAACAACGACGGGGTCTCTTTCTTATCCGGCTAGCAAATCAAGGTGTGTGAGACCGCTAACAAGAACCATCACTGGATAACGAAGTTCGTCTTCATCACGGGGGACTTGGGAAACATCCCATACTCGCCAGTCCAACAGACCGAGGATACCTTACGGCCTCCAACTTTGACGGGCCGCGACTCCTCCCTCCATCAATTCTTCCACCACAAAAATTTTGAGGTTGCCTTCCTGAGGAGGGGCCTCGACTCGCTCCTCCCAGTTCTTCCAGGGCAAGGTATACCTACACCCCACTTCTTTCATATCCCGCATTATTGCGGCTTCTCATCTCGTGGTTACTAAGTTATTGTCTTACAGGGGAACGCTTGATCCCGGAGAATCAGCCCGATACGGATGTTGCTGGATCAACTGATCCACTCGCCCGGGCAATGGCCGCTTCAGCGACATTCAAAGAACTGTCGGCGGCCCCTGAACCTTCTAGCAGCAAGAAGCAAAGCGCGCCAGTTGACCCCGACCGATCGCAGGGCTTGCCCTCGCCCAAGAAACTCAAAAATACCATGGAATCCAAAGGGAAGCAAGTCCAAAGGACCCCTCAGGAGGAGGGGCAAGTGGCGAGAGATGTCCCAGAGCCGCCCATAGAGTCGAGGTCAGGGACTCACGTGGAGGCGACACCCGACTCGCATCGCAATTTTGGTGTAGGCTTGAAAGTCAAGGTCAATGTCGGTGAGTCGATGGTGCTTTGGGACGAGAAGTCCCACTGGGTCTCGATCTCCTCGCTCCACCCCTCCTAGTTGGAGCGGCGACCTCCCAGCGGGCACGCCTTTGCCCTTGCCTTCGGGCTCTATGGTCGCGAGGACGTCGCGGCCTATGAGTCCCTGACTATGCAGAGGCCCGCCCAAGAGAGTGTGCGAGCTCAACTCCGTGCCTTGGAGCTCTCTTACATGGCTGCTCGCCGCGACCTTAGTCTCTCCCGGGACAGCTATAGAGGGGAGGCCACGCGAGAAGCTTTGGAGGTCGAAGTGAAGGACCTAAAGCAGAGACTGGTGGTCACTGAAAGCCTTCTCGAGAAGAGCTTCGGCGGGATAGTATGTATCAAATTTTACTCGTCTCGGGCTTTGCACCCCTTCCTTATACTAACCATGCCCTTGTGAATTATGTAGGATGCCGAGACGACTGATCGGATGCGTGTGCGCACCACTGTCCTAGAAGAGGAGAACAAGGCTCTCAAGGCCCAGCTCGACCTTTTGCTCGCCAATTCCCTCCCGCTGATCCGCAGTGAGCCGTCGTGGCACTACTCTGAGTGCAAGATCGATGAAATGATGAGGGGAACCTCCATCAAGGCCGTCGAACACTTGTTTCAGATGATGCGACGGCTTGGCGTGTTGAAGCCGAACTGCGAGAACTTCACTGCCCAAGATCTGGTTCCCGAGCTCTACCTTCCCCTTGAATCTCGGAGTGAGTCCCTCGACTCACTCTTTGAAGATCGAGGTGGCAAGGATGACAACGGCGAAGACGACGACGGGCGAGACGACCAGGAATGAGGAGTGGAAGTTATGACGATTTTGTTTTGTTTTTTGTTTTTTTTACTTGTAAGATTTTTGTACACTCGCCCCCGAGGTGAGGCTTCCCTCCCACCTGATTTTGTACGGGGCATCTCGCATTACCATACTTAATGAAATTCATGCTTCTCTTTTTTTTGTTTCTTGTCGAACATTCGCTTACTTTTCTATTTCTTTTCCTGAATTCTTGTGTATGCTCGTGCATTAGGGTTATGACAATTCTGACTGCACTCGGCCTTGGGAACTCGCAACTGTGTAGTCGCGTACGTTGTTTGCTGCCTCAGGAACATGTGAGTGCTCCACATCCGCAGAGGGGAGGGGTAATTTACTCGTCTTCCCTCATGTTATTCACGACCGCGAGATTGTATGCAGAGGGGTTCCACTCGCCCACCTCCTGATGGACCATATTTCTCACCCCCTTTTTCTTGGGACCAATTGTTGACAACTATCCTCACTTTTTGCATACACCTGACTCGAGCATCTTCTCGACCTACCTGCGAGCAAGAGTCTGGTCAGCGGGACCCCTCGAGGCTGATATTTCGAGTATAACCTGCCCCCACGAAACCTTCAGTCCTGTCAGCTAGTGGGAGCCTCGATAGCGGGCCTGCTCTGGTCCAATACATGAACACTTTTTTTCCTTTCATTACATGTCACCGAGTGAGCCTTCGGACTTGCCAGCTAGTGGGATCCTGGTCAGCAGGTCTGCTCGGGATCAATATTTCAACATTATTTTCTTTTCACAGCCGCAACCGAGTGAGCCTTCGGACCTGCCAGCTAGTGAGAGCCTGGTCAGCGGGTCTACTCGGGGCCAATATTTCAACATACTTTACTTCAAACTGCCGCCGAGTATGTCTATGGATCTGCCAGCTAGTAAGAGTCTGGACAGCATGTCTGCTTGGGGCTAACATTTCAAATATCCCTTTCTTTTGAACCTGCCTCCGAGTGAGCCTATGGACCTGCCAACTAGTGAGAGCCTGAATAGCGGGTCTGCTCGGGGATAACATTCCAACTATCCCTTTCTTTCCAACCTGCCTCCAAGTGATCCTACAGACCTACCAGCTAGTGGGAGTCTGGTCAGCGGGTCTGCTCGGGTCTAACATTTCAACTACCTCTTTCTTTTCAACCTGCCTCTGAGTGAGTCTACGGACCTGTCAGCTAGCGAGAGTCTAGACAGCGGGTCTGCTCGGGGCTAACATTTCAATCATCCCTTTCTTTCCAATCGGCCTCCGAGTGATCCTACGGACCTGTCAGCTAGTGAGAGCCTGGACAGCGGGTCTGCTCGGGACTAACATTACAACTTCACTACAACATGAGAGAACATCATCCATACTCAAAGAGAAATAAATTACAAGCAGTATATCACAAAAATATACAATCTTGTCATTCAAACTAAGGGTAAAAATGTTTCAGGTCATACCCACTCCAAGTGTGACCTATGGACACCCCGTCCACATTCTAGAGGCGGTACCCTCCCGACTTTAGGACCTCTTCGACTATATACAGACCCTCCCAGTTAGGATTGAGCTTCCCAACAGCCGTCGACCTCCCGGCTGCATCGACTTTCTTTAGGACCAGGTCTCCTTCCACAAACTGTTTGATCCTGATATACTTGTCAAAGTACTTAGCCATCCAGCGTTTGACCTCTTCCTGCCGAATGGAGGCCAGGTCTCAGAGCTCTTCTACCAGGTCTAGTGAGATTCGCAACTCGCCTGCATTATGTACTCTTCATTCTTCATCCCGTGGCGACTTAACCTCGAACTCCATTAGAAGCACGGCCTCGCAGCCGTGGGAAAGTTCGAAGGGGGTCTCTCCAGTGGCTGTGTTGGGGGTGATTCTCAGGGCTCATAGGACCAAGGGAAGATGCTTTACACAGTTTCCCTTCAGGTTCTTCGCCTTCTTCTTCAACAGTTAACGATGATCTTGTTTGCCACCTCCACCTGCTCGTTGCTCCTTGGGTGGTGGACTGACGCAAACCTGAGGTCCATCCCCAGCCGGCTACAGAAGCTGGCGAACTCCTCACTGTCAAACTGTGGCCCATTATCAATGACTATGGCTTGAGGAAGTCCGTGTCGGCAGATGATCTCTCCCCACACGAAGTTACGGATTACTTGGGAGGTCACCTTGGTCAGCACCTTGACCTCCAACAGCTTTGAGAAGTAGTCGATCATGACAAGGAGGAAGCTCATTTGCCCACTTGCCTGGGGAAAAGGTCCTACCAAGTCCATCCCCCAAATTGCGAAGGACTAAGGCGTCGTGATACTCCTAAGTCTCTGAGCCGATAAGAGTTGAAGTGGAGCAAATAGTTGACACTTTTGACATCTTCTAGCAAACTCCGCCACATCCTTGCTCAGGGTCGGCCTGAAATACTCTTGCCTCATCACCATCGACTCCAAGGTCCTGCTTCCCGAGTGGTTGTCGCACTCGCCGGAGTGAATCTCTTCCAAAATCTTTGGGACCACCTCTTCGGCCACACCCCGTGCCATGAGCCCTAAAAGGGTCTTCCGGTATAAACCTCTTTTGTGCATCAGGCAATACGTTGACTTGTGTCTGAAGCGTTTCTTGTTCGGGATCTCCGCCGGAAACGTGCCCGTTGTTAAGAAAGTTACAAAAGGGTCCATCCAAGAGGGGCACTGAACTACCTCCATCAGCTCTCCTTCGTTGGATGGGTGTAACAAATCCATCAAGGTCCACTCAGCCTGGGGTCCAAACTTGGCCAACCAATCAGCTGGGGTGCTTTCTTCTCGCGGTAAGTGCCAAATAGAAAAGGTTCGAAACCCTCCAATGAGGCCCCTCACCGTGGCCAAATACCTTATAAGTATGGGTTCCCTCGTCACAAATTCACCCCTAACCTGTGACGTTACCACCATTGAGTTGGTGAGAACCACCACATCATGCACCCCCAGTTCCCTGGCCAGACGCAGTCCCGCGATCATTGCCTCATACTCCGTCTGGTTATTAGTGAAGGGAAAATGTATCATCACGACTTGCTCTATCTTTGTTTCTTGAAGGCTTTCCAACACCACAACCCCTCCTAGGGAGTGGGAGAGAAGCTCCATATACCAGCAACTTCCAGGAGACCTGTTGAGAAGACCCTTCTTCCGCCACCTCGACCACATAGTCGGGAAAAAAATCTGCTACCTCCTAAGCCTTTATCAATAAGCGGGGGATGAAAGAAATATCGAATTCACCTGCTCCACCGACCACTTGGCAAGTCATCCTGAATACTCTACCCCCTCAAAGATTTTGCGAAGTGGGTGGTCTGATCACCACTCGAATCAAGTGCATTAGAAAGTATAGTCTGAGCATCCTGACAGAGATGACTAAGGCAAACGCCAACTTCTATAGAATCGGATATCGAAATTCTGCCTCTTTAAGACTCTGCTCACATGATAAATTGGCAGTTGCTTCTTACCCTCTTCCCGAACAAAGACAGAGCTTACTGCCTCCGCCCATACTCCAAGGTATAAAGTTAGATCCTCTCCCTCCTTGGGTCTTTGGAGAAGTGGAGCCTTGGTGAGTTGATTCTTCGAGGCTTGGAAAGCCTCCTCGCACTCTCTTGACCATTCAAATTTTTGGTTGTCTCGTAACACCTTGAAGAAGGGCGAGCACTTCTCCCCTGCCCAAAAGAGGAACCGGCTTAACCCTGCGAGTTTCCCTGTCATGCATTGGACTTCCTTGGCGCTTCGCGATGACTCCAACTCCATTATGCCCTTCACCTTATCCGGATTAGGCTTCACTCCTGCCGGGGTACGGCCGTAGCCCAGGAACTTCCCTCCGCTGGCCCAAAAAACACACTTCAAGTGATTTAGTCACATCTCGAACTTCTGCAGTGTGGCAAGGTCTCCTCCAGGTCCTGGAGGTAAGAGCTCACGTCACGTCCTTGCTCTTCACCATGAGGTCGTCCACATACACCTCCAAGTTCCTTCCCCACTGCTCCCGAAAGAATCGGCCCATCATTCTTTGATATATTGCCTCTGCATTCTTCAACCCAAAGAACATCATCTTATAATAGTAACACTCATCTTTTGTGATGACGGAGACATTTTTTACATTCGGCGAGTGCATCCTGATCTGCTGATAATCTGAAAAAGCATCCAAGAAACTCATCACAGAAAAACTGACGGCTGAGTCAACCAGCGCGTCGATTCTAGGAAAAGGGTAACAATCTTTAGGACATGTTTTATTTAATAGTGAGAAATCAACACACATCCTATATCGTCCATCCTCTTCTTCATAATTACCACATTGGAGACCCAGCTTGGGTACTGGATCTCCGATACAAAACATGCCTTGAGGGGTTTCTCCACCTCCTCCCGGATGGGCTCCTCCATCTTGTCGGTGATGGTCCTCCTCATCTGGCAGATGTGATGGGCCTTCGGGTCGAGGTCGAGATGGTGGCTGGCCACGTCTGCATCGATGTCAGGCATGTTCGCCGCGCTCCATACGAAAATGTCCACTCTTCTGGATGCACTCCAGTATCTTCCCCTGATCCTCTAGGCTCAGACTTTCGCTGACCCGCACCTTCTCCGTCCTCCCTCCTTGGATAAGGACATCCATCTCCACCACCTCTTCCACTACTTCCAGCTGAGACTGCTCCTCCCATTCGCTCCTCGCCCACTCTCCTTGAACGAGGGCCTCTTCCTCCTCCCCTTCGTCCACTGCCATCAACTCGGCCTGAACTTCCGACACCTCATTCCCCCCGCCTCATGGGCGCGGACCCCCCTTTCTTCTATCTCCATCACTTCTCTCAGCATTGCCAGCCTCCTCATTGCCTCCTCCTCAACCACTTCATCCTCGCACTCCCGCCTTTCACATTCCTCCATCGCCTGCCCCACTTCCTCGGCCTCCGCCATCCATGAGATGATGTTGACGGTAGTCACGTAGCACTGTCTCGCCACCTTAGGATCTCCCCTGATCTAAACCTGAACGCATCTGCTATTGAACTTGAGATATTGAAGGAAAGATGAGGGGGCACAGCAGAAGGCGCTGATGAGGGGGCGCCCAAAAATGACGTTATAGCAACTCGGAGCGTCAATGATGATGAACCGACAGTTCCTCGAAACTCCCCCCAACGTAATATGGAGCCCGACTCCACCCACAACTTCCTTTCTCCAGAAAACCCGAATAATGGTCCATCCGAGGCTAGCACCCTTCTTGTCTCCACCTTCATTGCGCTGAAGGCCTACTTGAAGATCACGTTCACGGAGCTCCTGTTATCAACCAGAATGCTGGAGACCGTGAAGTTTATGATTGTCATCTGAATCACCAAGGCGTCATAAAATGGATTTTCATAGTCTGGCATGTCTTTCGATGAAAAAGTAATCACCTCGGAGGGCGGGGTCTGCGAGGTCGAAGCGACGATCCTTCTGAACATCATTAGGAAGCTCCCCTTGCGGGTGGCCTCGATCCCCACCCCTCCATGGACCACCCTGATCCCTCCTCGGGCACCTATATCAGCATGGTCCTCGCTCCTATCCTTCTCTCCCTCTCCGGGCAGAACTTCCTCGATCCGCACCGGCTGTTGCTGCTGGTGAGAGAGTAAGAAATGGATAAGAGTGAGAAATGGATAGGAGTAGCCTCAAGCATCAAAAGATGATCTTGAGCAGTTAATCCTTGAATCTGTGAATATCTTTAAAGAAGTGGTATAGGGGAGAGTGATACCAAGTGAGTATATGCATGTGATTAGTGGTACCAAGGGAGCATAAAGGTGTGAATTCCTTAAGGTAGAAAGGGGGAGAGTGTGGATGCCTTGAGGTGGAGAGTGTGAAGATGTTGCTTTACAAGAATGGTACAAATGTAGTGTTTGCTCTAAAAGTAATAAGCTTAGTTAATTATCATTGTTTTTCTCTGATATATATTGTGTTGCTGTGTGGGTTCTGACTCTTTCAAATAGGTGGAGATTGTAGGAAACATTGCTCACAATGTTTCAAATTTGAATAAGTCCTCCACTCAATGATAATTACAACTTGTATTTGATGATTATTTGTTGTGACATGAGTAGGAATAGTATAGACCAAGAATACACATGTTGAAGAACTAGGATTTGGTCCAAGTCATTTATCATTATGATCAAACAGAAATATCGTTGTGTTAGTAGACCACACACAACGGTATTACAGTGAACTCAACAGAAGGAGAAGAAAAGGTTCTAAGGAAAATATCGTTGTGATCGTTGTGTTAGCAGACTATACACAACGATATTATTGTGAGCACAACAGAAGGAGAAGAAAGTTTCTAAGTTAAATATTGTTGTGATCATTGTGTTAACAAACAACACACAATGATATTACTGTGTGAGCTCATCAAAAGTAGAGGAAAGGCCTCCAAGTCATGTCCATGATGTGACATGAACATGGATGTCATAATTCTATACATAACAACATCATTAAGTCTGGAGATAAGATTAGCCCAAGATTATTCAAGTTCAAAATTCAAATCTAGTCCAAGTAAAATATCATTGTGATCGCCGTGTTAGCAGACCTCACATAATGATATTATTGTAAGCTCAACAAAAGACTTGAAGTCAGATGTATGAATGCTAGAAGCAGTGGATTTGCAGTATATACTATCAGAATCATCTGTTTTCATGAAAAGAAGTTCTAAGATTGGTTTAACCTGCCTCCAGTTGGTGCTGTAGAAGGAGATGATGAAGGTACTTGGAAAAACATCAAAGATGCTTTGGATTGATATGAGTATTCCAAGAAGTTCAAGAGATCTCTGGAAAGAAGGAATAGTAGTTAGCAAGTGAAGGTCTTGGCTGACATGATTGGGTAAGCTCACCTGTGCCAAGTTGGCTTCATTACAGAACTCAAAGAATATGCAAAACTTAAGGATCATGCAAGTAGACTCACATTCATAGAGTATGATTGAACAGATGGCAAAAATGAGTCAGTTAAGGCAGAAAGAAGTTGCTAAGTTCAGTACCATTGTGATCGTTGTGTGTGCAACACACACAACGATATTGCTGTGATCACGCTGGAAGGAATTAGAAAATATTTCTAAATAAAATACCGTTGTGTGTATGATCCTCACACAACAATATTACAAAGTTAACTCTGAAAAACGGGATTTCAAATTGACGGAGGCGCAAAAAGCAAGTGTCAAATCAATCTCTTATGGAAAGAGACCTAACACGATTTCTCTGAGATTTTGACCGTTAAGGTTATCAGAGATATAAAAGAAGAAGAGAGGGTCATTAAACCCTAACCTTGCAGAACCTTATGAACTTATAAAGCTAAGCTTCCGGCTGTTAACGAGTAATACAACAGTAAAGCAAGCTTTCGGAAGAAGAAGTCGAGCTTCAAGAACAAAGAAAGCTCTCACTCTAGAGAGCAGGAAGACTTCAACTTACAAGGAAGTTCAGCACTGATCCTGCTATCAAGAGAAATCTATTTTTGATCAGGTGCTGATTCTGAAAAAAGGCTTCTCACTGAAAAGCCTTAAAAGACCCAAGCCTCAAAAGTAATATCTTTACTGAGTCTAGTATTTGTAACAAACTAATTTACTTCTGTATTGTAAGATCTCTTTGAGATTTGAGGGTAGAACTGTGTTGACAGCCTGAGTGTAGGGTTGTGTTGAAGGCTTGTATGTAAAGTTTTGTTGAAGCCTGAATAGGGCATTATGAAGGCCTGAGGTAGGATTCACCTGGTGAATCTGAGCATGTATGAGTTCTGACACTCTGAGGTAGGGTTGTTGTTGTGCACCTAAGGTAAGAACCAAGAAGTGGATTTGAGGCAGGGGACCTGCTGATGGGGGGCCATCTGGCGCGACACGGCGCAGGGCGGACACCACGTTCGTGTATTCTTGCAGACGGGCGTGACCGGATCGCCGATCCGTCATCGTGGTTGCGTCCGGCTCGTCGTTCTAATGAATTTTCATATATAGCATGTTGTATTTCAAATATTATTTAGTGTTGTTTTGGCGCCGAGATCGACGGCCAATCATAGCCGTCCATCTTGGGTGCCCTAATTTTATTTTCTTATAAATAGATCCACTAGGGCTGCAGGAATTTCATTGTTGAAATTTGGAGAACTCTTCCTCATTTCCGGTGATCCTTCCGCGGTGCCGACGCCGTGGAGCCCCTTGGTGACGACTCCCTAGGTAAGTATCCTTTTCCCCCTTAATTCCCTCCCTCCCCTACCGAGCAGCCACCCCTCCTAGATCCCGTCTGCCAACCCCCTCCAAACCCGCCGCAGCCCTCTACAGCCGCACGCCGCCTCCCCTACAACCGCACGCCGCCACCCCCTCCCAGATCCCGTCCGCCAGCCCCTCCAAACCCAGCCGCCACCCCTCTTTGCTCCCTTACAGCCGCACGCCGCCATCCCCCTACAGCCGCACGCCGGATCTGCCCAGATCGGGACTAGTTCGTCCAGTCTGAAAACCCCCAAGTCAACCCCCCATCATCCGTACCAACAACCACCGCCCTTCCCCTTCCGTGGAACCACCTCCCCTTACCCCATCCAGTCTTCCACCACCCGGAAAGTCCCACCTTGCCTCCAAACTTCAGATCCGTGTGGAATTAGTGCAGCCCTAGTATGTAACAACCCCTAATAACTATAACTATAATAATAATAATAATAATAATAAAATAATAAACAAAGACTTTAAAAAAAAAAATCCGGTCCTAAACCTACCCCCCCCCCCTCCTTTAATAAAATCCCGAGCACCCGGTCCAATCCCGCATCCCGCAAGAAACCCGCAGGAAAAATCCCGTTTCCGCCTTACGCGCACCCGACGGCCCCGGAATCCGCCGCCAACGCCTCCGGCCGCCCCCGAGACGCCTCCCCGTGGCCGGAAAACGCTTCCTCCTGGCCGGGCGCCTATTCCTTTTGCTTCCCCGACGTCTCCGGTGCTCCCCTTGGCCGGCAACTCCCGCACAACCCCTCTCTTGGCCGACTACTTCCAAGAGGGGCCGGCAGAAACTCATTTCTCCCTTTCTCTCCTCCTTCTCCGGCCAGTGAGGGCAAGGACATCATCTCTTCTCCGGCAACCCTAGCTCCTACTCGTTCCGGCCGGTGGTTTTCGTGAGGGACTCCTAGGGTTTCGCTCGAAACCCCTCTTCGTGGATTTCTGAGCCCAAATCTGGACTCCTTGGGTAAGGAATTTCATCAATCCCTCATTTTTAGCTTGCCCTAATTTTTTTTGGGAGGATTTCCGCCCTCCGATTGGTGTGATTTCGTCAATCACCCTTGGATTTGTCACAAAGTCATCTAATTTCAGTTCTGTTTGCATCTCCGGTGTCGCTCGTTGGGCTTAGGTGGTGGAATCGCGCCAAGCTTGAGATTTTCGCCTCCAAACGCCGCCAAAAAACTCCCGATCCCTCGCGGCAATCTCTTCTCCCCTCACTTTCGAGGGAGGTAAATTCCTAACTCCTTTCATTTGTGTGGAGCGATTATCAAACGCATGTGATGACATAAAAACGTGTTTTGGAATGCATTTTTTTCATATCGAACAGGTGTAGCTAGAGCCTTTAACCTCACTTGCGCCACTTGGCTGTCGCGAGCACGCGAGCATTTTTTCTTCACTTTAAGGCAAGTAGAGAACCCCCTCTCACTTGCAAAACTTTAGATTTAATATGCTTATCTGTCTGTTACAAATAATTTTCTTTTTACAAAATTTTGAACTCTAAAAAGTGTTGATATAACAAAATTTGATAGGTAATCACCTAAGGACGAACTATAAGACAAATCCGTAGTTGTAGGCGAAATTCTTGATTTTGTAGCGTCTAACTGGGCATCTGTCTGCTGGCATGGTCACGGCAAGCAGGATTACTTTTCTGATAAGACTTGTACTCAGATCTGATCGAGAGCCATGTGCGCCCGCTATAGTACGTATACACTTCATCGATCGCGACTTACAACTATGAATTTTAGGCTATACTCCGGAGTAGGCTAATATTTCAGATATGTTTGTTTGACCTGGTTTTGGTATGTTTGGAAGTCTCTACAAGATATTTCAGTACTCGGGTATGTCTGTTGTTTCTGTTCTTATTTTAAAATAATTAATTTGCTCATGTTTAAATTTTAAGTTCTAAGGCATTTTCTTTCTGTCTTGAAATTGCCTTAGGGTTCGTGACTGCGACGCCTGCTCCCTGAGCTACTTCTCGTTCAGCTTCAGTTTTGCTCAGAGGTTTTTCATTTATAGTTGTCTGCATCAGGTTCTATGATCCCTTTACTGTCTGTCTATCATGTAATGGTTATCGTAAGACATTTTCTTTTGTATCATGGACAGCTCGTAGGATATTTTTGATGTATTAGATCATTTTATCTGACATTTTCACTACTGTTATTATTGCATTTACTTCTGTTCAGCACTGTGTGTAGCATTAAAATTTACAAAGAAATACATGTGCATTAAAGTCTCCATGTTTTAAAAATCTTAAGCGCTTCCGCATATATATATAAAGATTTTTTTGCCTTAACTTTTTCAACAAAACAGCTATTTAAAATTTCAGATTTTCTCTGTATCCGCCTTAGCAGGCATGGTTTCTTTTCGTCCATGCCTGTGGCATCACGGCCCGCCCGAAGCGCACTCTTACTTTCGTCGAGACGGGTCGTGACAGTTGGTATCAGAGCGAGGTTAACTCTTAAAAATACAGTATTTTGAAATTTTCAAGTATTTTTATTTTTTTCTATTATGTAAATACATGTACATGCATCGTATCTCACTCAGCCTATCATTGTTTGTTGTTCGCGGCTGAGACATTGCACACACTCACTCATAATCATAAGTAGTATGCACACGAATGTTAAGGGGTTATGAGCAAACTTAACATTTTTGTGTATATGAATTTCCACTAGGCTATACACCGCTTGCGAATATTAAATTGTATGGGCGGTTTAATATTTTCAAGTGTGTTGACATTAGAATCATAATATGCATGACATGTTAAGTGATATGGGCGCTTAACATGACATGCATATTCACTCATAAACATTCGTAGGAATGCATTTTAGACATAATTGCATTATATGCATAACATAACTCATTACACAAATGTTAAGCCAAGAACAACAGATGATGATCGTACACACATGGATTTGTAAATTGCTTGACATTGCATGTGATTTCTTGTCATTAAGCATCACCTAGAGTTGTCCAATGAAAATGCTGTAACTAATATATGATTTATATATTCGACAGTATCAAAATGCTGGAACCTGTTGTTCCTTACTATCCAATGATTGACGTGATTGTTTCTCTTACTCGTTTTCTTTGTGTCCCTACTTAGATGGCTCCTAAGCGATCTCAGCGCAAGAAAGCTACCCCTCCAGTCGGGGCAGCTCCTGCAGACGCCACTGCCCAGCTGTTGAGGCAAATTATCGAGCGTCTCACTCGCTTAGAGGAAGATCGTCAAACTCCTGACACAGCTCCTGATTCTGGCAGTGCAGGGACAGCTGGAGTCACTGCTACCGCCGCTCTTGGAACCCCCCCTCTTGCACCTGGTTCAGGAACTGGCTTGCTTACTGACACCCTTGCGGTCCCGCTCATGACAGGTCTGGTTGCTCCTCCTGTAGCAATGGCAGATACGCTGATGTTCAAGAGGCTTAATCTGCCGTCCTTCAATGGCAGTCGTGATTTCTTCGTCATCTCAGAGTGGCTCTCCCAGATGGAAAAGCACTTCGAGTATGCCGGTGTTCCCGAGGCACACAAGGTTCATCTTGCGGCTTACCAGCTGACCGAGGATGCATACACCTGGTGGCTTCAGCGCCGCAGTCTCCCCAATTCTTCCGCTATGACCTGGGAGCAGTTCAAGAATGCGCTCATGGAAAAGTTTCTTTCGTCCGTGGAGCGAGACAAGCTAGCTGAGAGGTTCCTGTCCCTTCAGCAGCCTGGCAGAACCGTAACTGAATATGAGATAGAGTTCTCTCGTCTATCTCTTCTTGCCGCAGAGTTCGTGCCCGATGAATCCAAGAAGATCAGCCGCTTCGTGAAGGGCCTCCGGCACGATTTCCGCCAGCATGTGGTAGCCCACGGCGCCACCACCTACGCTGAGACTGTTGGAGCTGCCTTGAAGGTTGAAGCTATTGAGATGGATCGCACTGCCAAGAAAGTTCAGCATGATACGAGCAATGCCGCTATGCGTGACCACAAGCGTAAGAGTGCTCCACCTCAAGAGCAAGGTCTCAAGTCTCAAGAGGTGTGTGCCTACTGCCACAAAGTTGGCCATACCATCCTAGTCTGTCGATATCTTCTGAAGAAGCAAAAGATGGTTGTGCCCGCCCAACAGCCCCAGGTTACGCTTGCCTCTGCCTCCTCCGTCTGTACCTACTGCAAGAAATCGGGCCACTTGGTGAATGATTGCCGCCGCAAGCAGAATACTTGCTTCAGATGTGGGCAGTTTGGACATCAGGTTAAAGATTGCCCCGTGAAGGAAAGCCTGATCCCCGCTCAGCCCCTGCAGGCTATCTCTGGTGCCCAAGATAAGGGCAAGGCTGTGCTGAACGTCACCACACAGGGCGAGGCGCTCGCATCTACCTCCGTCATCTCTGGTATGTTTATATGAATTTTTAAAATTTCCTGCATCTTTTCATTATCTGCCTTAATGTCAAAAGATCTTGAATGCACCTGTAATGTTCATTTCTAGGGAGTTTTAGGGTCAAAAACAAGTGGATGCGAATCCTATTCGATTCTGGAGCATCTCACTCTTTTATAGCACGTCATATCGTGGATCTCCATAGTTGGCCTACTTCGCCACTTGATGTCCCTTTTGAGATCTCTGTGCCCGGTCATTTGCACGTATCTACTCGAGGCATTCTCAATTGTCCGATACTGCATGGTGCACTGCGAGTCGTCGCCGATCTCATAGTCCTGGACATGACAGAATTCGAAGTAATCTTGGGTATGAACTGGCTGGTCGCGTATCAAGCAAAATTGGACTGTGTGGCAAAGAGGGTCAATCTCAGTATCGATGGTAAAGACTACAGCGTTCATGTTCAGACCACCCGCAGCCACCTGCAGGTAATTTCTGCCGTGCGCGCCTCTCGACTGCTTAGCCAGGGATGTTTTGCTTGCTTTGTTTATGATTCACATTCAGATGCTGTCGTACCCCAACTTGAGTCTATCCCGATTGCTTCCGAGTTCCCTGACGTGTTTCCTGCCGAGCTGCCTGGAATGCCTCCTGATCGTGAAGTAGAGTTCTCCATTGATGTAGAGTCTGGGACGCGCCCATTATCTAAAGCTCCATACCGTATGGCACCCAGAGAACTAGAGGAGCTTAGATCACAATTAGATGAGTTACTTGAGCATGGGTACATTCGTCCCAGCTCTTCTCCTTGGGGAGCCCCCGTTCTCTTCGTTAAAAAGAAAGACGGATCCATGAGATTGTGCATCGACTACCGGGACTTGAACAAGGTAACCATCAAGAATAAGTACCCCCTCCCGCGCGTGGATGACCTATTTGACCAGCTCAAAGGCAGTACCATTTTTTCCAAGATAGATCTCAGGTCGGGTTACCATCAGTTGAAGATCAAGGAATCCGACATCCCCAGGACAGCCTTCCGGACTCGATATGGGCACTTTGAATTTTTGGTGATGTCTTTTGGGTTGACTAACGCCCCTTCTGCTTTCATGGATATGATGAACCGTATCTTCCGCGACTACCTAGATAAGTTCATTATTGTTTTCATTGATGATATTTTGGTCTACTCCAAGACTCGTGAGGAGCATGCAACCCATCTTAGACTCACTCTCTCCACTCTTCGTCAGCACCAGCTCTATGCCAAATTGGCAAAATGTGAGTTTTGGCTGGATCAGGTTGCCTTTCTGGGGCATGTCATTTCCGGCTATGGAATTTCCGTTGATCCTGCCAAGGTCTCCGTTGTTATGGACTGGAAGCAACCTTCTACCCCTACTGAGATTCACAGTTTACTTGGTTTGGCGGGCTATTACCGGCGTTTCGTCAAGGATTTCTCCTCTCTTGCTGCTCCCCTGACACGACTAACTCAAAAACATGCCAGATTTGAGTGGTCAGAACAGTGTGAGTATGCCTTTTCTGAATTGAAGCAACGTTTGTGTTCAGCGCCAGTTTTAACTCTTCCTTCAGAAGAGTTGGACTTTTCGGTTTATACCGATGCTTCCGGAGTGGGCTTGGGTTGTGTCCTGATGCAAGAAGATCGTGTTATTGCTTATGGGTCGAGGCAGTTGAAGATCCATGAACGCAACTACCCCACTCATGATCTGGAGTTCGCTGCAGTAGTGTTTGCTTTGAAGCTTTGGCGTCACTACCTCTATGGCGTGAAATGTCACTTCTTCACTGACCATCAGAGTTTGAAGTATATTTTCGTTCAGAAAGATCTCAATCTTCGTCAGAGGCGATGGCTAGAATTCATAGCAGATTATGACCTGCAGCTCACTTATGTGCCTGGGAAAGCCAATTCAGTAGCGGATGCTTTGAGTCGTCAGGCTTCAGTTGCCGCCTGTGCACCCATGACAGCTTCTCTCGCCGCCCTGATTAAGGACCTCGAGCGGATGGACATATCCTTCTCACCTGGAGGTCAAGAAGAAGCCTCTAGTCCGGTATGGGTAGAACAGGTGAAGGATCTGCAGCCATCTGACCCTGCACTCCAGCGCATTCGCCGACAGGTCGAACTTGGTACTCTTCCAGATTTCTCTATCTCTGACGATGTTCTACGTTTCCGAAGTCGCCTATGTGTTCCCGATGTCCCTGAGTTGCTGGATAGTATTTGTCGAGAAGCTCACGAGTCCCGCACATCTGGTCATCCTGGCAACAACAAGATGTATCATGACCTGAAGCAGATCGTATGGTGGCCTGGCATGAAGAACTATATTGCACGCTTCATCTCTCGATGTCTGACGTGCCAGAAGGTGAAAGCTCAGCGTCATCGTCCTGGTGGACTTTTGCAACCCCTGCCTATCCCTGAATGGAAGTGGGAAGATATCTCTATGGACTTCGTCACGGGTTTGCCCCGCACTCCGAGAGGGCATGATGCGATTTGGGTCATAGTAGATCGCCTTACTAAAGTGGCTCACTTCATCCCGTACAAAGAGGGTCATTCCACCGAGAAAATGGCCCGGATTTATGTTTCTGAGATTGTGAGACTCCATGGGATTCCTCTGCGGATTGTTTCTGATCGTGACTCGAGATTCGTATCGCACTTCTGGAAGGGATTTCAGCAAGCTTTGGGCATTGATCTTAACCTGAGCACCGCTTATCACCCGACGACTGATGGCCAGACCGAGAGGGTCAATCAGATTCTTGAAGACATGCTTCGGTGCTATATTTTGGACTACAAGGGAGCTTGGGATGAGCATCTACCCTTGGTTGAATTCGCCTACAACAACAGCTATCAAAAGAGTCTCAAGATGGCCCCCTTCGAAGCACTGTACGGGCGTCGCTGTAGGACCCCGCTCTACTGGTCAGAAGTCGGTGAAAAGGTGATTTTGGGTCCTGAGTTACTTCAGGAAATGGAAGAAGCTACCAAGAAGACTCGTGTTCAGCTCAATCGTGCCATTGAGAGACAGAGAAAGTATGCCAATCAGCGTCGCCGTCCGTTGGAGTTTGCTGTAGGTGATCAAGTGTTTCTGAAGGTTTCTCCTACTCCTGGGGTGAAACGGTTCGGTCGTCATCATAAGCTCAGCCCGAGGTTCGTGGGACCGTACGTCATCTCAGAGCGTGTTGGAGGATCTGCCTATCGTCTGGAGCTACCTGCTTCTTTGGCCGGTGTCCATGACGTCTTTCATGTCAGTCAGCTTCGGAAATACATCCACGATCCTAATCGAGTTCTAGAAGAAGTTTCAGTGATCCCTGAGGCCAATCTGTCTTATCCGATCAAGCCTTCAAAGATCGTCGAATATCAAGAAGGCAAGCTTTGCAAAAGAACCATTCTGATGGTAAAGGTACTTTGGGTGCATGGCAAGTCTGAGGAGTACACTTGGGAACTCGAGTCTGACATGCGCAGCAAGTACCCGCAACTCTTCTCATGATCTTGGTACGTCTCTAAGTCCGACTTCCTTGTTATTTCAGTATCTTTCATGGTTAGCTTTCATGCGTTAATCTGCAAACTTCTGTTTGGAGTATATGTCTTCTGAAACTCTGTTGTTTCTGTTCCATTCAGATAATTCTCATGCAAGTTTCGGGACGAAACTTCCTAAGTAGGGGAGAATGTAACAACCCCTAATAACTATAACTATAATAATAATAATAATAATAAAATAAAATAATAAACAAAGACTTTAAAAAAAAAAATCCGGTCCTAAACCTACCCCCCCCCTCCTTTAATAAAATCCCGAGCCCCAGGTCCAATCCCACATCCCGCAAGAAACCCGCAGGAAAAATCCCGCTTCCGCCTTGCGTGCACCCGACGGCCCCGGAATCCGCCGCCAACGCCTTCGGCCGCCCCCGAGACGCCTCCCCGTGGCCGGAAAATGCTTCCTCCTGGCCGGGCGCCTATTCCTTTTGCTTCCCCGACGTCTCCGGTGCTCCCCTTGGCCGGCAACTCCCGCACAACCCCTCTCTTGGTCGACTACTTCCAAGAGGGGCCGGCAGAAACTCATTTCTCCATTTCTCTCCTTCTCCGGCCAGTGAGGGCAAGGACATCATCTCTTCTCCGGCAACCCTAGCTCCTACTCGTTCCGGCCGGTGGTTTTCGTGAGGGACTCCTAGGGTTTCGCTTGAAACCCCTCTTCGTGGATTTCTGAGCCCAAATCTGGACTCCTTGGGTAAGGAATTTCATCAATCCCTCATTTTTAGCTTGCCCTAATTTTTTTTGGGAGGATTTCCGCCCTCCGATTGGCGTGATTTCGTCAATCCCCCTTGGATTTGTCACAAAGTCATTTAATTTCAGTTCTGTTTGCATCTCCGGTGTCGCTCGTTGGGCTTAGGTGGTGGAATCGCGCCAAGCTTGAGATTTTCGCCTCCAAACGCCGCCAAAAAACTCCCGATCCCTCGCGGCAATCTCTTCTCCCCTCACTTTCGAGGGAGGTAAATTCCTAACTCCTTTCATTTGTGTGGAGCGATTATCAAACGCATGTGATGACATAAAAACGTGTTTTGGAATGCATTTTTTTCATATCGAACAGGTGTAGCTAGAGCCTTTAACCTCACTTGCGCCACTTGGCTGTCGCGAGCACGCGAGCATTTTTTCTTCACTTTAAGGCAAGTAGAGAACCCCCTCTCACTTGCAAAACTTTAGATTTAATATGCTTATCTGTCTGTTATAAATAATTTCCTTTTTACAAAATTTTGAACTCTAAAAAGTGTTGATATAACAAAATTTGATAGGTAATCACCTAAGGACAAACTATAAGACAAATCCGTAGTTGTAGGCGAAATTCTTGATTTTGTAACTGGGCATCTGTCTGCTGGCATGGTCACGGCAAGCAGGATTACTTTTCCGATAAGACTTGTACTCAGATCTGATCGTGAGCCATGTGCGCCCGCTATAGTACGTATACACTTCATCGATCGCGACTTACAACTATGAATTTTAGGCTATACTCCGGAGTAGGCTAATATTTCAGATATGTTTGTTTGACCTGGTTTTGGTATGTTTGGAAGTCTGTATAAGATATTTCAGTACTCGGGTATGTCTGTTGTTTCTGTTCTCATTTTAAAATAATTAATTTGCTCATGTTTAAATTTTAAGTTTTAAGGCATTTTCTTTCTGTCTTGAAATTGCCTTAGGGTTCGTGACTGCGCCGCCTGCTCCTTGAGCTACTTCTCGTTCAGCTTCAGCTTTGCTCAGAGGTTTTTCATTTATAGTTGTCTGCATCAGGTTCTATGATCCCTTTACTGTCTGTCTATCATGTAATGGTTACCGTAAGACATTTTCTTTTGTATCATGGACAGCTCCTAGGATATTTTTGATGTATTAGATCATTTTATCTGACATTTTCACTACTGTTATTATTGCATTTACTTCTGTTCAGCACTGTGTGTAGCATTAAAATTTACAAAGAAATACATGTGCATTAAAGTCTCCATGTTTTAAAAATCTTAAGCGCTTCCGCATATATATAAAAAGATTTTTTTTGCATTAACTTTTTCAACAAAACAGCTATTTAAAATTTCAGATTTTCTCTGTATCCGCCTTAGCAGGCATGGTTTCTTTTCGTCCATGCCTGTGGCATCACGCCCGCCCGAAGCGCACTCTTACTTTCGTCAAGACGGGTCGTGATAATCCCCCTACAGCCGCACGCCGGATCTGCCCAGATCGGGACTAGTTCGTCCAGATCCAGTCTGAAAACCCCCAAGTCAACCCCCCCATCATCTGTACCAACAACCACCACCCTTCCCCTTCCGTGGAACCACCTCCCCTTACCCCATCCAGTCTTCTACCACCCGGAAAGTCCCACCTTGCCTCCAAACTTCAGATCCGTGTGGAATTAGTGCAGCCCTAGTTTTATTTCAGAATTTGTATGACTTTATTTTGTGTGATGTGCTAAGTATTGTTTGGTTGTAAAACATTGCGCGCTTGTAGAATTCTTTGCTCTAAGGAAATATAGTTTGTTATCATTTGCCTGTGAATATCTTAACCTGCAGGACGACTTAATTCGCCGCGTGCTTATTCTGACCCTCCGTGCGGAGGAAAACCATCGCCAAAGCGCCTAAAGAAATTGTTTATCCTTATTGTGAATGAATGCGCTGATTTGTTATGATGTTGCGTTGCTTCTATTAATTAATACGCCTGATTTAAAATTGTTCTGAAATATAGTCATTAGGTTGGAGTGAGTCAGCCCCTACACAGCACTAGTTTGCATTCTAGGAGTCCACTACACACCCTACCCTACATCAGTTGGTATCAGAGCCCGGGTCGGGCCGTTTTGCATGCTCCGTAGTGGTAGGGCATTTAGAAGCATGGTAGATCCACCAGCCACCAATGACCGGGCAGCGGGCTCGAATTCGAGCGCTGCTACCACAGACTTTCAGCGCCTTATTCTAGAACGTTTTGACACAATGGGTACTCAGTTCGATAATGTGCGTCACGATATCGTCGCGGTGAATCGCCGCCTCGACCAGTTAGAGAACGCCAGGGATACTCCCTCACAGCATGACGATGAGATCGCGGACGACCCTGACGATTTTCCCCATCGCGGCCAGCGGTTCAGAGATGACCCGCCGCCAGTAGACCGCTATCGTCATGATACTCCCATACGAGTCCCAACACCACAGGCAAGGCGAAATAAAGAGCCAGCACGTGTCTAACCCCCTCCTCCGCGTGATGAGTACCGCATGCCACGTCGGCCTGACCTTAGGAACCGTGTATCCCCACACGTTCGTTATGACCAGCATCGAGATGAGTACTACCCGCTGGGTCGACGTGAGCGTGGGCCCCTACCCATTCGGCACGAGTACGACCGTGACGATCCTCATGATGATTACCCTGACCCGCGGAGAGGTGACCACGCCTTTGACATCACTCGTCGGATTCGCCTGGACGCCCCGACATTCGATGGCCGTTTGGATCCGAAAGCCTTTAGTGACTGGCTTCTAGACATGGACCATTATTTTGATTGATACGATATGAGTGGCGAGCGTTGTGTCGGGTTTGCGAAGATGAAGTTGATCAGGCAGGCCAAGGTATTTTGGATTAGCGTGGAGAGAGCTGTTGAGAGAGACGGCTACTACCCCATCACCAGTTGGGAGGACATGAAAGAGAGACTCAAGGATAAGTATCTCTCTGCCTCTTACCGTGATCAGCTGCTTGATCAGCTACAGAGCTAACGTCAGGGGACGCTTACGGTAGCCGAGTACATGGCTCGATTCAACGAGCTGGTCGTTAGGAGCGATATTTCGGAGGAGCTCATTGTAACAACCCATAAATAATAATAATAATAATAATAAAAACAATAAAAAAAGACCTAAACTAACCCCCGGTCTAAACCTACCCCGCTCCCTTAATAAAATCCCGAGCCGCCCCCCCCCCCAGTCCAAACCCCAATCCCGCATACCGCAACCCGCAGGAAATCCCGCTTCCGCCTCCTGCGCACCCAACGGCCCCGGATCCCGCCGCCAACGCCTCCGGCCGCCCCAGAGACGCCTCCCCGTGGCCGGAAAACGCTTCCTCCTGGTCGGGCGCCTATTCCTTTTGTTTCCCCGACGTCTCCGGTGCTCCCCTTGGCCGGAAACTCCCGCACAACCCTTCTTGGCCGACTGCTTCCAAGAGGGGGCCGGCAAAAACTTTTTCTCCCTTCCTCTCCTCCTTCTCCGGCTAATGAGGGCAAGGACATCACTTCTCCGGCAACCCTAGCTCCTACTCGTTCCGGCCGGTGGATTTCGTGAGGGACTCCTAGGGCTTCGCTCGAAACCCCTCCTCGTGGATTTCTGAGCCCAGATCGGGACTCCTTGGGTAAGGAATTTCATCGATCCCTCGTTTTCAATTTTTTTGCCCTAATTTATTTTGCATGGATTTCCGCCTCCGATCGACGCAATTTTGTCGGTCCCCCTTAGGTTTGTCGTGAATTCGACTAATTTCATTTATGTTTCTGTTTCCAGTGCCGCTCGTCCAATCTAGGTGGTGGGATCGCTCCAATCTTGGGATTTTCGCCTCCAAATCGCCGCCAAAATTCCCGATCTCTCGCGGTAGCCACTTCTCCCCTAACACTCGAGGGAGGTAAAATTTCTACAACCCCCCCCCCCCTCCTGTGGTGTGATGCGAATATCCAACGCATGTGCAAGTATAAAACTCTTGTTAATTCAATTTAAAATGCGTTTGTGGATCCTGAACAGGTTTAGCTCGAGCTGCTAACCTTGCTCGCGCCACTTAGCTGTCGCTAGTTTTTCGACGTGACCTTGAGGCAAGTAGAGAAATCTCTCTCACTTGCAAACATGAAATTTATATTACTGGACTTGTTGCAATCGTCAAAATAATAATTTGCCATTATTAAATCTTGAATCCCTGAAATCACATACTACCATATGCAAATATTGAGGTAAGAGTGTTGTTTTGGTGTGATGCCTTGAATCGAGCTCCCGACTAACTGGTAACAGAAACCATTAGTTGACCATTGCAAGCACCGTCGTTGATAAGCCTTGCATCAATTTATACACTGGAATCATGTGCACCAAATGACAACACATTCACCCTTCAATATAGATCATTTATGGTATTGCAGTTAGGCTAAACTCCGGAGTAGGCTATTAACGTAAAAGAATCTTGTTAGATATGGTTACTTGTCTGGTTGCTACATGTAAGACTAACTCACTGAGCTCTAGTTTTCTTTACTTACTTTTTGCGTAAGTTATTAGCTTGAATCATTATGTAACTTCATGTTCTGAGGCATTTTTCCTTCTGTTTGGATTTTGCCTTAGGGTTCGTGACTGCGCCATCCAGTTCCTGAGTTTCCTCCACCCAACTTCAGCTTTTGTTTGGAGGTTTCATTTTGCTTGATGTACCGGCAGGTTCTATGTATTTGCCTCAGTTACCATTGGACTGTATTATTCATGTATTAGTTATCATCAGACATTTTCTCTCGTATTGTGGATATCTTTTAAGGTAAAGAATTGTATTAGAACATTTTTACTTATGAAATTTTGGTAACTATATGCATTCGTAAATTTCAGTACAACTCCTGCAGTTTCATTTTTATAAAAGTAAATGCATGCATAAAAAAATGTTTTATTCACCAATTTGCGGCTTCCGCATCATTTTAAAAATCAAGTAAACCATTGTTTTAAAAATATGAAATTTTAAACTAGTTTGTAGGATTTCCGGTTTCGCCTTAGCAGACATGGTTCTTCTCTGCATGCCTGTGGCATCACGACCCGCCCGAAGCGCACTCTGATCTTGTCAAGACGGGTCGTGACAGTTGGTATCAGAGGGAGGTTAACAAAAAAAAATATTTTGAAAATATTACATATTTTTGAATTTTACTATGTAAAAAAAAAATATTTATACATGCATCATTACTTCACTCACTTTATCATTATCTGTTGTTCGAGGCTGAAACGCACACACACTCACTCATAAGCATGAGTAGTATGCGTGCAAATGTTAAGGGAGTATTGGCAAACTTAACATTTATATGCATATGAATTTTCACTAGGATAAACACCGCTTGCAAATATTAAATTGTATGGGCGGTTTAATATTTTCAAGTGTGTGACATTAGAATCATAATGTGCATGACATGTTAAGTGATATGGGCGCTTAACATGGCCCCTTCCTTGAGGACTCGCCCTCTCTACCTACCGCATTTTTGTCTTTCACTACTCCACTCTCGTCCCTTCCTTGAGGACTCGCCCTCTTAGCGCTCTCTTGACACTTGTGGGCTCGCCTTCCTATGACTCCCCCCACCTTCAGAATGATGGACGGTGATGGTGAGGCCTCTGACGGTCGGTCAAAGTGTGTGAATCAATTTTCCGAGCACCCATTTTATGACGGTAACTTGACCGAGGCCGAGTACTTCTCGTTCGTGGCAGACTACGTCCCACCTGGGTTCACTGTGCGTCCCCCCAAAAGGGCGAGGCGATCAATACCTTTTTCGAGGATGAACTCTCCTTCCTCATCTCACACTTCGAGGTGGGGTTGCGCCTCCCCTTGTGGCTAGAGGTACGTCAAGTTCTCAAATACTTCGGTGCAGTCCCGGCACAGCTGAACACCAACGTCATTGTCATGCTGGTTGCATTCGCATGCTTTATGCGCGAAGAGAGGATTGAGTTTAACCTGACTGTGTTCCGCAAGCTGTTAATTTACAAGGCGGCAAATGATGGCGTCGCCTTCTTCTCCGGCTCGCACCTCAAGGTATGCAAGACTGCCAACAAGAACCACACATGGATAACAAAGTTCGTCTTCGTCAAGGGGAATCTCGGGAACATCCCCTACTCGCTTGTCCAATAAAATAAGGCGACGTATCGCGCCTCGCAAGTGGGAGGTCATGAAGCCAACCTTCACAAATTTTTCCTCAACAAGAATTTCAAAGTCACCTACCTAAGTAGGAACCTCAATTCGCTAATCTTAGTGCTTCCAGGAAAAGGTATTGACTCGCTTGCCTTTTCCCGATCTCGTTGCTTCTCCTTTTTTAAAAGATGTTGACATTGTTACAACGCAGGGGAGCGAGTGATCCCGGTGAACCCGCTTTATGTGAGTGTGAGGGTACTAGCTACCCAACTTAACTGAGCAATGGCGGCCGCCGCGGCGTGTGGCGACAAACCAAAGACCACCACCTCCCTAAATGGCAAGAAGAGGGTCGCGCCCGCTGACCTTGACCCGCCCCCAGCCTCGGTGCCGCCAAAAAAGTAGAAAATTGCGACGATCGGGAAAAATCGAGTCGAGAAGGTCCCTCAAGGAAAACAGAAGATGGAAAACACACCCGGAATCCCTACCGGGTCGGGGGCGGAAGGCTAGGAGGAGCAACCTGACTCGCACCCCAACTTTGGTTTGGGGCAAAAGGTCATGGACAGCTCTGGCGAGCCCATGGTCCTATGGGACGAAAAGGCCAATAGGCCTCCGTCTTCACCCTCTTTCCTTCATGGTCCGAACAGGAACCCTCCAGCGGGCACGCCTACCCCTTTTCCTTTGGACTCTACGAGGGCAAAGACGTGGCAATTATGACTCCACGAGCACGCAGAAACTAGCCCATGAGAGTGCGCGAGCGCAGCTATGGGCTCTCGAACTCGCACACATGAACTCGCGCTGCAGCCTTCATCTTTCCCAGAACTGGGATCGAGCAGAGACCGCGCAAGAGCTTGCGGCGGATGAGGCGAAGGAACTGAAGATCAAGTTGGAGGTCACCGAGAAGCTTCTTGAGAAAAGCTCTGGCGGGGTAGTAAGTCTTGCTTCATCAGGACACTCGCGTTACGACTTCTTTTTTCCACTAACCTAGTCCTTGCATAATTTTCGTTGGATGACGAGACAGCTGATCGGTTGCGTGTGCGTGCCACCAGCTTGGAGGGGGAGAGCAATGAGCTGAAAGTCCAGATTGTGTGAATGCTCTCAACCGCTTTACCACCTAATCGCGACGAGTCATCCAGCAAAGGAGTAAAGGCGAAACAATATACTGCGCGATAGATCGAGGAGATGATGAGAATCACTGCCAAGCTACAGAGCACACGCTTCTGATGATGTGAACTCTCAGCGTGTTGGAGGACTGCGAAAAGGTCACCGCGGAAGATCTGGCCCCCAAGTTGTTCCTCCCTGTCGAGGAGTCGAACTATGACTTTGAATCGCTCTTTGATGACGAAAACAGCGACCCAGGCGACCAAGCCCCCTGAGACATTCTGGGACATGTTGTTCATCATTCTAGTTTTTTGTATGCTCGCGGGCAAGGTCCCCTTTTGTAAGCAGAGAAGAATTTAATATATCATCACTTTTGGCGAATGCTCGCTTTTTTGTACGATTGTTTTTATATTTTCACGAGTAAAATACAAGTTCTGAATTGAATTAGTTTTTTCTTTCTTGTGCTTTCTGATATCCTTCTATCACTCGTCGCTCGCACCCGAGCCATGAGTTCGCTTATTGCGGGCCCTTAGCGTTCAGATCGCGATTGCGGCAGTAATCCTATCAATAACCCCTTCAAAACCCAAGTCGAGTCTCTCGCACATGCATCCCGTTAGGACTAGATTGACCATCTATCGCGACCTTTACGCACTCGGGACTCTGAGGAGTCTAAGCGTGGCACGTTTTGATGCTTTCGGGGAGAGCGAGTACTCAGCACGTGCGAGTAGGTCCATTAAGATCTGGCTCGCCTCCGCCCCTTTTTTCTTTATTAGGTGTCAACATTCTTAGGGAAGGGGCGAGAGCTCGTCAGGCGAGTCATTTGATGAGAGTGGGTCGCGCATATCCCAACTCGCCTATTTTCTCCTTGCCTCACTTTTCATTTGGCTTTCAATCTGATCACCATTTCCCATTTTATACTGTGACTCGAGTGTTTCTTCAGCCCAGCCGGCTAGTGAGAGCCCGGTCAGCGGGATCCGCCCGGGGCTACCATTCCATATACAATTTCATTTCAGCCTGCCACCGAGTGAACCTTCAGCCCTGCTGGCTAGTGGGAGCCCGGTCAGCAGGATCTGCTCGGGGCTACCATTCCACATACAATTCCATTTCATCCTGCCACCGAGTGAACCTCCAGCCCTACCGGCTAGTGGGAGCCCGATTAGCGGGATCTGCTCGGGGCTACCATTCCACAAACAATTATATTTCAACCTGTCACCGAGTGAACTTTCAACCCTGTCGGCTAGTGGGAGCCCGGTCATCGGGATCTGCTCGGGACTACCATTACATGCACAATTCTATTTCAACATGCCACCGAGTTAACCTTCAGCCCTACCAGCTAGAGGGAGCTCGGCCAGCGTGATCTGCTCGGGGCTACCATTCCACATACAATTCCATTTCAACCTGCCACAGAGTGAACCCTCAGCCTTGCCGGCTAGTGCGAGCCCGGACACCGGGATCTGCTCGGGGCTACCATTCTATATACAATTCCATTTCAACCTGCCACCGAGTGAACCTTTAGCCCTGGCGGCTAGTGGGAGTACGGTCAGCGGGATCTGCTCGGGGCTACCATTTGATATACAATTCCATTTCAACCTGTCACTGAGTGAACTTTCTGCCCTGTCGGCTACTGGGAGCCCGGTCAGCGAGATCTACTCGGGGCTACCATTCCATATACAATTCCATTTCAACCTGCCACCAAGTGAACCTTCAGCCCTGGCGACTAGTGGGAGTCCGGTCAGCGGGATCTGCTAGTCTACCATTCCATATATAATTCCATTTCAACCTGTCACCGAGTGAACCTTCAGCCTTGTCGGCTAGTAGGAGCCCGGTCAGCGGAATTTGCTCGGGGCTACCATTCCACATACAATTCCATTTCAACCTGACACTGAGTGAACCTTCGGTCCTGTTGGCTAGTGGGAGCCCGATTAGCGGGATCTGCTCAGGACTAGCATTCCATATACAATTCCATTTCAACCCACCACCGAGTGAACCTTCAGCCCTGTCGGCTAGTGGGAGCTCGATCAGCAAGATCTGCTCGGGGCTATCATTCCACGTACAATTCCATTTCAACCAACCACCGAGTGAACCTTCATCCCTGCCGGCTAGTGGGAGCCCAGTCAGCGGGATCAGCTTGGGGCTACCATTCCACATACAATTCCACATGAAGGTACACAAGCAACAAACAAGAGAGAGAGGGTTGCGAAAATAAACATTCTCATTATTTGAATTCAAGGATAAAAACGTTTCAATTCATCGTCATTCTGCGTGCGGATGAGGGGTACTCCCCCCACATTTTGGAGGCGGTATCCCCCAGTCTTTAGGGCTTCCTCGACTACATAAGGGCCCTCCCAATTGGGATTAAACTTCCCGACTGTTGCCGACCTTCCGACGGTGTCCACTTTTTTGAGGACTACATCCCCCTTTACAAATTGTTTGACTCGGACATGCTTATCAAAGTACCTGGTCATCCGACGTTTGACTTCCTCCTGTCGAACAACCGCCGAGTCGTGAAGTTCCTCCACAAGGTCCAATGAGAACTGCTGCTCATCTTCATTTTCCACGCTTCATCTCCTTCACCGGCAGCGACCACCCGCGGGGATTTTACCTCGAACTCCACTGGCAGCACGACCTCGAAACAGTGAGAAGGCTTGAAGGGGTTCTCTCTCGTGGCCGTGTTGGGTGCGGTTCTAAGAGCCCAAATGACAGAGGGGAGCTGCTCCACTAAATTGCCCATCAGGTTCACCACCTTCTTTTTCAACAAGTTCACGATTATCTTGTTTGTCGTCTCCACTTGTCCGTTCTTCCTGGGATGACAAACTGACGCAAAATGAAAATCTATACCCAACTAGCTGCAGAAGATAATGAACTCCTCACTGGCTTGCTGCTGAAGAAGCTTGCTTGATGACTTTAGAAACTCATTCAGATAATGAAGAAAATCAGATAAGTTATTTTGATGATATTGATTTTTCTTTAGATAAATTTAAGATGTGTTTTAAAGAATTTTGTAAAAATCAACTTGAAGTAAAAAAAACAAATAAAACTATTAAAAACGAATTAGATGAATTAAGAAGTGAAAATCATTATTATAAAAACTACAATTTCAGGCTTGGACAAGATAAATTAGAAATGCAAAAAACATGTTTAAGTGTAGAAAATAGAATAATACAAGTTAAACTAGCAAATGCAAAAGTCTTTGAAGGCATCTTAAAGAGAAAAAGTCAGAAGCACAAACACATAACTGAGAATTTTACAGTGAAGGTCAATCACTTAAGTTTGGGTGCTCAACCAATTAACACAAATAAAGTTTCCAGTATTCTTGCATATATAAACTCAATAATCTTTGTTAAAAACAAAGATAGTCAACCCATAATTAGAAAAGATAATCATCTTATAGTTAGAAAAGATAATCATCCTGAAAAAACTACTATGTTTAACAAAGTAATTTCATCTAAAAATAATAAGAGCATTATGAAAAAGAATTTTATAAAAATTCAATTCTTAAAATACAAAAATCTTGCATACTAGGAATATACGTCAACTAAATATCGACGCAAGTTTGGGAATGCGTCGACTTCAAGTCAACATAACCAAAAAGTTGCATCGAGACCTTGTCAAAGCAAATTCCTAGTATACAACTTCAATAAGTCTGATACAACCATGATTATCATACATATGAATATAAATGTACAAATTGCTTAAGAAAATGTCATGATATTAGAAGTTGTTGGATTGATAGACCAATTATTTCATCCAAAAGGGTATTATAATAAACCTTCATACATTTTTATTACTCCTTTTAATGGTGAAAGAAGCAAAGGACCCAAGATAACCTGGGTTCCAATTAACTTTTGAATTGCTTGTATGGGATGGAAAATCTAGGACAGTCTGACTGATGAAAGGTTCTAAAGCATACAAATTATTACTAAAATGCAATTGCTGGGAAAAACCCTCAGAGATCTCAAAAAATTCAATAGTATATTCAATATCATGTTGAATATAAGTCGACGGAGCATCAAATTCATCTTTATGTAATATTTAGGGAGGATGATTATGAAGAGTTTCAATTTTCTCGACGCAACGTCGATATGAATCAATGGATGCGTCGATGAAAAGTCTGATATAGAAATCTTATGGCTACGTCGATTCATAACATCGACAAGGGCGTAGTGTTTATTTCTTTTTTTAAATACGTTGAATAAAAGTCGACGTTACATCGACTAAAGAAACGCGCGCTGAAATTTTTCCTTAACTTGTCGACATTCTGTTTATTTATATATCAGACTCGATTAAGTAAAACATTTAAAACTCTTCATCTTCCTCACTCATTCTTCTGCTTTCATCACTACTTTTTTTTTCAAGAATTCTTGCAGGTATTGTAATAGCGCATTCTCCATCAAACACCATGTGTTCACTTCCCGTCTCAGAATGGGTCACTAAACAAAAAATTGTCACCTCATGGATGTTGCATGGTGTTTACTTTTTACTATGAACCAAACTAAATTCTATTGGGGTGATGCTTTTCTCACGGATTCCTACCACATCAACCTTATTCCTTCTCAGATATTGGGACACCAAACCCCTCTAATCACCTTAGAGGTTACCCCGACCTCTCTTTAACCAAAACCTTTTTATTGTGTACTTTGCTCACATACACTCTCTAGGCCAGTCTAAACTTGACCCCCGTGTTCTCAAGTGTATATTCCTTGGCTATTCTCCAACTTAGAAGAAGTATAAATGTTATCATACCCCCGACTAAGAGGATCTTTGTCACAGTGGATATTACATTTTGTGAATCCGATCCTTATTATGTGAACTTACATCAGGGGGAGTCGGCACCTACGGAAGAAGTGAGCTCCCCTACTATATCCTTACTGATCCCTTCACCATACTCCATTCCTCCGCATACATTGACTCATGATGAGACACCCAATCAGGGAGAGCATCCTCATAAAGAACAGGAATTACAGATGTACACCAGATAGAGTAAAAGTCCTAACACGCAAGCTCATCCCAGGGTACCAGTCTTAGTGTCAACTCCGTCAGCGGATTCCCTTGAACTTCATATTTCCCAACATACATCGATTCACTATGTTCCTGTTACGGTCCCACCTTGGCCCCGCCTTGGTCGCGCATGTCGCGAACTATTTATCTAGTCTACTTTTATCGACTCAACTTTATATTTTTGTATGCGTAATCGATCATTCGTGTCTAAGCCTCAAGGAGGGGGCACTTTATGAACTATTTGTGTGTTTGTGGGAAGACAAAGGGAGCAAGAAGTATTTTCACTTTTTATCTATTTTTTCTAAACTCTCTCTAGTTCTCTCTCTATACCATTCTCTAACTCCACGGAAAACCCGCCCCATCCAACCCTAGCCACTCAACACACTGAAACCGCCGCTCCATATCGCGATACCGCACGATCCCGCCAGCTCCGCTCCGTCGATCGACACCGCACGACGCCCCGCCGCCATAGCTCGTCGGGCCACTCTCTCCTCTCTCCTCTTCCCCTGCGCACACGCTTGCAATCTCGATCACGTAACAACTTGGTATCTGAGGGAAACCTCCTTCCCACCTCCGACAACCTAGATCCGGTCTTCCCCGCCTCCACTGAGGAAGTCTCCCTCTGTCCCAAACCACTGTCGGCCTCCCATCCCCGGCCAGACGTCATCGAAGCCCGTCTAGCCCCCGTGAAGCCACCGTAGCATCAACCGGCGACCGACCTCCCAGATTTGTCGTCGCCTACCCGTCTCAGCCGCTTCGCACAACCCGACTCTGCCCCAAAAAGCTCTGTCCAGCCGACTTTGCCCCTTTCGGCTCCGTTCCCCACCGCTCTCTGTCAGCCCTATTCCGCCAGCCCTATTCCGCCAGCCCTATTCCACAGCGTCTCATGCTCGGCTCTTCCATCCACGGGGGCCCCTTACTCGCCGCCTCTACCGGACTAGTCCCGCTACCGCCACTTTTTTCCTCCATTCCCTCCGACGCCGCTAACCCACCACCTCCGCCTCACGCAATGGCCGACCAGGCTTCCCTCTCGCAAATTTGCAAGTCCCTCGCCAAGCTCCTCACAGATAGCAACGCCCTCATTGCAGTCGTCACCACTCAATTAGTGACGAACCGACAGGCCCAACCGGCCACGGGTTCCTCAGTGAAGCGCCGATTCCGACAACCCTGCCAGAATTTTGTTCCCCGCGGCATGACGACAACGGGGTGCCACGATACTTGCGGCTGGATTTTCCAATATTCGACAGCCACGAAGACCCCTTAGCTTAGCTCTCTCGTTGCGAGCAGTTCTTCGCCCACCAGCGCACTCATTAGGACGAGTGGCTCAGCATTGCGGCCTTTCACCTGATGGGCCCCGCTCAACTTTGGTTTTCCCAACTGCAACAAGAGAAATCACTCCTTTCTTGGGAACATTTCAAGGTGAACTGCAGCCTCCGCTTTGGCCCACCCCTCCACAGCAATCCCTTAGGGGATCTCATTTCCATCTGGCAGACTGGTCCGATCGACGAGTACCTGGAACAGTTTCAAATCCACCTGGCCCGCACTACCTATGTTCTTCCGACACAGCAGATATCCATCTCCACGGCGGGACTCCATGAGCGCCTCCGCAAGGACGTAGAATTTCAAGCACCCGCAGATCTGACTACTGCAATGAGTTTAGCTCGTATTTGCGAGAAGCGTCTACTTTTGGATCTCCCTCATCTACATCACCAGGACACCGAGGGGTCCAAGCATCCTCCGCGGCCTCAGTCAAGCACCACAGCTAATCTCCTTGCCCCAGACTGCGACGCTGACCAACCTGCTACCATTCGATGACTATCGCCACAGGAGATGAATGACTGTCGTGCCAAGGGCCTCTCTTACAACTGCGACGAGCCATTTTTCTGTGGACATCGCTGCAAGCGCCTCTTCTGATTAGAGGTTGACGACTCCGCTTCTGAACGGGATGCTGACACTGACACGGGAGATCCGACGCCCACCGTCACTACAAACCAAGCTTGAGGGAAAGCTTGTCATCGGGGAGGGTGAGGATGTTACGGTCCCACCTTGGCCCCGTCTTGGACGCGCATGTCGCGAACTATTCATAAAGTCTACTTTTATCTAGTGTACTTAATATTTTCGTATGTGTAATCGATCCTCCATGTCTAAGCCCAAGGAGGGAGCACTTTATGAACTATTTATGTGTTTGTGTGGGAAGACAAAGGGAGCAAGAAGTATTTTCACTTTTTATCTTTTTTCTAAACTCTCTTTCTCTAATTCTCACTCTCTCTACCATTCTCTAACTCCACGGAAAACCCTCCCCATCCAACCCTAGCCGCTCAGCACACTGAAACCGCCGCTCCATATCGCGATACCGCGCGATCCCACCTGAGCCGCTCCGCCAATCGACACCGCACGACGCCGTCGCCGCCATAGCTTGTCGGGCTACTCTCTCCTCCTCTCTTGAGGACTTCCCTCCTCTTCCCCTGCGCACACGCTCGCAATCTCGAGCACGTAACAGTTTCTTATGACACTATAACTCCTTTACATAGAGCCTTTATTTCTTTGTTTGCATCTGTCTCTATTTCATCCACATGGCAGGAGGTTTTTGGGCAGCAAAAGTGAAAAAAGGCAATGATTAAGAAAATGACTCCTTTGTAAAAAAATAATATATAGGATTTAACACAGCTCCCATACAAAAAGAAGACCGTTGGTTATAAGTGGGGGTTTGCCAAACTCTAAAAGTTAGGTTGAACGTTTTAAAGCAAGGTTGGTGGCATGGGAATATACTCAAACTCAAGGGATTAATTATCAAGAAACTTTTGCCCCTATTGCAAAAATAAATCCATATGAGTCTTGCTATCGTATGATGCATGCAAGGGATGAGATTTTACTCAATTTTACGTGAAGAATGCATTACTTCATTGAAATTTAGAAGAAAAGGTATATATGACCCTCCCCACTGTTTTTTTCTTCCGTTTTTGAAGGGAAAGTGCGCAAACCAAAAAAAGGATGTCTAACTCTTGAAAAAAAACACTGAGGGCTTGGTTCGATCGTTTTCACAAAATCATGACCTATCTCGAATATAGACAAAGTCACGCCGACCATACTTTGTTTATAAAACAAAGGAACAGTAATGGAGATCGACGACACACGCACATTTATTTTTGCAGGAGGCGGCGATCGGTACCCCATTTGGGTAATTCGAGTCCGCGGATGTGCCGAGATGGTCATTCCGAGTCTTTTCCATATATTACATCATGCACTTCATGTTGTATTTGGCATCGGATCGGTCCAAATATTATTAGGCGTCCGATCCGAATGCCCTAACCCTTTATTTTCCATTCCCCTATTTATACATACATGTGTCGTTAGTTTGAGGGAACGGAAGATTGTGAGTTGCGATCTGCCAGTCTCTCGGTGGACTCCGAGCCTTACCCCCCTTCGTGTGAGACTCCTGTCGTCAAACCCCCACCTCGTCGGACCACCTTCAGTCCTATCGCTGCCTTCTCTCCTTCTACCAACCCCATTCGACACCCCCAGCCCTACCGTTGCTTTCTCTCCTTCTCTCAACCCCGTTCGACACCCCCAGACATACCACCACCTCCTCTCCTCCTCCCAACCCCATTCAACACCCCCAACCCTACTGCCTCCTCTCCTTCTCCAAACCCCGTTCAACAACCCCATCCCTACCTCCACCTCATCTCCTTCTCCCAACCCCGAATGGCACCCCCAGCCCTAACTACTACAGCACGCCGTCGTAACCCCCTCCCAATCCTCCTTCATGTCTATTGCAGCCCTATGACAGCATGTTGCCCCATCTGCAACCACCCTCTCTTGGAGCCACCTGCCGATCCGAGATCGTTGCAACCAACAGATCTCCCCAAATCACGTCACCGCATGCATGAGTAAATCTTGGTATGGATGTTATTTATTTCTCTTTATGTTGAATGATCGGACTATTGTTTGTGGGATCTGGACTTTCATGTGCATTTATTTTTATTAATCGTTGTCTAATTTGCGGAATTCATTCAGTGCATGCTTAATTAAAACATGCACCTCATTTTCGTGGTAGTTCATAAACTGCTCTTTGATAGATTTAGCTTGTTTTTATCGAACTTTTATTACTGTTGCTAGATCATAACCCGAACTATTTGCACCCTCCTCACATTCACACAACATTTAGGTTGCATCATAGTAAGATCGAATCATTGTCATCCTACCCCTGCATTAATTGGTATCAGAGCCAAGTTGGATCATGTTTTATGCTACGTAGTGGTAGGTTGTATCAATCACGAATGTCTGACTAGAACATCACCTACGATTGGGCCACCAGTTCGAATTCATACATGACGCCATGCGGAGTTACAGCGCTTAGTTCTCTGGCAATTTGAAAGCCTTAAGAATGACAATGTTAGAGTCAACACCATAGTCGACCAGCTAGGATCCCCTGGAGTTCCAACCCCGCCAACTCGATATGAGGAGCCCGTGGACAACCCTCGGAACGTTCCATCACCGCTTGATAGACGAGCTAGAGACCTACCACGTCAAGATCCCACTCCACCGATATGAGGGGCTTCTAAGCCTATTTATGAATATCGTCGTGATCCCGCCCTGATGGGGAACCTCCGAATTCCCTATGAGCCACGTCCACCACCGGCCCGCCTAGACTATGGCATGTCGGCACCACACGAGTTCAACCCTGATGAACCCTATGATGATTATTTAACATCTTGCCGCAGAGCGACCCCGACTAAGGAAAAAATTACTTGGCACTTTAGTATCAATACGCCGTCCTTCGACGATCAACTGAACCCGAAGGCTTTTGGCGAGTAGCTCATGGACATGGACCATTTCTTTGATTGGTATGAGATGAGCAAAGAGCGGCGAGTCTGATTCACCAAAATGAAGTTGTTGGGACAGACAAAGATGTTTTGGACTAGCATGGAGAGATCTTTAGAGAGAGATGGATACTATCTTGTCACCCAATGAGTCAATATGAAGCAGCGGGTGAAGGGAAAATACCTTCCCGCATCGTATCGAAATGAGCTCCTCGACCAACTCTACGCATTGCGGAAGGGAACACTTTCTGTTATCGATTACATGACATGATTCAATGAGTTGGTAATGAGGAGTGATATCCTGGAAGAGCCTATTGTGACCGTTTCTAGATTTAGAGTCAAACATAGGGCCGACATTTGGAAAAAGCTTATTCCTCACTGCGTGGAGACAGTCGAGCAGGTGTTCTAGAATGCACTTGAGTATGAGCACTATCTGTTCCTTGCAGGTTTGAGACAGGCTACACCTCGGCCTGATAATCCTACATTTGGGAGGCCTGTCCCTGCCTCGGCTGCCGCCCATGCCTCGGCCGCCGCCCCTGCCCCTCCTCACATCCCATCGGAGGTTAAGGAAAATAGCTATTGTCTCGGGAGTCCCCAGATTTGGGCCCGTCCAGTGTTATCGGTGTTTGGGCAGAGGACACATTGCCACTCAGTATTCCACAAAGAACTTGTTAGGGTGAGACTGGTACTGAGGTAGATAATGCGGTAGTTGAGGAGATTACTATCAAGGTTAAGTACGGCTGGGAGAGCGACGCAAAAAGATCTCTAGAGTTGGGAGTCATGTGACGCCTCCTTCACACCCCTCGTGCAGAGGAGGACTGGCGCCGCACCATGATATTTTACACGTATTTTCAGAGTGCAGGTGGCCCCTACAAACTCAACATCGATAGATGAAGCTGCGTGAATATCATGGCAAAGAAGGGATTATAGATGATGCAATTGTCCGTTGAGCCGCATCCGCTCCCTACTATGTCCTCTGGGTGGATAAGTCGGTCATTCAGGTCACAGAGATGTCTTGCTCTGATTCGTCTAGCGTCTGTAGTGGATAAGTCGGTCCTGGTGATACGATTACGATGCCACGTGTTATGACCACTCCAACATGTGTATATTCTTCAACAAGGGGCAGAAGATCACTCTTACCCCAACCCAGCCCACGTATTCCCCCAAGGGCCAGGTCGACACATTCATTAGTGTCGGGTCATTAAGGCCTCTGTAAATTCTGAGGAGAGGTAATTTTCTGAGGGAGAGCTTAGATTCAGGGGTTATGATTGTGGTGGCCGCCACCATGGCCTCTGACGCTACCACAGACTTGGAGAGTGTTGATCCGGACATTCGATGCCTGCTAGACGAGTATTCTGACATCATGTCTGAGGAGCTCCCCGATGAGCTTACCCCGTTGAGAGATATCCAGTACGCTATCAACTTAGTCTCGGGGGCATCTTTGCCTAATTTGCCCCCATTATCGCATGAAACTGGCGGAGCATACCAAGCTAAAATGGCAGGTCGATGATATTCTTCAAAAGAATTTTACTCAGGAGAGATTGAGTCAGTGTGCCATCCCTGCCTTCCTTACCCCGAAGAAGGATGGGAGTTGACACATGTGTAATGACAATCGCGCCATCAATAAGATTATGGTGAAGTACCGCTTTTTCATTCCCCGCCTCGACGATCTCCTCGACGCGATGGTTGGTACCCATATCTTCTTGAAGATCGACTTGTGAAGCGGGTACCATCAGATTATAGCGTGAGAAGGGGACGAGTGGAAGACATCCATCAAGATGAAGGATGGCCTTTAAGAGTGGTTGGTTATGCTGTTAGGACTATCCAACGCGTCGAGTACATTTATGAAGGTGATGACGCAGATCCTGCGGCCATACATGGGAAAATTCCTAGTATCCTACTTTGATGATATACTGATTTACAGTCGACACTGCGTTGAACACTTGCGCGTCATTCGCTTGGTATTTGATCTCGTGCGGAAGGGACGTCTTTATGTCCAACTGAAGAAGTGCTCATTCTTGACTACGTCAGTGCATTTCTTAGGATATATTGTCTCTACGTTCGGTATCTCAGTTGAGCCTCACAAGGTCAAGTCTATTCGAGAGTGGCTCGTACCATCTAACATCCACGAGGCTCGGAGTTTCCACAGACTTGACACCTTCTACATGAGATTTGTTCGAGGGTTTAGCTCCATCATTGCCCCCCTTACGAGTTGCCTCCGTAAGGGAAATTTTGTATGGAAGACAACGACCACCAAAACATCCAAGGAGATTAAGGAAAAGTTGTCCTCTGCTCCTGTTTTACGCCTGACGGATTTTTCTAAGGCATTCGAGATAGCGTGTGACGCATCGGAAGTGGGCATCCGGGGGTACTTAGCCAAGAGGGTCATCCAGTTGCTTACTTCAATGAGGAACTGAATGACGTCAGGCAAAGCTATTCCAACAATGACATAGTTTATGTCGTCGTATAAGCCCTCTGCCATTGGCGGCACTATCTCCTAGACAAGGATTTTGTTCTATATTATGACCATCGGGCCCTGTGATACCTCGATTCGTAGAAAAAGTTAGGCCGTCACCATGCGAAATGGGTGGAGTTCATGCACGAATATCATTAAGTTCTCAAACACCGAGCTGGTGTTGAGAACAAGTAGGATGAAGCATTAAGCCGTCGGGTTACTATTCTCCATACCATGAGCGCACGTGTGGGGGGGTTTGGGCGTATAATGCACGATTACGCATAGTGCCCAAATTTTGACGATATTTACATAGCCTTGACGAGGGGTCCTCCTGAACCCCGTGAAAATTGTGATTTTGGATGGCTATCTATACTTAGGCTCTCGCCTCTGTGTGCGATAGACTTCCCTCTGAGATATCCTTATTGGGGAATTACGCGTGGACGGGGCCGCGGGCTATTTCGGGCGGGACAAGACGATTGCATTAGTTGAGGACTGCTTCTTTTGGCCTAGCCTGAAGGACATTACCTGAGTCGTTCGTCATTGTCGCGTCTACTAGATGGCGAAGGGATCACGACAGTCTACGGGTTTATGCACTCCGTTGCCCATACAGCACAAATCATGGGCAAATATTAGTATGGATCTTGTACTCGGGCTTCCTCGTACGTTGTGAAAGTTTGACTCCATTTTTGTCATTGTGGATCACTTCTCGAAGATGACCCACTTCATCCCATGTCATAAGATCTTCGATGCAACCCACGTGGTTGTTATGTTATTCAGAGAGGTATTCAAATATCATGGTTTGCCTACTTCCATCATCTCGGATTGCAACGTTCGCTTTATGGGTTATTTCTGGAAGACATTATGGAAGAAGACATGTACAACACTGAAGTTTTCAACTGCTTACCACCCACTGACGGATGGACAAACGGAGGTCAGCAACTGTAGTCTTGGTGCCCTTCTGCATTGTCTCGTTAGAAATAGTATGTCCACTTGGGGTTCTGTCCTACCCATTACGTAGTTTACATACAATAGTTAGGTCAATAGAACCACGGGTCTGAGTCCATTTCATGTCATACTAGGTTACGAACCTAGGAAACCAGTTGACTTGATTGACGTCCCATAAGACTATAAGAGGCCCTACCTAGCGAGTCTGTTGAGTCTTTCATCCAATACATACATGCACTTCTTGAGACATTCCGAAAAAAGATCGCAACTAGTAATGAAATTTATAAAGCTCAGGCAGATCTGCACAAGAGAAACAGGGTTTTTGATGTTGGAGAGCAGGTTATGATTTGCCTCCGATCTGAGAGGCTCCCACAAGGAGCAGCAAAGAAGTTAAGTGTTCTCCGAATGAGACCCTACACAGTCATTTGATGGATTGGTACGAATGCTTATGAGGTGATATCCCTCCAGCAATGAGAATCAACTAGGTATTCAATGTAGAGGATTTAACTCCTAACTACGAGTAGCGTGTGTATGTAAATCAACTATAACCATCTATCCCTAAGCCACAACTTTTTTCATCCTTCTCTAGCTCTTCTACAGTCTACTCCTTACCATTCCCGGGCAGTCTTGGCCGGTTGAGCACCACTCGTAGGACCATGTCACCGTTCCGGAGGTTCCAACGGTCCCATTTTTAGACAGAGATACATTGCTTTCACAGTTACATGCACCTACTGGAGATGCAATACAGATCATTGGTCATGACTTCACTACAATGGGCGGCCGAGTTGTCCTGTGGTACGTTGTCCTTTGGCTCGCCCATCCAGTTTCAGAGGACACCTGGATTTCTATTGACGAGATCGAGAGACTCGCCCCGGACGTATGCCGAGAGTATGACTGTCTCAACTCATCGGAAATTAGCTTTCAATCCGGGGGGAGTTGATGGTGATCGGCGACCCATTTGGGTAATCTGAGTCCGCGAATGCGCCCGGATGGTCGTTTTGAATATTTTTCATATATTATTTTATGTACTTCTTGTTATATTTGGCACCGGAGCAGCCCGAATGTTATTAGTTGTCCGATCCATGTGCCCTAAACCATTACATTCCTTTCCCATATTTATGCATGCATGTGCCGCTGGTTTGAGGGATTGAAAGATTGTGAGTTATGATCCTCCGATCTCTTGGCGGGCTCTGAGCGCTTTGATGGTCATTCCGAGTCTTTTCCATATATTACTTTATGTACTTCGCGATGTATTTGGCGCTGGGCTGGCCCAAACGTTATTAGCCGTCCGATCTGGGTGCCCTAAACCTTTATTTTTGTTTCCCCTATTTATAAATGTATGCGTCGTTGGTTTAATAAATTGGAAGATTGTGAGTTGTGATCCGCCGGTCTCTCGGCAGACTCCGAGCACTGCTCCCCTTTGTGTGAGACTCATATAGCCAACCCCACCACGTCAGACCTCCTCTAGCCCTATCGTCGTCTCCTCTCCTTCTCCCAACCCCATCTGACACCCCTAGCCCTGTCGCTTCCTCACCTTCTCTTTACCCCATTCGAAACCCCCAGCTCTACCACCACCTCATCTCCTCCTCCCAACCACGTTCGACACTTTCAACCCTACCGCCGCCTCCTCTCCTTCTCCTAACCATGTTTGACACACCCAACCCAACCATGACCTCCTCCTTCCAACCCCGAACAACACCCCCAGCCCTACCGCTGCATACCCACCATTGTAACCCCCTCTAAATCCTCCTTCACGCCAATTGCAGCCCTTTGTTGGTACCTTGCCCCATCTGCAACCCTTCTCTTAGAGCCACCAAGTCGATTCGAGGTCGTTGCAACCAATAGATCTCCTTCCCAAATCACGTCGTCGTATGCATAAGCAAATCTTAGTAGGATGTTATTTATTTCTCTTTATGTTGAATGGTCGGACTATGGTTTGTGGGATCTGGACTTTCTAGTGTGTTTATTTTTATTAATCGTTGTCTGATTTGCCGAATCCATTCGGTGCAAGCTTAATTGAAATTTGCGCCTCATTTTGGTAGTAATTTATAAACTGCCCCTTGATCGATTTAGGTTGTTTTTTATCATGCAATTGGCTTAAATATAGAGGATACTCTGACCGCATGGGATTTCGTTCAGCCTATTGCGGAGTTTGCATACAATAGTTCGGTCAATAGGACTACAGGTCTGAGTCCATTTCATGTCATACTAGGTTACGAGCCTAGGAAACCTGTCAACCTGATTGACATCGCATTAGAGACCCAAACTAGAGAGTCTGTCAAATCTTTCATCCAACACATGCACTTCATGAGACAGTACGGAGAAAGATCACAGCTAGTAATGAAATTTATAAAGCTCTGGCAGATCTACAAAGGAGAGAGCAGGTTTTTGACGTTGGAGAGCAAGTTATGATCCTCCTTCGATCTGAGAGGCTCCCACAGGGGGCAGTGAAGAAGTTTAGAGCTCTCTGAATGGGCCCCTACACAATCATTCAACGTATTGGTACGAACACTTATGAGGTTGATATCCCTCTGACAATGGGAATCCACCGGGAATTCAATATATAGGATTTAACTCCTTACTACGAGGAGTGTGTGTATGTGGATCCAATATCCCTAGCTACCCCTAAACCACAGCTTTCCATATCCCTCTCTAGCTCTTCTACTCCTACCATTCTCGGGCAGTCTTGGCAGGTTAAGCACCACTCATAAGACCATGCCACCTTTCCGGCGGTTCCACCTTCCCCACTTTCAAACGGAGATATATTGCTTCCACACTTACATGCGCCTACTGGAGATGCATTACAGATCAATGGTGATAATTTCACTATGAAGGGCAGTTGAGTTGCCTTGCGTTACCTGGTCCATTAGCTCGCACGTCAAGTCTCTAACGACACCTAGATATCTGTTGAGGAGATCGAGAGACTTGCCCCAAACTTACGCCGCGAGTATGGCCGTATCCACGCATCGGAGATTGAATTCAATCCGGTGGGAGTTGATGGCGATTGACAACACAGGCACGTTTATATCGCAAGAGGCAGTGATCGGTGAAACATTTGGTCGATCCGAGTCCGCGGATGTGCCCGGATGGTATTTCCGAGACTTTTCCATACATTACTCTATGTACTTTGTGCTGTATTTGGCACCGGATCGGCCCGAACGTTATTATCCGTCCGATCCGGGTGCCCTAACCCTTTATTTTCCTTTCCCCTATTTATGCATGCAAGTGACGCTAGTTTGAGAGATCGGAAGATTGTGAGCTGCGATCAGCCGGTCCCTCGGTGGACTCCGAGCACTGACCCCCTTCATGCGAGGCTCCTACCGCCAAACCAGACCCCGCTGAACCTCTTCCATCCCTACCACCGCCTCATCTCCTTCTCCCAACCCTATTTGACACCCCCATCCCAACCGCCGCTTCCTCTCCTTCTCTCAACCTCATTCAACACCACCAGTCTCATAGCCACCTCCTCTTCTCCTCACAACCCCATTCGACACCACCAGCCCTACTCTCACATCCTCTCCTTCTCCCAACCCCGTTTGACACTTCCAGCTCTACCGCCACCTCCTCTCCTTCTCCCAATCTCGAACGACACCCCCAACCCTACCGCTGCATGCCCACTGTCGTAACCCCCTCCTAATCCTCCTTCACGCCAATTGTAGCCCTCCGTCGGCACCTTGCCCCATCTGCATCCCCTCTCATGGAGATACCCGCCGATCTGAGGCTGCTGCAACCAACAGATCTCCTCCCCCGAATCACGCCACCGCATGCATGAGCAAATCTCGATATGGATGTTATTTATTTCTCTTTATGTTGGATGGTCGGACTATGTTTTGTGGGATCTGTACTTTCATGTGCGTTAATTTTTATTAATCATTGTCTGATTTGCGGAATCCATTTTGTGCATGCTTAATAGAAATTTGCGCCTCATTTTTGTGATAGTTCATAAACTGCTCTTTGATCGATTTAGCCTGTTTTCAATCGTGCAATTGACTTAGAGCTTATTAACTTTTATTATTGTTCATAGATCTTAATCCTGATTGTTTGCATCCTCCTCACATTCGCACTGCATTTAGGTTGCATCATTTTAGATTGAGCCATCATCAACCTACCTCTGCATCAGATAACATATTAACGACCCTCATTGTCTATGTTGAAGACATCGTCATAACAGGAAATGATTTTGAAGAAGTGAAAGGCTTAAAGGGGAATTTGGCAAAGGATTTTGAAATGAAGGGTCTAGGAAAACTTCAGTATTTTGGGGAATTGAAGTAGCTAGATCCAAATGCGATATTTTCATCTCTCAGAGATAATTTATCCTTGATCTAGTGAAAAAATATGGTATGAGTGAGTGTAGACCTGTTAATACTCTTATGGAGGTCAGCCACTGCCTTGAAGGGGATGATGTGGATCCTATTAAAGATGTTACTGGTTACCAATGACTTGTCAAGCAGTTAATCTATCTATCTCATACTCTCCTTGACAGAGTTTATGTTGTGGAGGTCGATAGTAAATATATGCACTCCCTAAAGACGTGGCATATCGATGTTGCTCATAGGATCATGAGGTATTTGAATACCTCACCAGGAAGAGGGATTCTCTTCACCCCTAATACAAAATTAAAAGTTGAAGTTTATACAGACGCAGATTGTGTAGGATCCGGTGAAGACAGACGATCTACATCTGGGTATTGCTCGTTTGTTGGTAGGAACCTGGTTACGTGGAGAAGTAAAAAATAACCTGTTGTCTCAAGGTCTAGTGCAAATGCAAAATTTAGATCTATGTCACATGACATATGTGAGGGATTGCGGATACGCTCGCCTATGTGTGATCTAGGATTAAGTGAGGCTAGTCTTATCTGATTGTATTGTGACAACAAAGATGCAATCAATATTGCCAACAACCTCATTCAGGACAACCACACCAAACACATTGAGGTGGACAAACTCTTCATCAGAGAAAATATTGAGAAGAAAATTATGTGTACTACATTTGTTCCTTTAGAGTTTAGAGGGAAAATTAGCTGATATTCTTACTAAGAGTCTCAGGGTGAATGTTTTCTGTGATTTTTGCGACAAGTTGTGTATGAGAAATATAATATCCCAAACATGACGGGTGACGGGGAGTGCTAGAATTAATTAATTAATTAGACATGTATTACGCCTCGTATATAAGAGGAGTCATCACATTAATATTATTATCACATTTTTGGTTTGCCTAACATTTTTCTATCGGCAGCCTGATAGGTCTCCATAGGGCTCCCGATCCAACCTAATGTCACTGTATTTTGTTGTTGTGCCTATAGGGATCTGGTAGGCCTACTGGGCTCCTGATAGGTAACAGTGGTACCCCCCCCCCCCTCCTTCCTAAGTTGTGCCCCTCCAATCTCTTGTTATATGTGTGGATTCATAACAAAAACCTGCCACTATGTTAGTTGACAATATAAGCATACCTTTTGAGTGGGCAACGACATTAGAACAAGATAATAATTTCCTCTTTCATAAGGATTCTTATCAGGTTTTTGATTTGCAAGTTTATGTCAGTAAACTCCTCGTTGGAAAAGAGTTAAGATTTTTATAGTCCAAATTTATTGAGTCGAAGGATTAGTGACCAACTAAATCACCCAGTAGAGGGGCTGAAGTATCTCTGTAAGATAACGACTTTATGTAAAAAACAAAAAAATGTTTTGATTTGATTTGTTATGAAAACTTGGTGTCATATCCTATAAAAATTCTAATGTACAGCTACATAAAATAAGGCTGTGTGACCAACATTTATCGCAATTTAATCTGAAACTATCAGATTTTGCTAAGATAGCATGAGTTCATAAACCACTCAAAGCATCCCAATCACCAAATAAAAGAATGTTTGAAAGACTATTAAAAGCCATTTGAAACTCATAATACTTGGATGCTAACATATGAATAAAACTGGAACATGTATACCATTGCTTACTCCAGGATAAATTCCACAAGTTGTCAGAGCAGGAACACAAGCAGAAAGAGCTTTTTCATGGAATCCTTTGGCTTTCCATGCATAGTTTGTATCATCACAAATGTCCAGATATGCCGTCTGTTTGAAAAATAAACTAATACACTTAACAGAATTTCCTTGAAGGAAACGAGCCAAATCTATTCAACCGAGTAAGGATTTGCAGTTTCTTACCTTAGTCGAAATTGCAGCTTCTAGAACGTTGCATTTTTCTTCTCGTTGAAAAGGACCAGCAGAATGAATTACAAGATCTATGCCTAAAATTTAAGTATCATTATGGAGTATGAACAAAATGACTAAGCTATTCCAAAAAAAAAGTGCTAATAAGAACAGTAATTAACCGTTGCCATTTTGATGAAGTTATAAGCAACAGAAATAGTTCAACTAGATAACCAACAATAAAACTATGGGGAAAATCATACAAGTTATAGAAGAAAGGAAATTTATAAGAAGCCAAGACGCCCCATTAGAAGTTTTAGTTTAGTGCCACAGTATGAATAGTTGTTGTGCCACTCCTCATAACAATAAATATGTATACATATGCTTGTATTTTGACTACATGAAGTAATAAGATTGATACATTGTCACAATGTTTTCGCACATGGTATCAGAGACACAAGTCCTGGAGGCTCCTCTCGCTAGCTCACTCGTACGATAGAACTCTTGCTATCGCACTGCTTGGGCTCCCGATCTCGCGCTACTTTGTCTTTGTTTCTTGTGTCGATCTCATACTTGAGCTCTGCCTCGTTGTTCTTGCAGGAACCAGCACTCCTAGAAATCGAATAGAAAAAAGGCTTGCCATTTCCCATGTTCCCGGCGAACGAGCTGGAACTAAAGCTCGCTGGAACTAAAGCCCGTGTTCTCATTGACCACAATCAACAAGAGTCATCTTGAGCATGCAAGAACTTGGGGTATCTGAACTCGCAGGAACCAGGGATATCTGAACCATCTATGAGGAAGAAAAGCTCGCATGAAAACAGGATTTTTGGCAATGTATATGGCAGCCTGACTGTCGCAAAATAGAATGGCCGGTGCGGAAAGCTTGACTCCTAAATCATCAAGGAGACCCTCAAGCCAAGTGAGCTCAGACACAACAGTTGTCATTGAACGATACTCAGCCTCAGCGGATGAACGGGGAATAACAGACTGTTTTTTGCTACGTCAAGTAATGAGATGTCCTCCAAAGTAGGTGCAGTATCTACTAGTGGAACGTCGATCATCCAATGAACCAGCATAATCAGCGTCACAATAAGCACTCAGAAATAAGGGAGACGAAGAGAGATTGTATACAAGTCCCAGTCCAGGAGCAGTATCGAAGAATGCGCTCAACTGCCTGTAGATAAGAGATACGTGGCTCATGCATGAATCGACTGACAATCCCAACAGCAAATGATATATCAGGTCTTGTAACAGTGAGATATATCAGTTTTCCCACAAGACGACGATAATACTCTGGGTTTGGAAGGAAAAGATCAGAGTCTGAGGCATGAGCGCAGAGCTTGTGATTAATATCTATGGGAGTGTCGGTAGGCTTGCATCCAGAATAGCCCGGATCGTGAAGCAAGTCAAGACAGTACTTCCTTTGAGATAACACCAATCCATCAGGTTGCCGAGCCACCTCGAGACCAAGAAAGTAACGAAGGCTTCTCAAGTCCTTTGTTTGAAACACAGTCGCCAGATGTTGTTTGATCATATGTATTCCTGTAAGATCATCTCCCGTAATCAGAATATCATCAACATATACCAAGAAAATCACTGTGCCCGTTGGACGATGCCGAGTGAATAATGAGAAGTTGGCTGAACTCCGAGTTAACCCAACAGCACTAACAGTCTGACTAAATTTGTCAAACTATGTCTGAGGCGACTGTTTGAGACCATAAAGTGACTTCTTCAGAGAACAGATAAGGGACTCTCATGGGTTTCAAACCCGAGAGGTTGTTGCATATAGACGGTTTCCGGTAAATCACCATTAAGAAAAGCATTTTTGGCATCCAGTTGGTGCAACTGTCAATGCCGATGAACAGTGAGGGAGATCAACACACGAACAGTATTCAGTTTGACAATTGGAGAATAGGTCTCATCATAATCTAGACCTTGTTGAGTAATACCACGAGCCACCAGACGAGCTTTCAAACGTTGAACCGCCCCATCTGGTCCTTGTTTGAGGGCAAACGCCCACTTACAACCCACGCAAGTATGTCCAGAAGGAAGAGGGATAAGATCCCAAGTGTAGTTTGCCCAAAGGGCAGACATTTCCTCATCTATAGCCGTTCGCCATCCTGGATGTTGGAAAGCTTCATGCGCAGAAGTAGGGATGGTAATAGAGGATAAATAAAGAGCAAACTGACGAAGTTCTGGAGAGAGACGGTGGAAGGAGACATAATTCGCCATTGGGTGAGCAGTAGAAGTAGTTGTCGGATCCGCAGGCTGCAAAATATCATTAGATGAGGGCATCTCCCGTAGGGTAGTGGATGAAGGAGGACGATGAGTATACACACGAGTAATGGGTGGTTTGTGTGGAATTGGCGTGGGAAGAGAAGGTGGGTTTAGTGGGAGTGGTGTAGGAAGGAGAGGCGGAAAGGTGAGAGTAACAGAGACATCAGGCTGCAGAAGGAGTGGTGGGGGAGAGAATCAATTGGTTGAGAATGATATAGCTGGTCTTCGATAAAGGTGACATCAGCAGAAGTAACAGCCTTGCGATCTTTAAGAGAGAAACAGACATAACCCTTCTGAGTACGGGAGTAACCAACAAACATAGATTTCGTAGCACGAGGAGAGAGCTTGTCTGTGGACGGGCAAAAATTATGAACATAGCACACACAGCCAAACACGCGAGGGGTGACTGAAAAAGGAGGTGTGGAGGGAAATAAAAGGTTGAAGGATACCGCAAAATTAAGAACAGAGGAAGGCATGTGATTAATAAGAGAACATACAGTAGAGACCGTGAAATTCCAGTATTGCTTGGGAACATTTATTTGAAACATAAGAGAGCAGGTAACCTCAAGGAGGTGGTGATTTTTGCATTCAGCAACGCCATTTTGTTGGGGGTATAGGCACATGAGGTTTGGTGGATGATTCCAAACTCAGCACAAAGGTTGGTAAACGCATTACTAGTGTATTCACGGGCACTGTCAGAACGAAGAGTTTTCATTGTAGTGGAGAACTGATTGCGAGTTTCAGTGATAAAGGCACGGAAAAAACACCCGGTAGTTTAGAGCGATCCCGAAAGAGATACAGTCATGTCACTCAAGAGTAATCATCTACAAAGGTAGCAAAGTAACGATAGCCAAAAACACTGGTGATTTTTTATAATCCCCAGATATCAGAGTGAACAAGATCAAAGGGAGCAGCGTTCCGAGTGGGATGAGGCGAGAATGTAGACCGATGATATTTTTCATAGATACAGGACTCACAAGTGAATTCTCGGATGGAGACATCGGGAAGAGCTTTGAGGAGTATGTTTAGAGGAGGGTGTCCAAGACGGCGATGCCACTCAGAAGAGCTAACAGAGGACAAAACCGTCGGAGGAGAGGGGTCAAGGATGTAGAGACCATTCGACAGATGCTCTTTTCCAATGATAGACTACGTCTTGCGATTCTACACAACACGAGGTGGAGGAGAAAGTTACATAACAATCAAGATCTTGTATAAGACGGCTAATTGATAGAAGATTGAAGGGCGAGCCGGGAACATGAAGAACGGTGTGAAGAGTGAGAGCTGAGGTAAGAGTTACGTCAGCGGATCCAACAACTGGAATAGTGTCCCTATTGGCGGCAATAATGAACTTAGGATGCGCAGAATTCAAGTATCATGATGGTTTTGTTGAGGTAATATGATGTGTGGTCCCGGAGTCCATAATCCAGGAGGAACCGTGGGCCAAGACAAGAAATACCTCAATCAGAAATAGACACAACAGATCCAGATGAATTGCACGTTAACTCTTGTAGTTGATGTAGTTGAGTGCGCAAATCGGCAATGTCGGTATGGACACTATATGGAGCATGGATAGCCATGAGAAGGGCCAGCCTAGGCGACCAGTTGAACAGCCTCGGTGACCAGTTGAACAGCCTCGGCGAACCGAGGAGCGAGCAGCAGTGACAGATCAAAGGGCAACTGCGGGCACCAGACGACGGAGCAGGTCGCGGCTAACCCAACCCGCGGCTAACAGAGGCCGCTAGGCACAGAGCTGGGGCAGGAGGCCAGGGACGAGAGAAATAGCGGCAAGAAAAGTTCGCGCGACAAGAAACCCGTACGGGTATAGAAAGAGACTGGTGCAGCCTGGAGAAGAGAAGACCGTAACGACAAGAGGAGAAGATCGTGCGATTAGATCCAGGAAGCAGCAGCTAGGAGAACGATCGTCGGAAAGATCCCACTTGGCGACTAGGGAAGGAGGTCGGGCGCCAGAGAAGACCGCGGTTTTGGATAGAGGAGATCGCAGTGGCAAGGAATCCGCAGCAGAGAAGCCAGCGACAAGGTCACGGCGAGAAGAAGAGTAAAGGTCACCGCGACAAGAAGAGAGATCGGCAAGACTAGCCGCGGCTACAGCAGAGGAGAGACACGGCTAAGAATGGAAGACCTTGCGAAAAGGGTGGGGGTGGTTCCACGGGAGGAAAGCCGCGGCTAGGATGGATGTCCGCGGGCAAGAAGAGACTGCGTCGAATAGGCCGCAGCAAGGAGAGGTGTCGCGCAACTAGAGGAGAGAAGGTTGGCGAGAAGGCTAGTCCTGCTGGTAACCACAGAGACGTGTGCGGCAAAGAAATAGAAAGTCGCGATAGCATGAGAAGGCCGCGCAAGAAGAGGAAGGAGGGGCTGGCGCAGAAAACGGCACGGCCAGGTGAGAGAGAGGTGTTCCGCAGAAGGAGAGAAAAGAGAGCGGGTATAAGAAGGAAGACCGCAGGAGATGAGCGGAAAAGGGCGGGTAGAAGCCGCATGAAGCTGGCGGGTAGAAAAGAATCCGCTAGAAGCTGGCGGGTAAGAGACCACAAGAGAGGCGCGGATAGCCAACAATTAAACCGCAGACACGGGCGGTTAAAAAAACAAACTAGCCGCCCTAAGCAAGAGGTAGGAGATCGCTCTGATACCATGTAGAAACGTTGAATAAACCTTGTATATATTTTATGAACATCAAATTACGGCAAAGAAGAGAGATCCCTAATACAAGATGTCGACTAAACATCCTAATTAAGAGGCTAAAAAGGCCTTTACTAATGGGTCTTTACATATATCATTCAACACTTACCAATTGATATTATTTAAAATATTGATTAAAGCACAAAATTAACTATAAACGGAATAAATACATTGTTTAGATGATGGCTCTAACAAAAATTATTCGTTGTCAGATTTTGAAATTAAAATTGAGAAATCGTGTAAATTTCGGATGTTACAAATCTTACTTAAAAAAAATTCCCCTCAAAAATAAAAAATATACTGACATCAAAAAGGAAAATAATCTTCATTGCTTCTAAACTTATCTTCATTTTCCCATGAATACTCCGGTCGAGCACAATTCAACTAAAGAACCTTCACAAAACGGATCTCTCTATTTTTCAGTTTCTGAGTCTTTGAGTCCACAATCCTGACTATTTTAACACTGATAATGAGATTTGATCCACCTGGTGCATCCTCAATACTGACCATCTGACTAGGATCGCTCTCTTCAAATAGGAGGCATGGAACACACCATGTAAGTCACGCATCTCCTCAGGTAAGGCTATCCTCTAAGCAACCTCACTGATAAGTTCGAGTACTTTAGATGGACCAACAAACCTTGGAGCCAACTTTTTGATCTGCTTAAGTCTAAATACACCCTTAACTGGCCTGACTTTGAGATAAACAAAATTTTCAATGTTGAATGTTATTGTTCTCTCTGTGGTCATAATACTTGGCTTGTCTATCTTGAGTTAACTTTATACATTTTTGTACGAGTTTGACATAAGTTATAGACTTGTCAATCCATTTTCTTTGTTGGCAATTCTCTCTTCATTTTCAGCACAGCATAAAGGTATCTGACAGCATATATTATAATGAGCCTCAAAAGATGACATACATATACTTGTCTGGAAACTATTATTGTAAGAGAATTTTACTAAGATGATAAACTTCTCTCACTTACCTCCAAAATCCATAATACACATCTATAACATATCGTCCATGGTCTTATTGGTACACTCCGTTTGGCAATCAGTCTGAGGGTAAAATGTTGCGTTAAACTTCAATTTAGTACTCGAGCGCTCCTGAACATATTTCAAGTCCTTAAAAGTAAATCTAACCATCCCTATCTGAAACGATAGACTTAGGAAAACCGTATAGTCGAACAATCTCATTCACGTATAACTGAACTAAGCTTGGACCTTGATCAGTCCTCTTATTAAGAGCGAAATGAGCAACCATATTAAGACGATCAACAATAACTCATAAAAAATCATTCTCACTTTGATACCTTGGAAGACCATGTATAAAATTCATTGAGATATGTTCAAAATTCCATTCTGGGATAGGAAGTAGATGCAACATGCCACCTGGTCACTGGCATACAGCTTTGACTAACTTGCAAGTCTCATATTTCCCCACAAACTCTATAACATCGCCCTTCATTCATGGCCATCAAACGGACTTCATTAAATCTGCATACATCTTTGTGTTACAAGGATGAATAGAGTACTTGGAATTATAAGCATAATTGAGTATGTCCTCGCGTAGGTGACTAATATCCAGGATGCAAACTCTTTCTTTATTTAGCAGTAAGGCTTCCTGAATTACAAAATCCTCTTTCTGTCATGTCCGAGTCAACTCCAAAATTTCTGTCATCTTCGAATCTAAAGGTAAAGTCTGTTTAATCATATCCTCTATGTCATAATTGATTACTATCTAACAGAAGGTTACAGAGCACTTACAGGTATACAGTATCACGCTTATCTTAAGCCTTTGAAGGGCTCGCACCAAATCCACCTGATAGGTAATGAGGGAATAAATCGAACCTCTTCAGCTAAGATTGTCTACTACCAAATTTGATTTTCCAAAGTGATATTGAATATCAACATCATAATATGATAAAAACACCAACCATCTATGTTGATTGATATTGAGTTCCCGCTACTCATAGATATACTTGAGACTTTTATGATCTGTAAAGACTTCACATCGTGATTGATACAGGTAGTGTCTCCAAATTATCAGGGCAAGAATGGCGGTTGCAGGCTCCAAATCGTTAATAGGATTATTCTTCTCATGATCCTTCAATTGTCTGAATGTGAAGGCTATAACATTCTCATGGTGCATAACAACACAACGGAAACCTGCACCTGAAGATTCGTTAAAGGCCTAAAAGTCAACAATACCCGAAGGTAGACATAGTATTGGTTCAATCATTAATCGGGTTTTTAGCTTTTCAAATGCAGACTCACATTCCATTATCCAGTTGAAGACTCTCCCTTTCTTGGAAAGGGACATCAAGCATCGAGTTATTCTCAAAAGATTCTTAATAAACCTCCTCTGATACCCAGCTAAGCTAAGGAAATTGCGGACATTAAAAACTTCCTTTGGCCTTGGTCAATCTTTGATTGCCTCTAATTTCATAGGATTAATTGAGAGTTCACCCTAACTAATGTGTCCCAAATTAACAATCTCTGGAAGCCAAAACTTACACTTAAAGAATTTTACATATAGTTGGTTCTCCTTAAGAGTATCCAAAATTGTCTTGTTGCACGGCATACTCTTTTTTACTATTTGAACATACTAAAATGTCGTCCATAAAGACTATAACAAAGGGGTCCAGAAATTTTATCTTCACATGAATTTTCAACTGATGATATTCTGATCTCAAATCTAACTAGAGAATGTGCAAGGCCCCTCAAGTTGATCAAATAAATCATCTATCCTCAGAAGATGATACTTATTTTTAATGGTGCGCATGTTCAACTCATGATAATCAATGCAGAGTCTCAAATTTCCATCCTTCTTAACAAAGAAAGCAAGTATACCCTAAGGCGATGTGTTGGGTCTCATGAATCCCATATCAAATAACACCTGCTATTGGATCTTCAATTCAACTAAGTTTTTTGGATTCATGCGGTAAGGGGCCTTGGACAATAGGGTGGATCCAGAAATAATATCAATTTGAAAGTCAACCTCTCTAGCAGGAGGGGCACTAAGTAATTCATCTGCAAAGACATCAAGAAATTCTCGCACTACCTATACTGTCTGCAAACTGCTCTTAGCATTGGCATACATCAACACCAGAAAGGCAGAAGAACCCTTATGGATGCATCTGATCACTTTGATCAATGAAATAATCAACTTGGAGACTTCTTTCATGCCTCAGAAGATGATGATGGACTGGTTGGATCCTTCTAACTGAACTAAGTCGAATTTGGCAATAGAAATGAGTGACACTTCTCTGATTTTAGATTCTTCGAACAATATGGGAGCCAAACACTTGTGGTGAGTTTGCATAATTGAACTGTTAGGCATCATGATCTCTCATAGTATTGTGTTTGAAAGAATTTCAAAGCACAGCCTATGTGTAAAAAATTCTATTATGAATGAGTGTAAAGCACCTGTGTCAAAACGAATCTTGGAGACATTTTGAATCATAAGTAAACATACATGCATGAATGTGACATGGGTAATAAAGTGCTACTGGGATGGGAAAGTAATAATCAAATTTAGTATATCTTTATATATGACTACATCCTCCTGCTCATTGGCCTCTTACTGACAAAGTCCATAAGCTTTGCACTACACCAGACCTTGTCATGGGGCTGGCTTTGCATTATCGTCCATCACTACTTTTTTTGTCAATCTTTCTCGGAGCGCCGACAACAAACTTTGACTACAGTATATGTCGCAATAACAAGTATTACACCTACAAGAAAATACAAAACTTAATATTAAATTACTTGATTGCTCATAGGTCCTGTGTAAAAATGAGTAATATGTCCTGCTTCCTAACACTTATAGCAGACACCAGAAGCAACCAAGCATTCTCCTGAATGATAATGAATGCACATCGGGTAGAGCAAATAGTCTCTAGTTTTCACCAGTTTGATTTCCTTGCTTATCTCCAGCCTTTTGTTTTTTTTATTTCAATGTTGTCGTCGGTGATTGTTGTCGTTGGTGACCGTTGTCGTAAGGATTATGTGGCGCGTTATATGATTGTTTGTTCTTGTAATTGTTGCGCTGCTGCACTTTTTCCTGTTTACCCTCCAATTTTCTAGCAGTATCAACTAACCTCCTATAGCTATCCCTGTTAATCGTCAGTAATGGTTGCCTGAGTGAATCGCGCAGCTCTTCTCTAAAATGGTAGCACTTGTCCTCCTCATTTCCCAGTAGTGTGTTCGTGCTAGACAGGTGAGTGAACTCCTGCTTGTATGTGGTCACAGTCTTCCAAGCTTATCATGACCCGTCTATTGGAAAATATCAAAGCGCGCTACAGGCGGGCCGTGATGCCGCAGACATGGGCGAAAGAAATTCCATATCTGCTAGGCGGGAGCTGATTTAGGGTCTGTTTGGCGCAGCACTGGCGGCTGAAGAATCTCTATTCCAGCCGCCAGAACTGTTTTTAAATGTTTGGGACAGCTCCTTAACAGCTGCTTTTCAGAAATCTGGAGCTGTTTTGCAGCTCTTCAGAAATCTCTCCCCCCCCCCAGCTTCAGCTTCCGCAAAATAGCTTTCTCTCTCACAGGTTTTGGAAATCTGATGGTTTCTTCAGTTGGAACATGCTCGGAGGCCGGACGGCCTTCCTCCGGCGATTCCGAGCCCCGGACGGCCTTCCTCCGGCGATTCCGAGCCCCCGACGGCCTTTCTCCGGCGATTCCGAGCGCACTTCTGCACAGAACACCCAAACACTCTGCAGCTTTTCAAAACTGCTCCCCAGAGATCTATTTTAAAACAGCTCAATCCGAACAGCAGCTTTTCAATCCGCCAGAGCTGTCCCAAACAGAGCATTAGTGTTACTAGATTTCAAATAATTAATTTAAGGAAAATATAAGGTTTTTATGCGGGAGTTTTCAAGTTTATCAGTGAAAATGTTAGATGCACAGGTAATTTAAATTAAGCTCATGACACACAATTCTGGTAAAAATCTTATGCAGTAAAAATCTTAATTAAAAGGAGCATGCACTAATAAAATCAATTCTCAGTACATCAATAATAGTCTAACAGTTGTCCATAACACGAAAAAAATGTCTGATCATAACTAATACATGATAAGCAAATCTGACAGTACAAGAAATAAAATACATAGAACCTGATAAGACAATAAAATATAAACCTCCGGAAGCACAAGAACTTGACGCAGATCGGCATAGGAAGCAGGCGGCTCAGTCACGAACTCTAAGGCAAATTCCAAAACAAAAGAAAAGATCCTCAGAACATAGAACCAAAAAGTGACCAAGGTAAACCATAATACACAAAAATAAAATCAAGAATGTACGTGCACCAATTTGATCAGGAGGCAAAACTGGAGAGACAAGCAAGTAATTGAGTTAAGCAGAAATAACTAAAATTATTGGCATACTCCGGAGTATAACATGTATTGTTCATGTAATGATGTCATAAGATATAATCAATGAAATGTGTAGGTGTTTTGTTTGATGCACATGATTCATATTCAAGTTCAAAATACAAGGCTTATTAAAAAAAACGTGTTTGATATGGTCATTTATTTGTTCTCGTTACTAAGCGAGAGCTCAAATCAAAGCGTCACATCAACTAAACACTAATTTTCAAAGGTTGTTTATGACATTAATGGTTTCAATGATTCATAGTTTAATGATTTCTAGCATATCAAGATAGGTTATTCCTTTGAATATTAAGGTGCTTCTAGTAAAAATTGAAAACATGTGAGGAGGTACAAAAGACTAAGTTCAGTGTTTACAAGCGAGAGGGGTTTCCCTACTTGCCTTAAATGGAGACGAAACTGACAGCGGCGGCTAAACAATGCAAGTAAATTAAAGACCTAATTTCAGACCTGTTCAAGTACATGTATTATAGACGAGATATGCATTTAACGGTAAACCCTATGCTAGCACATGTAATAAATTTTACCAAGTCTAAGACATGAGAGAGTTTAGCGATTTACCTCGCTCAAAAGTAAGGGGAGAAGAGATTACCACGCGGAAACGGAGACTTGGCAGTGTTAGGCTAGGAGAAATCCTAAATCGGAGAGGGAAATTGAGCGATCCCACCAAAAGATCCAATGAGCAGCACCGGAAAACACAAATAATTCGGGATTAGTTAATTAAACGATAGACATAAGTTGGATCGACGTAAATACATTGATTGGAGCACGAAAATTTGCAAAATATTTTCAATAAAATCTAAATGAAGAGAAAAGGAGTTTCCTACCCAGGAGACCAAATTCGGGCTCAAAATTCCAAGTAGAGGAGGTTTCGAGCAAACCTTAGGCGTCCCTCTCGAAATCCACTGGCAAAAACGGAGAGGAAAGGGGATGGAGGGGTTACTGTCGCTCTTGGAGGAGAAGGGAGGTCTCCTGGCTACCCGAGGAAGAGAAAGGGAGAGGCTGTCGACCCCTTTGGAAGAGGAGTCTGCCGACTTGAGGAGAGGATGAGCAGTTGTCGACGTCCCTAGAGGGAGAAAACTAGTGGCCCTGGGCAGGTTGGAGGTGTAACACCCCTTCCCAGTATTTCAGAAATCAGCCGTCCGGCCGGGTCAGCGATATAAAGAAAACTAGGAAACAGTATTAAAACTAGTAGCAGCAGGTAATAAAATCTATACTAAGCAATTTAAGACTTACAGCGGAAGTTTGAATAAAGTAAACTAAGGGTAACCACATACCTGATATCTGGATTCACAGAGCCACTAAACAGGAAAGTAAAACTGAATTAACTGAAAATCTGGTTAACCATAAATAGTCTGATACAAATTAGACAAAACATTAATCTGTTTCAATATTCTCATCTACAGGTACATGCTGAAAAAGAGTAAACTGAATAAGATAAATGGTACAAGCTGACGCCACTATAATGCTCATCCTAGACGTAGCTTCCCACCTGGGTCACCTGAAAAACAGTGCCCACGAAGGGTCAGAGTAAGGAAAAATAACCCCTCCTAGTGACACTAAAAGCCAGTTTTACATATGAATGCATGTATGTCTTTGAAAAATAATTTTATGCATTTAAAACTTTTATGCTATGTGCTATGCATGCCTTCGCACTATTCTCCGGTCACACATCTACTCGTACTAAGCACGTGACTGTTATTTTACTAACTCAAGTCCTGGCGTTCACTAACTAGCGTACTGTCTCATGTCAGGTCTATACTTGAGTTTTAGGTGGCTTCTAACCTGCTCATCTACTAGGAAGGCTCTAGGCAGAGTAGCTCCTAACGCGCAACTGAAACTGACGACCCGAGACCATCTTACGAACCCAATTGTTCTAGTGTCACGCGGACACGGTCTCGAATCTACTAGCTGGCTCAAGGGAAAACACTTCCCAAGTCTGTACTACTCATAAGGTTCCATGTGCCTTATGAGAAAGGTAGTGCGCCTCTACCTAGCACGGAAGAAACTCTGTGTGCTGGCTGACCTTTTTGGTCTGACGCTACTCTGCAAGGGATATCTTTTCTGGTGTACTACTCAGCGACCCTTGACTTTCTTGTGGTCGACTTGAAGGGACATTCACGCCCTTGGTTGGACAATTTCCCAACCTACGAACACGGCTAACGCTTCCGTACTCTATGTTTCTGTTCATTATCCGACTACTTGGGTCTTGGGGAAATCGTGTCACCCTACACATTTTTCGTAACCGTTTTCCTATCACCACACCTTTCTATGCATGGTCATGATACTTGAAATAAATCTATTAATGGGTATAAAAAAATACAATACTTGATATATCTAACTAAAAGGAATTTAAATTTCCTTACCGCGGTGGTGCGGCGCTCGTACACTCGGCGCGGCGGCATCTTCAATTTCGAAGGTAAACCTACTGTTGGGGACCCTCAAGTGCTGCCCCGACTCCACCGAAAAACCTGCAAAATTTAGGGCAGCCCTAAATCCAACATTTCCCCTTAGGATTTCCGATGGAAAAATCCAAAACAACTAGGGTTAACAAAATACAAATGCTAAGACCCAAAAATTACCTTTTTGTGGAGCGATTAGGGCTCTCAATGCGCCCTACTCGAATTCCGCGGTGAAACTCGAACCCCAAAACCTAATTAGGGCAAATAAATCCAAAACCTAGGTTATTTTAGTTTCCAAAACGAAGGATTTCCACAAAGGAATAGAGAGAAAAGAGAAAACGGACTTACCGAAACCAAAATCGGATCTCACTTCTCCGGCTAGGGTTAGACCCGACACTTCCAAGGCCAAGGAAGGAAAAGGAATGCTTGTTGGCGCCTGCAGAGGAGGGAGGAGTGGTCGGATTTGGCTTCCGGAGGAGGATCGGCCGCCGATTAGGGCTTGCGGAAACGCGCGGAAGGGGCGTCGGGCTCGCCGTTTGCGGGAGACGAAGAGCGGAGACGGCTTGCGGTTTTTCTCCCGATAGAAGAGGTGTGCGGGTTATATCGGGCTGTTAGCGGTTATCAAAACATCCGTGGGGGGGAAAAAGGCTGTTATTGGCACCCCAAAGCCAACATTAATCTGCTATACGCAAACCACATCACTCAATCACCCTAAATTCTAAAACAATATTGCTATGTAACACTATTAACTTTTCATGTGCGTCACACTAATATTATAGCTAACATACGTTACCAAATAATGGACGCGACCCCTAGCATAGTAACGTTGTACCTTGACGATGCGCTGTCTCGTTCAGAATCCGTCGCGACTCGCCCCTACAATTTATATAAATTTTTGCGTCAAAATTTACGGATGCTACAGGAGGAGATGCGCCGACGGGGAGCAAGAAGCACAGCAATCGGCCGAAATTGGGAGTCGCGGGAGGCGGAATGCGAAACAGGAGGGGGCGTCGGGTGCGGGATCGTAGAAAACGGGAGACGGGCTTCAACCGGAAGTTTACGGGAAGGATTAATAAGGGTCGGTCGGCTACTTATTTAGAGGGAAAACTTTAGGTTTTTTTGTGTGATTTGCAATATCGTCATTGGTTTTAATTGTTTTTATTTCCCTTTTTTGTGCTTTGAGGGTTGTTACATTCTCCCCCTACTTAGGATGTTTCGTCCCGAAACTTTTGATGATTCACAGAATGGGGTCTCTTATGGCGAAGATGCAAATGTCATTCATTCCAACAAAATTTGAAATTCAAAGTATAGAGAGCTGACTATGAGTATAACAAACTGGAAAGGAGAATAAGTTCAGAGACTTATCAAGATCAAGAGAAAAGTTGCAGATACTTGCTACGCATATCAGATTCGAGTTCCTAAGTGTACTCCTCGGACTTGACATGCATCCAAAGCACTCCGACCATAGGAATGGTTCTCTTTCAGAGCTTGTGTTCTTGATACTCAACGATCTTAGTGGGCTCGACCGGATAAGAAAGATTGGCTTCAGGAATCACCAAGATTTCTTCAATGAAGCGAGTAGGATCATGAATGTACTTTCGAATCTGACTAACATAGAAGACATTGTGAACACCAACCAAAGTAGCAAGTAACTGAAGATGGTAAACAGATCCTCCGACACGCTCTGAGATAGAAAACGGCCCCACGAACCTCGGGCTGAGCTTATGATGGCGACCAACCGGTTTTACCCCAAGAGATGGGGAAACCTTCAAGAACATTTAGTCACCCACCGCAAATACTAACGAACGGCGGCACTGGTCTGTATACTTCATCTGCCTCTCGATGGCACGACTAAACTGAAGTCGGGTCTTCCTTATGGCTTCTTCCATTTATTGAAGTAACTCAGGCTCTAAAACAGCCTTTTCACCCATTTCCAACCAGTGGAGAGGGGTCCTACAACGACGTCCATACAATGCTTCGAAAAGGGCCATCTTGAGGCTCTCTTGATATCCATTATTATAGGCGAATTCAACCAAAGGTAGGTGTTCATCCCAAGCTCCCATGTAATCCAAAATATAGTATCAAAGCATGTCTTCAAGTATCTTATTAACCCTTTCGGTCTAACCATCGGTTGTTGGATGATAAGTGGTGCTCAGGTTGAGATCGATGCCCAAAGCTTATTGGAAGCCCTTCTAAAAATGAGATATAAATCTCGAGTTAAGATCTGATACAATCCACAGAGGAATTTCATGGAGTCTAACAATCTTTGAAACATAAATCTGATTCATCTTCTCGGTGGAATGACCTTCCTTGTACGGGATGAAGTGAGCAACTTTAGTCATGCAATCTACTATGACCCAAATTGTGTCATGCCCCTCGGAGTGTGGGGCAAACCCATGATGAAGTCCAAAGAGATGTCTTCCCACTTTTATTCGGGAATTGACAGAGGCTGCAAAAGACCACCAGGACGCTGATGTTGAGCTTTCACCTTCTGGCACGTCAGACATCGAGAGATGAAGCGGGCTATGTAATTCTTCATACCAGACCACCACACAATCTATTTCAAGTCATGATATATCTTATTGTTGTTTGGATGACCAGTTGTGTGAGATTCATGAGCTTCTCGGCAAATACTATCAAACAATATAAGAACATCAGGAATGCAGAGGCAACCTCGGAAACGCAGAGCATCGCCAGAGATGGAGAAATCCAGAAGAGTCTCAGGTTCAACCTGCTAGCGAATGCGCCGGAGTACGGGATTAGATGGATGCAAGTCTTTCACCTATTCTACCCATAATGGACCAAAAACTTCTTCCAAACCCTCGGGTGAAAAGGATATGCCCATCTGATCGAGATCATCAATCAAGACCATAAGAGTAGCTGACATAGGTGCGCAAGCAGCAACAGAAGCCTGCCAGCTCAAAGCATCTATCACTAAATTGGCTTTACCGGGAACATACGTGAGCTGCAAGTCATAATCTGCAAAGAATTCGAGTCAACGTCTCTGATGAAGATTGAGATCCTTTTGAACAAAGATATACTTCATGATGGCGTGACCCCTCCTCCACCATTTGAAGATGATGCTGAAGATGCTGATGATGATCCGGTTGATAAGGCAATACAACTCAAGGACGTGAGGCGGCACGATGATGCTAACGGAAGGCGACGTTACAACCTCCGCCCGCGGCGTGCTCGAACCGCCATGAAAATTTAGCTTTAATAATCTTATTTCATGAACTCTATTTCTATATTTTTAGAATATAAAATTATCCAATGTTTAAGTGATAATTTTATATTTATAGCATGTTTTTATTTCTTTATTTAAACAATTTTATTTTTGGTGTGCACTTAGCCATTCAGGTGGATGAGATTACATCTCCATCATGAAGGGTTAAGGTTTGTTTGTAACTCCTATATAAGGAGGCCTTCTTATGAAATAATTAGAGAAAGATTTTAACCCTAATCCCCTTGAGGAATTCGGCCAAGAGGAGGAGCCTCCAAGCCGCCGCCGCCCCCCCTTGCTTGTGGTGTGAAGCCGCCGGCCTCCTTTGCTCCCTCCATCCGTTCGGTGCGACTCCGGCGCGGCTTCCTTGGTGCGACTCCGGGAAGAAGGTTGCAAACCCTTCGGTGTGACGCCGGTGGATCCGTGGAGAGAGTGAATCTCCCACCCTATCTTTGTGTGAAACGTTCATCCCGGTTGGGTAATCTCTTTCCTCTTCCTTGTGTGATTCTCTTCTTTAGTTGTAGTGGTTTCGCGCTCGTTTTCTCCGGATCTTTAATTTAATCGCTACAAGTTTTGAATCGAGATCGTCGTTGCAAGGCTTTTTAATTCCGGATCGGGTGGATCCTATTTGCTTGAGCGGATCTTGGCCTATAGCCTTGGTCTTGCTCTCTAAAAGGAGTGGCAACCTTTGTGTTTTCTTGGGGAATACTCCGACTCAAATTTCCGATCGTTGTTTTCGAGTCGACCATTCCTCCTTTGTTATTTGCGCTGCGTTCTTGCGACGAGGACTATTGTGAGCGATAGGTGCTGTGTAGGTGCGATAGATCTACGACGTGTAGTGCCTAGGAAGCGTTGTTTTCGTGGAGATCTCCGACTCGAGACGTACCCTACACCAATTTGGTATCAGAGGCGGTCGTTTCAACTCCCAAGTTGCAAACATCCTCTCTGCGTTCTTCGTTGGTTGATATGAACTTTCAAAAATCTGAAATTTTCGGTTTGGTCTGCATTTAGTAAATCCTTCGGAATTTTAAAACTAGTCAAAAAACTCTGAAAAAATTTCTGTAGCTTCCTAACCTTATTTCCAGCAACATTAAAACAGAAAATTTTTCGATTCGTCCTCGTTAGGTCAGCCTGCAAATTGGAAACGTCGTAATTCTGTCTAGTTGGTCTGCAAATAGCGGGCTGAAATCTTTATTTTTCAGCGAAATTTCAAAAAAAAAAAAAATTTCAAATCTAAAAATTAAAATTTCAAATTTTAAATTTAAAATTTTCAAATTTTCAAATTTCAAATTTCAAATTTTAAAATTCAAATTTCGAATTTTAAATTTCATATTTCAACTTTCAAATTTCATATCTGAAATTGAATTTCAAATTTCAAAATTTCAAATTTCAAATTTCAAATTTCAAATTTCAAATTTCAAATTTCAAAATTCAAAATTCAAATTTCAAATTTCAAATTTCAAATTTCAAATTTCAAAATTTCAAATTTCAAATTTAAAAATTCAAAATTCAAAATTCAAAATTCAAATTCCAACATTTCAAATTTATCTCAAAATTACAAAAAAAAATAATAGTGGTCTGCAAATAGCGGCCTAAAAATGTTATTTTTTTTCTCAAAATCTAAACTTTCAAATTTATGGTATTTCTCCATCTAATTATTAGTAAGAAAACAAAAAAAATTTATTTTTCAGTCAGTAATTATTTTTATTAATTAATTTGAAAATTTAATATTTGGTGTGCCAATAGCAGGCTAAATTTTTTTTTCTGCGATAAAAAAATCTGAAAAAAATTTAATTAATAATCCTTATAATTTTCTTGCTCAGAAAATAAAAAAATATGCATATATTATTTTTTGAAACTAGCGGGAACAATTAAATCTTTGAGTTTAATTATAGCCAGTTTACTTTTCTCTGCATGTGCACAAATATCGGATCGAGTTTCTTCTCCGGTTCTCACTAAATGGCATATGACGTATATGCTTCTCGGTTAGACTATTCCTATGCTAAGGATATGGCTAAACACACCCCTAGGGCACACCACATTTATCCTACTTATGACGGTTTAGAGTATCCCAAAAATTTTAGAGACTGGCTTAAGGGATTAGAACAATATTTTAATTATCACTTATGGGATGACTACGAAAAGGTTAGCTTTGCCCGAGAGCGATTAGTAGGTCGGGCCCGATTATTTTGGTTAAACGAAGAGCGTCGTGTTGGTAGCTATCGTTATGCTTGGCCGCACATGCGTAACCTCCTCTCAGATCAATTTGATCCCGCCTACCTGCGCACTAATAGCACCACGCCCGTTAGTAATAATAGTTACAGCACTAGACCCGTATCCGCTTATAGGAGTGACCCTACGCCTCAGGATATATCCTATCCCCAGAGAGGTAGTATTACCCAGAGTGTGCCTAGTCCCACCTATAGAAAACATAAGCCATTCCGACCCAAAAATTTGAACTCGAAAGAGGTTACTATTAGGGTGCTTGCTTCCTTAGCCTCGACATCTAAGCCCTCTGATATAGTGATTGATACCTCTGAGGATGCTTACGTGGATATGGAATCTCTGGAAGATGAAATTAATCAGCCAGATGAGAGTCTTCCTTCACTTACGATAGTGTCCGACTCTCCTGTTGAACCTGAGGATGTGATTAGGACTGCGCCTGTCACTGAGGATGAGGCAAGTTTCACTGACGCTTTTAGTGACGTTGAGGAGATTGGTTACCCTAGTGACCTGGAAGAGGATTTCTCCCCTGAGGAATCATCTCCAATCCCCTTCGACGATAATTTAGTCATGGAATCTTCTGTTGACCCTGAGCCAGTAGACATTTCGGTTGAGTCAGTAGAGTCATCCGATGCTGAGAGCTTACATGTCACTGATTTAGGTGATGACTTGCTAGGATCCGACGTTATATTGGTTGACCCAGGATTATTAGAGGTTTCTACGGTATTGGTAGAGTCACCTTGGGATGGATGTTCAGTTTGGTATAAGCTTAGTGTGATACATCCGGGAGTTAGTCCTTTGACGTTATTATCGCCGCTTGGAACTCAAGCTAATTATTATACTCCCCTGGATTCGATTTGCCCATCCCCCTATTCTGACTTAGACGATGTCCCCACCTCATGGGAAGAATTATGTTTGGATGACGATAGCACTGAGGGCCCAACTGACTTTTCTTTGATGATAGCCCCTTCGCCTGAGGCCCAAGTTAGTTTGGAAATTTTATCGGATACGAATTTGCCTACTATTGAGACGATCACTGTTTCTGACTTAAGTAAAATTTCTAATGATTTGGTGGATTCATTCTGGGGCGAAACGTTAACTGAGGATGAGTTTTCAGTGAGGACGAATCCACTATTCGAGTTTACTTGTGATTTTAAAGGCTTGCAACCGGAGGCGTTCACTTGGACGCTTAATCCATGCTTTGACGTTGAGTGAGACTTGGTTCCCCCTACGGAGTCAACCCTATCGACTCTCCCTCCGGTTCCCTTAGCTCGAGTAGATGATGTAGTCATTTCTAGCCCTTCATATTTAGAGAAGTTTATTATTCCTGTCATCCCGTTAAACTTACTTAGAAGGACGTGGGCGAACGTAGTTGATGACGAACGTTTTCCGCTGACTATTTATTATGATATTTTTAAATCAAAATTTAATTTTAAATTTAAAACGAAAACGTTGGAACCCACTACGTTAATTTTTGAATTTAAAGCACATGTGCCACCGGACATAATTCCGTTATTTTATACCATTAATTCAAGTCATGTGGCACATGAGTTCTCCCCTCATGGTTTTACTTTAATTAGGCGCATTTTTAATTTCTTAACCCTTCTAAATGCGTCATTTAAATTACTTGCGAGGTTGTTTCGAATAGTCTTCCACCGTTATGTGAATGGTTTGGTTTTTGTTAATCGAAGCTTGGGCAGTCTTCTTAGATGTCTTGTGAGTGATCACAAGAGCACTTGGGATCTTCTCCTTCCCCATGCCCAATTAGCCTACAATAATTCCAAGAATAGGTCTACGGGTCTATCGCCGAATGAGATTGTTCACGGATATAAGGCTCCTGTGCCGCTTGACTTGGTGTCGTTGCCACCAACGTATAAGGCAAGTCAGTTTGCACAATCCTTCGCCCAACACATCCATGATTTACATGCACGTATACGGGCCACTTTGACTACGCAGTATTACTCTTATCAAGCGCACGCTAATTTATATAGGAGAGTATCAAACTTTAAAATTGGCGATCTAGTTTTAGTCCGTTTGGTTCCCGAACGCTTGCCAACTGGCACCGTTAAAAAGTTAGCACCAAAGCGCGCCGGCCCTTTTCGGATTGTTAAAAAGTTAGGTGACAACGCTTTCGTTTTGGACTTGCCTGCTGATTGGGGTATCTCCCCCATTTTTAACGTTTCGGATTTAACGATGTTTGTGTCACCACCACAAGAGTTGAATTCTTTGTCGTCTTCTTCTCCCACGCTAAATTCTCATGGGTTGGGGAGTGGTAGCACGGATGATCTCTCTCTTTCGGTCCCCACAGGTATATCATCGGATGGTACGTTGCCTTCTTTTCTGCCTACTGCTAATATGTTCCCCAGGTTTCCACGGACGTTTTCCACTCCAGAGATGATACTTGATGCTGAGCCTGTTACCACTGCTGATGGCAACACCCACCGCTTTCTCATCCGTTGGCGAGGTCGACCCCCTTCGGATGACTCTTGGGTACTCGAGATGGAGCTGCAAAGTTTGGATGTCGCTCTCCTTCACCGCTATCGCTTGGACCACGCAACGGAGATGCGTGGATTTGAGCGGGGGAGGATTGATGGCGTGACCCCTCCACCATTTGAAGATGATGCTGAAGATGCTGATGATGATCTGGTTGATAAGGCAATACAACTCAAGGACGTGAGGCGGCACGATGATGCTAACGGAAGGCGACGTTACAACCTCCGCCCGCGGCGTGCTCGAACCGCCATGGAAATTTAGCTTTAATAATCTTATTTCATGAACTCTATTTCTATATTTTTAGAATATAAAATTATCCAATGTTTAAGTGATAATTTTATATTCATAGCATGTTTTTATTTCTTTATTTAAACAATTTTATTTTTGATGTGCACTTAGCCATTCGGGTGGATGAGATTACATCTCCATCATGAAGGGTTAAGGTTTGTTTGTAACTCCTATATAAGGAGGTCTTCTTATGAAATAATTAGAGAAAGATTTTAACCCTAATCCCCTTGAGGAATTCGGCCAAGAGGAGGAGCCTCCAAGCCGCCGCCCCCCCCTTGCTTGTGGTGTGAAGCCGCCGGCCTCCTTTGCTCCCTCCATCCGTTCGGTGCGACTCCGGCGCGGCTTCCTTGGTGCGACTCCGGGAAGAAGGTTGCAAACCCTTCGGTGTGATGTCGGTGGATCCGTGGAGAGAGTGAATCTCCCACCCTATCTTTGTGTGAAACGTTCATCCCGGTTGGGTAATCTCTTTCCTCTTCCTTGTGTGATTCTCTTCTTTAGTTGTGGTGGTTTCGCGCTCGTTTTCTCCGGATCTTTAATTTAATCGCTACAAGTTTTGAATCGAGATCGCCGTTGCAAGGCTTTTTAATTCCGGATCGGGTGGATCCTATTTGCTTGAGCGGATCTTGGCCTATAGCCTTGGTCTTGCTCTCTAAAAGGAGTGGCAACCTTTGTGTTTTCTTGGGGAATACTCCGACTCAAATTTCCGATCGTTGTTTTCGAGTCGACCATTCCTCCTTTGTTATTTGCGTTGCGTTCTTGCGACGAGGACTATTGTGAGCGATAGGTGCTGTGTAGGTGCGATAGATCTACGACGTGTAGTGCCTAGGAAGCGTTGTTTTCGTGGAGATCTCCGACTCGAGACGTACCCTACACCACTTCAAGCTCTGATGGTCAGTGAAGAAATGATACTTCATGTCATAGAAATAATGTCGTCAAAGCATTAATTCAAACACTACCACAGTAAAGGGGTAGTTGCGTTCATGAACCTTCAACTGCCCCGACTCATAAGCGCTAACACGATCATCCTGCATCAAGACACAGCCCAATCCAACTCCGGAAGGATCAATGTAAACCGAAAAATAAATCCCCTCTGAAAAAAGAGCTAGAACTGGCGCCGAACACAGACATTGCTTCAATTCCAAGAAAGACTACTTACGATGATCTGAGCACTCGAATCTAACATGCTTTTGAGTTAGCTTTGTCAGAGCAGCAAGAGAGGAAAACCCTTGACGAAACAATGGTAGTAGTCAGTCAATCCAAGGAAACTGCAAATTTCAGTAGGGGTAGAAGGTCGCTTCCATTCTATAACTGCGGAAATCTTGGCAGGATCGACAGAAAGTCCATCTCCTGAAATGACATGTCCCAAAAAAGCGATACGATCCATCAAGAACTCACATTTTGCAAGCTTGGCATAGAGTTGATGCTGACGAAGAGTGGAGAAAGTGAGTCTAAGATGTGTAACATGCTCCTCACGAGTCTTGGAATAGACCAGGATATCATCAAAAAATACGATGATGAACTTATCCAGATATTCACGAAAGACGCGGTTCATCATATCCATAAAAGCAGGTGTGTTACTTGAACCAAAGGACATCACTAAGAATTCAAATGTCCATACCGAGTCCAGAAGCAGTCCTGGAAATGTCGGATTCCTTTATCTTCAGCAGATAATAACCTGATCTGAGATCTATCTTAGAAAAGATAGTACTACCCTTGAGTTAATCAAATAGATCATCCAAGCGCGGAACGGGATACTTATTCTTGATTGTAAGATTATTCAGATCCCGATAATCAATGCACAGTCTCATAGAAACAACCTTCTTTTTCACGAAGAGAGCGGGGGCTCCCCATGAAGAAGAGCTAGGACGAATGTATCCACGCTCAAGCAGTTTATCCAACTGTAATCTAAGCTCCTCTAGTTCGCGTGGGATCATACGGTACGAAGCTTTAGATATGGGGCGCGTTTCAGGCTCTACATCAATAGAGAACTCCACCTCCCGATCCGAAGACATTCCAAGCAATTCGGCGGGGAAAACATCAGGAACCTCAGAGACAATCAGGATGGATTCATGTTGAAGGGATGCAGAATCCGAAAACAAAGTATATACAAAACAAGCAGAACATCTTTGCCTAAGAAGACGAGTGGCACGCACAACAGAAATTACCTTTAGGTGACTGCAGGTCTGAACATGAACGTTGTAGTCCTTGTCATCAATGTTAAGATTGATCCTCTTTGCCACACAGTCTAGCTTTGCTTTGTACGCAACTAGTCAATTCATGCCCAAGATTATATCGAACTCTGTCATTTCCAGAACTATGAGGTCGGCGGAGATTTGCAATTCACAAAGAAAGAATGGACAATTGACAATTCCCCTATTAGAAAGGTGCAGATGACCAAGCACAGAAATTTCATAAGGGGCTTCAAGTGGCAAAGTAGGCCAGCAATAAAGGTCCACAATATAACAAGCGATGAAAGAGTGAGATGCACCAGAATCAAAAAGAATATGCATCCACTAATTCTTGACCCTAAATCTCCCTAGGAATATAAATCATACACACATTTCAAGATTATTTGATACTAAGCCAGATAAATTAAAATGCAGAAAATTTAAAATAACACATACATACCAAAGATGATGTCGGTAAATGTGAGTGTCTCGCCCTGAGAGATATCGTTCATCACAGCTTTTCCCTTCTCTAGAGCTCCTGAAATAGCCTATAGAGCATGAACGGAAACGAGCTTTCCTTCATGGGGCATTCTTGGATATGGTGCCCAACTTGCCCACATCTATAGCAGGAATTCTATTTGCGGTGACAATCCTTCAACTTATGACCTGGTTTCTTGCAGTGAACACAGACAGTGGAGGCAGAGGAAAGCGTCAATTGAGGTTGTTGTGCAGGAACAACCATCTTCTGCTTCTTCAGGAGGGTGCGGCAGACTTGGGCAATATGACCCACCCTGTGGCAGAAGGCACACACCTCCTTGGACTTAAGGCCTTACTCTTGAGATGGAGCACTCTTACGCTTGTGGTCAGAGGTGGCGGCGTTGCTAGAATCTTGCTGGAATTACTTGGCAGAACGATCCAGCTCAGTAGCTTCCACTTGCAAGGCGGCTCCCACAGTCTCGGTGTAGGTGGTGGCGTCATGAGCTACCACAAGCTAGCGAAAATCATGTTGAAGTCCCTTCACAAAACAACTGATCTTCTTAGACTCATCAAGCACAAACTCCACTGCAAGGAGTGATAGACGAGAAAACTCCTTTTCGTACTCAGTCACTGACCTGTCGGGCTGCTGGAGAGACAAGAACTTCTCAGCTAGACGGTCTCGCTCCATAGAGGAGAAAAACTTCTCCAAGATGGCTTCTTTGAATTGACCTAAGGTCAAGGAGGCGGAGTTGGGGAAACTAAAGCGCTGAAGTCACCAGGTATAAGCATCCTCGGTCAGCTGGTAAGCCGGAAGGAGAAACTTCTGAGCTTTTGGAACTCCAGCATACTCGAACTGCTTCTCCATCAGAGGGAGCCACTCAGAAATGACGAAGTAGTCACGGTCACCACTGTAGGATGACGGCTTTAGCCTTTTGAACCCCAAAATGTCTGTCATCGCTACAAGAGAAGCAATCGGATTTGCTACGAGCAGGGTCACCAGGTTGACGGCAAGCGAGCTGGTTCCAAAACCAGGTACAGGAGGGGTGACTCCAGGAGGGGCAATAGCGATAGATGATCCAGCTGTCCCTGCGCGGCCGAAACCAAGGGTTGGATCAGGAGTTTGGCGATCCTTCTCTAGGTGAGTGAGACGTTCTAAAATCTGCCTCAGCGGCTAGGCAGTGGAATCTCCAGAAGCTCCTCCCGCAGAAGAGGTAGTCTGTTTACATTGTGACTGCTTAAGAGCCATCTAGAAGGAGATACAAGTGAATCCAGTAAGAGAAACAGTCAAGCTAAACAGAAAAAGTTGAGACTAAAAGTTATAGCATTTTAATACTGTCAAATACATATATCATGTAATAGTTGCAGTATTTTCATTGGACAACTATAGCTAATGAAATCACGTGCACTGACAAATAATTTGTAAATCCATTTGTGTATCATGCGACAGCTAATGAATCATCATCTGTTGCTCTTAAATTAACACGTGTTCAACAAGTTATGTTATGTATGCAATGCAATTGTGCCTAAAATGCATTCCTATGAATGTTCATGAACGAATACACATGTCATGTTAGATGCTCATTCTACTTAACATGTCATGCATATTATGTTTCTAATGTCATCGCACTTGAAAATATTAAACTGACCATATTAATTTAATATTCGCAAGCGGTGTATAAACTAGTATAAATCTATATGCACATAAAGGTTAAGTTTGTACTTTGTCCATAACCTCTTAACATTCGTGTTCATACTACTCATACTTATGAGTGTAATATGAGTGTTTCAGCCTTGAACAACAGACAATAATAATGTGAGTGAAAAAAATGATGCATGCATATATATATATATATATATATATATATATATATATATATATATAATGAAATTCAAATTATGCAAAAATTAAAAAATACTTTATCTATAGATGCTCAACCTGACTCTGATACAAGCTGTCACGACCCATCTATTAGCAAATATCAGAGCGCGCTACGAAAGGCTCGTGATGCCGCGGACATGGGCGAAAGAAATTCCATGCCTGCTAGACGAGAGCTGATTTAGTGTTATTGGATTTAAAATAATTAATTTGAGAAAAAATATAGGGTTTTTATGCGGAAGTTTTCAAGTTTATCAGTGAAAAGGTAAGATGCACAAGTAATTTAAATAAAGCTCATTACACGCAATTCTAATAAAAATCTTATGCAATAAAAATCTCAAAGAAAAAGAGCATGCACTAATAAAATCAATTCTCAGTACATCAATAATAATCAAGCAGTTGTCCATAATACGAAAGAAAATGACTAATCATAACTAATACACAATAAGCAAATCTGACAGTACAGAAAATAAAATACATGGAACCTGATACAATAACAAAATATAAACCTTCGGAATCACAGGAAATTGATGTAGATCAGCTCAGGTAGCAGGCAGCCCAGTCACGAACCCTAAGACAAATTCTAAAACAAAAAGGAGCCTCAGAACTTGAACCAAAAAGCGACCAAGGTAAACCATAATATACAAAAAAAAGATCAAGAATGTACGTGTATCAATTTGATCATGAGGTAAAACTAGAGAAACAAACAAATAATTGAGTTAAACAGAAATAACTAAAATTACTAGCATACTCCGGAGTATAACATGTATTGTTCATGTAATGTCATAAGCTATAATCAATGAAATGTGTGGCACATGATTCATATTCAAGTTCAAAATGCAAAGTTTATCAGAAAAAAAAAACGTGTTTGCTATATACATTTATTTGTTCCCGTTACTAAGTTAAGCGGGAGCTTAAATCAGAGCGTCATATATACTAAACACTACTTTTCAAAGGTTTCTTATGACATTAATGGTTTCAATGAATCATAGTTTAGTGATTTCTAGCATATCAAGATAGGTTATTCATTTGATGATTCAGGTGCTTCTAGTAAAAATTGAAAATATATGAGGAGGTACAAAAGACTAAGTTCAATGTTTGCAAGCAAAAGGTGTTTCCCTACTTTCTTAAATGGAGCTAAAACTTACGGCGGTGGCTAAGCGACGCATACAAATTAAAGACCTAATTTCAGACATGTTCAAGCACAATTATTATCAACGATATATGCATTTAACGGTAAACCCTATGAGAAGATTTAGCGATTTACCTCCCTCAAAAGTAAGGGGAGAAGAGATTATCACGTGGAAACGAAGACTTGGCGGCGCTTAGCTAGGAGAAACCCTAAATCGGAGAGGAAAATTGAGCGATTCCACCAAAAGATCCGATGAGCGGCACCGGAAAACACAAATAATTCGGGATTAGTCTATTATACGATGGGCATCAATTGGATCGACGTAAATACATTGATTGGAGCACGAAAATTTGCAAAATATTTTCAATAAAATCTGAATGAAGGGGAAAGGAGGAGTTTCCTACCCAAGAAGACCAAATCCAGGCACAAAATTCCGAGTAGAGGAGGTTTCGAGCAAACCCTAGGCGTCTCTCTCAAAATCCATCGGCCAAAACGGAGAGGAAGAGGGATGGAGGGGCTACTGCCGCTTTTGGAGGAGAAGGGAGGGCTCCTGGCTACCCGAGGAAGAGAAATGGAGAGGTTGTAGACCCCATTAGAAGAGAAGGAGGAGCCTACCGGTTCGAGGAGAGGAAGAGTAGTTGTCGACGGCCCTAGAGGGGGAAAACTGGCGGCCCTGAGCAAGTTGGAGGAGATGCGCCGACGGGAAGCAGGAGGCGCAGCAATCGGCCGAAATCGGGAGTCGTAGGAGGCGGAATGCGGAACAGGAGGGGGCATCGGGTGCGGGATTGTAGAAAACGGGAGACGGGGATTCGACCGGGAGTTTACGAGAAGGATTAATATGGGGCGATCGGCTACTTATTTAGAGGGAAAACTTTAAGGGTTTTTTCATGTTATTTACAATATCGTCATTGGTTTTAATTGTTTTTATTTCCCCTTTTTGTATTTTGAGGGTTGTTACAAACCTGAGATACATAGCAGGAAATAACTATAGTACACAACGAAAAGAAAAGACTGAAGTTAAGGTTATATAAATACCTCAAATTCTTATTCACAAAGCTAACTAGAAATGAAGAGTGCAACAAGGCTGAATAACTAAATATCTTAAAACATGTCAAATACATTCATATATAACTGATACATAAACAAAATGGATAGACAAACTAAAATTTAAAAAATTCTCGGAAATAACTAGAGTACACAATGAAATGAAAAGAAAAGACTGAAGTAAAGGTGACAGAAATACCTCAAATTTTGATTCACAAAACTAACTAGAAATGAAAAGTGTAACAAGGTTGAATAACTAAATATTTTAAAACATGTCAGATATATTTAAGTTGATATATAACTGATACATAAACAAAAAGGATAGACAAACTAAAATATAAAAAACCATCGGAAGCTTATCCTAGGCAAATAACGCAACTTAGATTTCCTAGAAAAAAATGTAAAGAGATGGCATCAGCTCATCTGGGGAGTAAAAAAAGCTCTTCTTCCTTTGCTAGTAAATTTGTTAAAACATTGGTTCTACATCTCTTTGTTTGAGAATAAAAAATCTTAATTTATATTTGATTTATCTTAGCTTGTGTTTATAATTTGCAGGGCTTATAGGAAAAATGGAGACAAGTACACTAGAGCATGCTCAGGACATCTGATGGAAGATATGGAAAGAAATGTCAGCTACCGCAAGTGCTAGCGATACCGCCTCGTGGCAGCACTCGTTCTGAAATGACTAGTTCTTAAGGAGCAAATCTGGACTCTACGGAATAAAGGAGCTACATATATAATGAGATCAATTCCACTACTATGCAACGATAGCGATATTTCCCGATGATATCGTTTTGGCTACTATGACAATTAGAGAAACAAATAGAGCAAGAGAATCTCGTTTAAACGCGAAGATATCACTCGTTACTACCAGCGATAGAAATACCACTCTGCGTTATCTATTTTCTAAAGAGCTTACACCATCTTCCAAACAAAGAACAATGGAAGCAGAAAATTGAACTATTTGCACTACTGCCGGGCGATAATGCTCACAAGGATCTATTTAAAGAACATTTCACTCCGTTTTTCGTAGGAGTACACAAATATTTTGTAGAGCATTTTCGTCCCAAAGCTCCAGAGAAGATCCAGGACTCCCCTCCATTAATCGGAAGAGATTATGAAGGCGCTTGAAGATCAAATCTTATTCCTGACGAAGATCGAGCGCACACACGATGAAGATCTTGAGCTCTCCTTTGGCATCGCCTTCAAAAATTATTGTAGGGAGTTTTGCATTCTTAATAATTTGATTTTATCAGTTGTATTTTCTTCATTATTTTTCGGCAACTCTTTTGTTTGTTGTGTAATTCGTCTTTATTGGCGACTTGGTTTCTGGTAGGACTTAGGGAAAAAAATTCTACTTATTAGTGGAGACTAGGCAGAGTTTAGGTCTAAGGGGCTTGAGACCTATCTAGAAAAGGATAGGCTATGGTAGTCATGGGCAAAAAGTCCAATCGGGCCGGGCTTGGCCCGGCCCGGTCGGGCCCGGGCTTTTTCCCAATCGGGCTCGGTCCAGGCCCAGTTTAAATCGGGTCGGGCTCGGGCTCTCTCTCAAAGGGGGAGCCCGGTTAGGCCCTTCAGGCCGGGCCCGGGCCGGCCAGAATTCAAAAAGGCTAATCCCGCCTAATTAGGCGGGATTTCATAGGCGGGATTAAATCCCTCCTATGATCAGGCGGGATTTTAATCCTGGCTGATCATAGGCGGGATTTTTTCCTTAGCCCGGCACTCGGGCTTTGCCCGACCCGGCCCAGGTCGGGCACCGGGCCGGGCAACCGGCAAAAATGGGGGCCCGATAAGGGCCCCAAGCCCGGCCTTGGCCCGGGCCGGGCTTTTCCCGGGCCGGGCCTAGCCGAGCTTTTGACGGGCAAGGCCCGGGCGGGATTTTCGGGCCCAGGCTTTTTTCCCATAACTAGGCTATGGGCAACCAGTTCAAGGGGTGAGTGGGTATAGAAAACAAATCGTGTAACAATCATCACCTAGATCTTCAAAGTTATGGAGATCCAAGTTTTATAACATTGCGAAAATTATTGTCATTATTTGAATATATTTTTTTGTTGAAGTTTGTTGATATTCAATGTTATTTTCACTGAACTTATTTCAATCAGAATTAAGGATTTAAGTTAAGAAGAAATTTAATAAAAGCGGACAATTTTTTATTCACACCCCCTCCCTCTAAGAACTTCATACGATCCTACAAAAAAAGATATAATTGAAATCATGTATGAGCAGTTGTAAATATGCAACAATTGAACCTAAGAACCATGATTTCATCGATCCTACAAAAAAGATATAATTGAAATCATGTATGAGCAGTTGCAAAATATGCAACAATTGAACCTAAAAACCATGATTTATAACAGGGTGCACATTCTGAATAATACAATTTTTCCTTCCTGCAATTGTCACATTATACGTAACAATCATATTTTTAATATCATGAAGTATAGAGGTTTCTGTATTCTGAATTCCTTTCTAAAGTTAAGGAAAATATATTTTATGTTTCTCTTATTAATTTATATTTCACGGCTTATTGAGCACATTCTGAATATTGAGTCTCTGATGGCAACCAAAGGTGCACTGGCCTGATGTGTCTCTTGTGTGGAACATGGACTCGTATCTGATTATTTTTAAGCATGGATGTGTGGGTTGCTGATCCTATGTTTGAGGCTCATATGGTCTGCTGGCCCTATGAGTATGATGGTATGCATCATCAATCATGAGGGAAGAATCTCTCTTGTGCCCTCCTGAACTGATCACCTAGTGGTCGGTACGATCATCACATTATGTCGTCCACTTGATGTAACTAGTCTGAGTCTTATTACATATTTTTAGCATAATTGCATTTAACGTAATTAATCATTTTTGTTCTTATGTTAAGATGTAAATTTTATGCACTAATCTATGTGTCAAATCATATTAATGTAATTTACATTCAACATGAAATAATGTGTTACTAGTGATTCAATTTCACACAGAAACAGGCGGCTGAGTACACACAGAAAAAGATCTATGACTCTATACGTATCCACACGGATGAAGGAGAACCCCAAGATCTTGTCTCGCAAAAACTGGGTCGGAGGTGGACTGCTCACTACGTCTCAACGAATTGTTATATTCGTTTCCAGGAGAGGCGATGACAAGAAGAGATAACGACGAGTACTAGGGTTTGGCTCAAATGACGACTTCAAAAGTACACACAGAACTCCCATTTGGAAAACTTTTTTTCAAGTCTATTTATACCTAAGGATATCAAACAGACAATAGCCCCTTAGAAATCCGTCAAAACTCAACTTGTGTCGATATGCGTCGACTTGCAGTCGACGTGTGTCGATAAAATATCGACGCAACGCCAATAAGCATTCGACGGCACTCGACGTAACCTGCTTCGAAACGCAGTCGATGCACATGCGTCGAATAGAAGTCGACGTCACGTCGACATCTGCTCGACGTAGCGTCGACTAAAGACCTGCTTCGACATTGAGCTTGGTTGCGTTGACTTCTGGTCAACGTGCGTCGATACGCACTCGATGCAACCCGTAAACTTTCTTCAAGTCATGGGATTTGCCCTTTATTCATATCTCATATGAGTGAGGTCAACACAATCATTCCTCTAACTTCTCCAAATACCATTATCTGTGACTCTATAGGCTCATATCGTGTTGGTAGTAAGACAACTGTTGAACTACTTTCAGATCACCCTAAAAACACTAACAAATAACTGCAACATGGAGGCATGATTCACAATATTGAGTCAAAAAAAAGAAGGCTTCTTCGATATAAACTCTAAAAGCCCTTGTTATACTGAACTGTTAGGATTTCTCCAAATCTAAAAAAGGAACTACATGTTGAAATCATAAGAAATTAGAAATTAACTACCCTCAGGGTTAAACAAAACTCATCATCAACATCTCTTACTAAACAACAACACTCAAGCCTCTATCCCACTATAGTGGGGTCGGCTATATGGATCTTTTGTCGACATTGTGCCCTATCTTTTGTCATAATCTCACTAATGCCTAAGTACATCATGTTTTTCCTTATAGTTTCATTCCAAATCTTTATTTGTCTACCTCTGTCGCGTTTAACATGTCTAGTGACTAGACTCTCACAACGCCTAACAGGTGTCTCTAATGGTCTCCTTTGTACGTGGCCAAACCATCTTAGTCGAGCTTCTTGCATCTTCTCTGCAATTGGTGTTACTCATGTCTTATCCCTTATACATTCATTTTGAATTTTATCCAGTCTCGTGTGTCCAAACATCCACCTAAGCATTCTCATCTCTGCAACTCCCATTTTTGCTCATGTACACAATTCAAAGCCCAACACTCGGAATCATAGAGCATCGTTGGTCTAATTGCAGTACGGTAAAACTTGCCCTTAAGCTTTAATGGTACTTTACGATCACATAAGATCCCTGACACGCTCCTCTCCACCTCAACCAACCCACTTGGATTCTATGTGTCACATCTTTATCAATACCTCTGTTTTTTGAACTATCGATCCAAGATATTTAAAACACTAACTACGGGAAATATCTTGATCACCCAACATAGTAACGAATTCATCTGTCCTTCTTGCACTGCTAAATTTAAGCTACATATACTTCGTCTTTGCTCTGCTCAACCTAAAACCCTTCTTTTCTTAAGTGTCACCAAGATTCAAGTTTTGCATTTACACCCTCGCGCATCTAATCGACAAAAACGATATCATTCACAAACAATAAACACCAAGGTATTGCTTGTTGGATATGTCTGGTGAGCTCATTTAAGATAAGGGTAAAGAGATAAAGGCTTAAAGTTGAACCTTGATGTAAGCAAACAGTACTGAGGAATTCATGTGTTAATCCTCCAGATGTCCTCACCCTTATCACTGAATTTGTATATATATCTTTGATTATGTCAATTTATGATACATTTACATCTTACTTTTCTAAGACTCTTCATAAGATCTCTTTTGGAACTCTATCATAAGTCTTCTCAAGATCGATGAACAACATATGCAAATCTTATTTTCTTTCTTAATAGTTGTCAATGAGCCTCCTCAAGAGATGTATAGCATCGATGGTCGACCGCCCTAGCATGAATCCAAATTGATTTTCCGAGATGTTAGTCTCTCGTCTTAATCTTCTTTTGATTACTCGTTCTCATAGTTTCATGGTATGACTCATCAATTTAATTTTTTTGTAATTAACAGAATTTTGTATCTCTTTTGTTCTTATACAAAGGTACCATAATATTTTCTCTTCATTGGTCTGACATTCTCTTTGACTTCAATATCTTATTGAAAAAACATGTAAGTCATAAAATTCCTTCATTCCCTAGATATTTTCATACTTCAATAGGTATATTGTCTGACCCAACCGCTTTTTCATTTTTCATTTTCTTTAGAGCATCATTTTTCATCAACATCCCCTACGAAAAAGGAGACAAATTTGTGTTGTTGGAAGAGAGGAAAAATAAAATAAAACCTCAAAAATCATCTAAAATTTATAAGAGGAACAAAGGAAGAAATAAATACTTACCCTCTTCCTCGAAAAGAAAACCTAAGATGAGAGGGGTTGGCTGTTGCAGAAGATAAGGATTGATCGGCCTTAATCTCCAAACAACCGATGGAATTTGCTATATGCGGCGAGGCTTCTGGCGATGAGGGCTTTTGAAGATAAGAAAGGAAGGATCAGCGTCTAAGTTGACCTGAGTAACAAGCCATAACTGTGAAGGTCGCAAAGCTTTGGGTTCTCTACTCCACGCGATGAGAAGAAATCATGCCCAAGGCGTTGAGAGGGGTCGTGGTCCATGATTTTTTTTCTGTGAGAGGTAGGGGAGGCCATTTCATTTATGTGTGCATGACTAAGATCTTGGAACTATAAAGTGGGGAAGCATGGAGTAAATCAGTTCAAGGTTAGAGGGATATATAAATTAGGTTTTCCTCGAAATTACAACTACGCCGCCCCTAATAAAACTCTCATTAACTAAAGGCATAACGCCTAAAGCAAGGCCTTGACTTTGAGGTAGAGTGTGTACTGTCATTAGCGAGGTCTGGACTTTGAGGTAGAGAGTGTGTGCATAGAGAGGTAGAAAGAGGATCAAATCCTTCTAAAATAAATCATCAAAGAGATGTCTCACATCAAGGCATCACCACATAAAATTCATGTCACTTCATGATAACATATATCTATCCATAAAGACATTCATTCATTCAATTAATTATTTAAATTAAATAATAAGCACATTAGTTTATTAATTAAATATATGAGTAATAAATATTAGGGTGCATTCGTTTCGTGAGTTTTCAAAAGAGGGGATTGCTTTTGATCAAAACCAAAAATTCGTAATTTTTGATAATGGGCCAAAACCATTTTTTTGTTCATTTTGAGGAAGGTTTTGAGATTAAAAGAATTCAAAAATGAATTTTTTGGATAGAATTTTCTATTTTTTGCAAGAAATCCAGCAAAAGAAACGAAGATTGCAGTTTCTTCGTTCACTTTTGTTCATCAACTTCTTCATTCGCAGAGGATCACTAGAGCCAAAGATCGCATAAACTCTTGTTCATTGGATCCGAAGATTGCGAGAATTATCTTCTTCGCTCGCTCGAGCTCGCTGGAGCCGAAGATCGCTAGAATCGAAGATCAGCAAAGCTCCTGTTCGCAGAAACAAAGGTTGGCAGAGCTCCTATTCGCTGAAACGAAGATTGGCAAAAACGAAGATCGGCAGCGAGCTGAGTGTCACAAAAACATCGCGAACAAAAGAGAAGATCGAGCGGGCGATGGAGATGATCGAGCGGGCGATGGAGATGATCGAGCGGGCGATGGAGATGATCGCACTTGTAGCAAAACCCACCAAATTAGATAGATATGGTGAATTGGCTGATTTTTAAAGAATCAAAACCTATAAGTTTTGTACGAAAGCCAATCCTGTCCATAAAAATTCTCAAATGAAAACCAAAAGTGTTCGTTCGTTTGCACAGAATTGAGCTCCTGGAATTGAAATTGAAAGTCTAATTCCAATTTGTTTATTCGTTTGCACGCTTAATATTGGAATTGAAATTTAAATGAATTCCGTGAAATTCATTTTGAACTAAAGACAATTCTTTTCAATCTATATAAGAATTGAACAATTCCAACCAAGACATGTTTTTTGTTCGGACGCGCGTTTTTGGCCCGGGAGCGCGTTTTGTCGCTCAAGCATGCGTTTTCCGCCCGGGCGCGCGTTTTTCGGCCGGGCGCGCGTTTTTCGTCCTGGAGCGTGTTTTGTTGCTCGGGCGGCGGGTTTTCCGCCCGGGCCCGCGTTTTCTGCCCGGACGCGAGTTTTCCGCCCGGGCGCGCGTTTTCCGCCCGGGCGCGCGTTTTCCGCACGGGCGCCCGTTTTCCGCACGGGCGCCCGTTTTCCACGCGGGGGGGCGCATTTTCCGAGCGGGGGCGCGTTTTCCCCGCGGGCACGCGTTTTTCGCCTGGGGGCGCGTTTTTCCCCCGGGCGCGCGTTTTTCCCTTGGGAGCGTGTTTTTTCGATCGAGCACGAGTTTTTTGCCCGGATGCGCGTTTTTCGCCCGGACGCTTTTTTGCCCGGGAGCGTGTTTTTCGCACAGGCACGTGTTTTGTTGTCCGGGCACTCGTCAAGTATTTTTTTCGGGCATACTTTTGTACTCAAGTGCACATTTTTCTGTCTGGATGCATATTTTTTTATAATATATGTGAAAAATATTAAGTTCTTCGTAATATTTTCTAATTCTAGATTGAATTTTATTTAACAAACAAACAAAAGAATTGATCAATTCTATAATATTCACTAACAGTATTTATTAGGCGAACGCTGGAATTGGAATTAGTCACCAATATTTAATTCTATAATATTCATCAATATTTAATTCTACAATATTCACCGATATTCAATTCCAATATTGAATTTCTCCGTGCAAACGAACGGGCCCTGATTGATTTTGGTTGAAAACTTCCTCCCAAAACCGATTAGATCAAATCCATCCTTTAAAAACACGAAACGAACACAAATTTTAGTTTTGATGTACCCAAAACCAATTTCTTTCTCTCACCCACCAAAGGAAGGGACCCTTAGAGGCCGTCCATGTTCTCATAAAAACAAAGAAATGAAGAACGCACCATCGAAAGCGGTTTGGATGCTATAGATATCTTCAACGTTCACCTGAACAAACTCAGTGTTCTCCCCGATTTTTGAAGCAAGGGCATTGCCCTTCTCCCTGCCAAGAAGAACCGAGTTTAAACTATTTTTCTGAAATAGTAAGCTTCTGAGAGAAACGATTTGAAGAAATTAGATGGATATGGACCGATTTCTTCCGGCGAGGACGAGACGAAGAGAGGGGCAGAGACGAGAGAGGGCCGTGGCCGTGGATGCGCCGACGCGGCCAGTGCCACCGAGTATCATCACTCTGGGCTTCACTGGCGGGGTAAAGGAGTGGGAAGTTATGGGACTAGGACTCACCGCAGCTCCTGCCATTACCCGTTGTACTGAATCTCTCTCTCTAGTCACTTCCTCTCTCCAAAACTATGATGCTGCTCAGCTCTTTGGGTTCGAAGATGGTAACGTGGACGAACCGCCGGCTTTTATAGTGTATCTCCTATCTTTTCTCTGGAATACCGACACTCCACGCCCTTCGAGAAGCGAATCCAGCGATTATATATGTTAATCTTCTGTTTTGTTTTAAATTAAAGTTTATTACCTTTAAGTTGCTTTTAATTATGTCGGTGTTAATTCAACAGGCACATATTTGGATTCAATTTTTCAAGAAAACAAAATTTAAGCCCATGCAAATGTCAAAATTTTAATAGTTGGTTTCATCTCGACTTTAAATTCAAATCTAAAAGAAGTGATGGACTCATAATAAAAAAGAAAAATTTCATGTATGCAGCTAGCACGATACTAACATGCGAGAATAAATAGAGGGATTTTGGCCCACGCCCATATCATTTCTTCTTTTGAAAATAAAAACTGAACTAAGTTGAATCCCGCATCCCAGGTGTTCCAAAACCCTTCCCGGTCCTCTTCTCGTCGTCGACATCCATTGACGTAGAAAGCAAAAACCTCAGAAAATCTTACTACTGCTCTTCTGTGCAGAACTCCTACAGAAGAGATGTCTATAGAATCTCTCATTCCCAACCCCTTCCCGTGGACGGGGCCCACAGGGCGGTTCGGAATTCTGAGAAGAATTTGTTCTGGAAGACTTTCATTTTCCTCCAAAAATACCTTTTCCTTTGCACGGTTTACATAGAGAGCGCATTTGGTATTTGGACATGATCCGTAGATCTGGTGGATCATTAATGATTGTTCATTAAACAAGATTCAGAAATTTGTCTTCTGAAATGCTCATATATCATGATATATCGTATATAGAATGGTGAAATTCTGAAATGAAAGAGCAGCGCTGAGTATGAATTCTCAATGTCATTTTTATATGCTCACCCTTCATCCTTCGGATGCCTTTGGGTTGCGTAGCGATGCTTTCTTCGCTATCGCTCGCCTCTGCTTGCTGTTGATAGGGCCAATCTGTTATAGCCTTCTTATCTTCAAGCCATAGCTTAAGATCATGGCTTGCAATTAAGAATAGGCTCTCCCCTCCAATAAATGAAATGGGGTAGTCTTTTTGCAATGCTTCTAAGGAATCGTTAGATTATCTGCTATGAAGCTGCCCTTGTTATAACGGTAGTAATACTTATGAAACAAAAAATGAAAAGCTTTTTGAGGCCGATGAAAGGGTTCCTCTTCCTTTATTAAACTCAAAAACCTTGAGTTCTCTTTTTTCATTTAAAATAGTGGTTGCGGTGACCCAAACAACATGATCAATAGGAAGAGGAGGTTTGATTTGTTCGATTTGTTAGATCACCTATTATTTCATGGAAAAACTACAGTTCAATACTAGATCTTTGCGGCATTTCTTACTTATCACTCTCAGTCATACGGAAAAAAGGAATATGACCAAGGAGGATGCTTGTCTTAGAATTCGGAGTGCCTTCTCATGCAAGTCTATCGTTATTGCACAAGAAAAACATCAGGAAGAGCTCGGGGTACACTATCACATCGGCGTTCTTAACAACGATGCCTCATAAAGAATTGTCTCCTTGATCTAAGCGATCAACCTCGATACACTTTATATACCCTAAACCCGTGGGCTCCGCTCCCTACTAGTAAATAAAGAAAGCCAATGGCGTACTCAACTTCTTTCTCTTTCTTTCTTTGCATGAAATGCTCTTGAAATAGCCTAGGAATTCCCGAATCCCGTCATAGGTGGGTTGACTTGATCAATCAACAATGGGGGATGTCGTGTAATCTTCTTCCTGTTCTCGTGCTTCTTTTCTTGAAAAAGAGTAGGTGTCAAAGAAGAATGAGAAAAAATCCATTCTATTAAGTTGTTGACTCCCCTATGCATGCATCCCGACTAAGGTATCACAAACGTTTTCCCTTATGCATGCAGCCGTTGAATAGGTTCTCAAGAAGGGTGGGTTGGTTATAGACTCTCTTGCGCCTTCCTTATTCGAACCTTTTGGTATGTATTGCCCCCTAACTAGAAACTCTAGATCATATCCACCGGATGAGAAACTCCATTCCGCACTGCTACTGAGTCGTCGGACTTATCCACCTCAGGGGTTCGTGAAATTTCCGTTTTTGAATCGCGTTGGGGGAAATCTACCAAACCAAAGAAAGCTAGGCAGATAGATAGACTCATTTCTCACTGCTAAGTGTTAAGTGCTAAGGGAGAGCAAGAAAAAAAAGAAAATGATTGTCAGCGCCCCTTGGTACTCAGAGTCCTCTCACTCGCAGACATCATCATCTGGCTGGGTCTTGTCAGTATCAACAACGAGAAAAAACCCAAAGGGAATGGAAACAGCAACTCACTATGGCTCTTGGCCCAGACAATGTCCTAGGCATATGGGAGATCAGAGCAACAGGGAACGCCTAGACGACGACGCCCGTCCTGGGACGCAGTAAGTAGATCGAGAGGTCGTTCCGCCCCTTGTCCCCGAAGATGGGTAATATGTTCTCATACAATGTTGCTCCGACTTTCTTCTATAGGGCCTAGCTGGAGAGCGATCCATAAGAAGAACCTGAATATCCAGAACCGTGTCAGAGTTTGAGAAGAGGTTTCTGATTTTTCCGACCTGGGTTTCCCTCCGCCCCGTAGGGGGGCCTTGCTGTTTGGGAACTTCAACGGCCTCACACCACTATGAAGAATTGGCATCGCACCCTAACCCTATGGTCACTTCACTTGGCTTTCATGCCTGACTTGTTGTGTTGTTATTTAGACCCCGATTTCTAACGGTTCACTTCGCTAGCTTCGTTCCCCCACTTCGCCTTCCTTGCGGCTTGGCTCACTCTTCATTTCGCCCCTCTTCGGATACTGATCCTCCTTTCCAACAATGTCTTCCCATTTGGGAAGAGGCACCTCAAGAGGCCTAAGCACTCTCGCCGAGAGCTCGTCAAAGAAGACTGCTTCAGCTATGTTAGCTGAATTGGGGGGTTCTGGAAGCTGGGATTTCAATGTGTTATTTTCCATCTCGACTTCAAACACTGGTGGAGTGTTGAAGCAATTGCGGTCGCCCAAGGAGGATATGGTTCGAAGGGGGGGTGGGTGATCGTAGAAAAATAGGGGCTTACCATTTGTTCTGGTTCAAGTACTTGTTAATACAAAGTACTTTTCATGATTCCATTTTCAATCGGTTTCTCTGGCGATTCACAATCCAGATGCTCTTTCTCGCTCAAAATATTTCATTACTGTTGCGGGTCACCTAGTTTTTCCCCTGTCCGGAGAATCGGACCGTCTTAGCTCGGAATTGGATGAGGTACGCAAACAGTCAATGAAAAAAGCAGCAAATGACAGAAGGCTTTTTTTAACGTAGAAAACCTGAAAATGATGAAAACTATATGGTCGAATTTGTGTCGGCCCAAAATATACTATTTCGTTGAATTTACAAGAGTTAGAGTTTACTCGGAGGGTGACAGGCCTCTTTGTTACAAAGCCTTGGAATACAAAAAAAGCAGACAATAAATTAAGCCAACGATGCTCTGACGAGAGCATCACATGGAGTGCTCTGTTGTGGCTTCCTCTAGAGCGGAAAATTGGCTAAATTCTTGTAGCGTTGAGCGTTGAGCGCTAAATGGCCTAGAGAGGAAGCGGAGCAAATTCTGAGTGGATGAACTACCTATGTCTTACGTCCTCGTCGGAAAATTTCAGAGCTCTCTCTAGCCTCTGGAGTTGTTTGTCTTCAAATGATGACCTGGGGGCCCTTTTATAGTTTTTTGAAGGGATACACCGGTAATTGCGCCCTGGCAGATTTTAAGATGGCGAATGGCGTCGCCCCGTTCCGATCACTTGGATTGCCAACTTTCATGAAATGATAGAAGTGCCCCCCGGGCAGCCTGGGCAGGTTGCCCGGTGGTAGCGGTAGCCGGAAGAGGTGGAGGTGACTTGGTGTGTGCGGCTTGGTTGCTGATGAGTCCCCATTTCATACCGAATTCTGGACTCATCTAGGCTTCATTTCATGACTCTGCACTACCATTTAGCGTCATTAGCACTCCTTTTGGTTCGCTACGACATTCCACGTCTTGTGCACTTTATTAGCCTATTTCTGTGCGTGTGTGTATTTCCCTCTTGCTATGCATTTTATTAATATCTGTGACTGCCATGATCGACAACCCGTCCAATTTTCCTACAGGTTCGGGGATCGTGTGGGCGTCCGGGATAGGGCTTTCACCATTTTTTGGCAAAGGAGTCAATTGTCGTGCGTTTTTCCCCACGCACGACCATCGACCTCTTTGGCGCACGATCATCGGTCGTGCGCAGTCTGGCTTCTCTTGTGAAAGTTCTGCCCCGCCATATCGTTCGGTCACCAGCTATACCGCGCACGATCACTGCTCGTGCGTTGGCGGTCGTGCGCAGTCATGCCCTCTTTTTAAAAGTTCTGTCTCGCCATTTCGCACGATCACTGATCGTGCGCTGCTGATCGTGCGCGAGCTTTGATTTCCTAGTGCAGGTTCTACAGGTTGTTGCCGCACGGGCACTGACTTTGTTCATGCACGACCACTGGTCGTGCGCCAGTGGTCGTGCGCGCTATTTAACTCTGCTTCTATAAATCGGCCTGTTCTGCGAATTAGGGTACTGACCCTGGATCGATCTTTGCTGCCACTTCGCCGTTCCGCATCCCAGGAGTTCCATCCATCTCTACCTTCATCTCTACCATCGGGAGGTCATTTTCCGGCGATTCTAAAGCGTTCCGCATCCTCCGGTGATCCTCCCGGCCATTAAAGACCTCTTCTCCGAGCTTTCCACCGAAGAAGATGATGAAGACAACCTAGAGAATGGACTTAAAGGCCCTCGAGGTGACAGCTCGTCGGTACCGGAAGCCTCCTCGGACTGCGCGTGGAAGCGGATTGACAACCCGCACCTCCGGCCAACAACCGCGGTGGATCTTCACTTTCTTGGTTTAGTCTTTCTTCATCTCTCTTGTTGTATGAAATGACTTAAGCTTGTAATGAACTTCGATTTCTAGTTATTTTAATTAGATTATTGTTATTTAATCTTGCTCGTGAGATTTGTGATTTGATGCACCTCGCCCCATCTCACTTCACTCCGTTCCTTCGTTCCATTCGATTGCACTCCGCACTAAACACCTCACTCACTGGCTCACCATCCATTCGCCTTACCGAAGTACGGCATCGCGGCCGTTACATCCATCTCACCTTGTGAAGCGGTGATTGCGACCCGCATATTTCGCTTTAGTTTATTTGTTTGCAAAACCACCTTCAAAGCCCTTTATTTTTCCTTTATTTAATTAACTCTCATAACAATAATTTCGGATCGTTCGTTGTTCTACACTAATTGCATTCCTCAAGAGACCGACACTCGGGGATTCATTCCCAAAACTTTATTACTTGTGCGCCCGGTGCGCTTGCCGTATTTACACGCATCAAGTTTTTGGCGCCGTTGCCGGGGAATGCAACTGTAGAACGACCATGACGTTTGAAAGAATTATTGTAAGAGTTAGTGTTTTTTGACCGCTGTTTCTTTGTTTAGTTGCCGCAGTGAATGCAGGGACGCGTTGCAAGAGATCTTGTAGCTAACGACCCCGAGATCGAACGAACTCTTCGTGCACAAAGACGTGCTGCTGCCATCAATCCAGTCCCAATGGGGGACCAGCTGAACATTGATGCCGGAAACCGTGTTAGAGGGATCCTTCATGGTGACCGAAATGACGATGAGAATGAAGTAAACCCGCCCCAGGTCCGCACCATGAGGGACTACACCACACCGACCGTTGGGAGTATTTACCCCGGCTTCGGACCGGCGATCACCAACCAGCAATTTGAGATCAAACCAGCCATTTTGAACATAATCCGAAACAACGCACAGTTCTCCGGAATGGCCACTAAAGACGCCCATCTTCACTTGGCTGAATTCTCCAAGATCTGCGCCACGTTTCGCTATGCTGGGATCCCCGATGATACAGTCAAGCTCCGTCTTTTCCCCTTCTCCCTCAGGGACAAAGCCAAGACATGGCTCCACTCTCTTATGCCTGGAACAACCACCACTTGGGAGGCATTGACAACGAAATTCTTAGCCAAGTTCCATCTGGTGGATCGGATTGTGAGTATGCGGTGTGCGATTTCCAACTTTCGACAAAATGATCAAGAAAGCCTAGCTGAGGTGTGGGAATGCTTCAACGAGTTGCTGAGGAAGTGTCCAAACCACATATTCCAAACTTGGAATCTCGTTGAAAGTTTCTATTTCTCTATTGAACCACAGCACCGAGCTATGATTGATGCCGCCTCTGGTGGAACGATAATGAATCTTGCGCCTGATGATGCATTGAGAATTTTGCAGGATACCGCCATCCACAGCGCATATTGGACCGCAGGAAGGAATATTCCACGAGGTACTAGTGGAGTTTTTGCTCTGGAAGCATCCAAGCCCGCCGCCGCTGCTGCTCCAGTTATGGCAATCTCATGCCAGGGTTGTGGAGGTTCCGACCACCACAGCTTTGAATGCCAAGCAGGCGAGGTACGTGATGAAACTACTTTCCTTAATAAATCAATTAATTTTATTGCAAATCAAAATAGGGGAGCACCTTATGGGAACACGTACAATCCGGGGGTGAGAAATCATCAAAATTTTTCTTGGAATCAAAACGCACCAGGCCAACGATGGCAGCCGGGGCAGCATCAAAATGATGTGTATGCCTCCGGAAGCCAACCACAGTCGCCTCAACCGAATTAACCCCAAGGCCCCCCTGCTATAAAAACAAATTCTTTAGCTGAAATGTTTGAAAAGTTTGTTGAGGTCTCCCTGACTAACATGACGAACCAAGCGGCCTCAATGCGTAAGCTAGAGGCACAATTGGGCTAACTGGCCCAAATGGTCTCTGAGCGGACCCAAGGCACTTTACCGAGCAACACTGAGAAAAACCCATATGAGCAAGGAAAAAGCCTTGGGGAAGAAAATTTGAAAAAAACTCACGAGCTCGTTGTAGCTTGTAAAATTAATAATATTGAAACTACTGCATTGTGCGATTCCGAAGCGTCTAGCAACATCCTCACCATGCAGGATGTTGCGAAGATGAACCTGCATGTTGATCCAGCAAATCGGAAGTCTCTAATTTTGGCAAATGGTATTTTGGCTGACACTGAGGGAGTTGTACGAGAAGTTGAAATCGAGGTTAATGGGAAGTGTTTAACCACTGATTTCCAGGTTTTGGGACCCAAGGAAAACAATTCTATTCCTCTATTGGGGGTTCCATTCCTGACGGCTAGCGGCGCATCTCTTGATTTCGCCAAAGGATGCATAACTTTGCCGGTTGTTGCTTCAACCTTGGATATCACTTCTGTACATGACCCTCTTCTCCATAATAACAATTTCCAAAGTGCTGCAGATATCAAGATTGGTTTAGAACTCTCCTTGGTGAGGGATGCTCATACGGAAGAGATGATTAAGGAAGGACTTTCTAAGGAGATGATCGAGAATAATGAGAAAGAGTTCAAAGAAGAGATCGAGTGCACTGATGCAATGGCTACCTTCCCGTTTCCCGTCGCGTCAATTTTTGAGCATGGCAAAACTAGTTCTATTCGGGAGAAATCCCTAGACAATGAATTGTGTAATATTGTTTCAAACTTTGTCCAGCGATCAGTAGCTTGGGCTGATCCGGTTGCCGTTTTGGTACCGGAAATGAAGCCGTCAACCGCAAAAATAGGACCCACCACGGACTGCAATCTTTGGAAATCTCCCACGGTGGAGAAGCTGAGGAAGGCCAAGCGTGTACGCGATGAGCATTATGCTGCCCTCCGGCGCGAGGAATTGCACATTCGGAGTAAAGGGAAGCCCTTTCTCCCAATGTAAAACGACACTCTGTTGTTCCCTCGCGCCTCACCGGAGAGACTTATCACAAGTCCGCATTTTGCTGATTGCTCTCCCCTTTTTCGTAATTCCCTATGCTTTGTGCTTGCTTGTTTTGTTGGGAACTTTTCGTTGCTGTGCTTTATTTTTCTGCAATTCTTTAATTCCTGCAAGAACAATATATAAACTGCTAATACATGTATTTGGTCCACCTTAAGGACGGTAAACAAAAGGGCTATTCGGGAGACAACCCAAGCTTGGACCTTTTTGGTCCCTCTTTTTTGTGCTTTTTACTTTGCTCTTCTATTATATTTTTTGTTATTTGTCTTTTCTTCTGTTCAACCTAATTCGCAGGTCCAGCATACTTTTGTGCGATGCAGCAACCTCTGCCTTCTGGTATGCTCATTCTTTGGAGCATAGGTACCCTTTCTCCTCAGCCCTCTTTTTATTTTAGATGTCTATTTTTATTTCTGCCTATGTTTTCATTCAAGTCTGGGGGGAAGAGCCGCTTATGCACTCCACGAGCACATTGATAGCATGCCAGTAGTTTTATTTTATGCTTCATTATTGTAGAATCCTGCTGCACACACCTTGCCACCCACACGAGCGCGCACTTAACCACGCGCGCGGCTCGAGTCAATGTTTTCATTTTGTGTCAATTTTAAAATGGCGGTGCTGACTTTGGATTTTAAATTAGAGTAGTTCGAAACTCGTGCAGTGCTCCTAATCGAGTACTCACGTGGTGTAGAAATTGTATAGGTTTAATTTTTTTTATTCTTGTAAATTTATATTTTTTCTGCACTCGTAAATCATGTTTGTCCTACTCAAAATTGTGAACCCGGAGCAATCTATCGGTAGCGTAGGAATGTGTGTAGGCGTCTCTAGCTTTGTATTGCTCGAGTCGGGAGGACGGATCATTTCTCTCGGTGGCTAAGAACTTGCCCCAAGCTACTTTCGAAGCATTGGTGCATGGTTAGTCTAGCGTGAGAGTGATGTAGGCCATCATGTTGGCCCAGTTGAGCTTTGTACCCTTTCCTAACGTCGCCCTCGCTAGCCCCTTTGTGCCTACCCTTCCTTTTGATTCAGCTCCACTATATTCGCCAAAGCATCATAGCCGATCCTAGTCGCACGCCCAATTCGAGCATTAGTAGTTTACATTTTACGTTGGGTTGTGATGTGGTGATTCATTTTTGTTATATGTGGATGTGCCCAAAAGAAAAATGTGCTGATTTTGTAAAATAAAAATGTGAAAGCTTAAAAGAAAATTCTATAAAAAGAAAAGAAAAAAAAAGAGGAAAAGAAAAGAGATAAGAAAAAGTTTAAATGAACAATCTTTTTGAGATGGGATTGTTGTTTGGAGTAGGCAGTGCACACACCCATTTGTAAAAGTAAGTCTGGGGGTGTGGTGCACCTGCGTTTATTTGGTGGTTAGCGGTTACTATTTTTTGTACATTAGCTCATTTGGGTTTGATGCATTACCCATCTTGTTTATCCTTATTTTCCTCACCATAACCCAAGCCCCATTATTACCCGAAGTCCTACGGACTCACGCTAGAGTCAAACTAGTGTCGTGGAGAGAGTGCGAACGGGCAAGCATATGGTCCCCGACATTGGTGGATTCCTTTGGAGGTGATCACGAGCCCCGATCTTTGGCAATGCTTAGCCAAGCGACTTGCCTATTTTCTTCCTACACATGACCGAGCGATTCTCCGACATTCAATTTTTGAGTAGTGACAATATCTATTTACGTTTGTCGAAAGTTATAAATTTCATAGTATAATTAAAAATTTCTTCTATTATATTTTCTATACACTTGAGTTTTTGATTTCTCGTTCTACTTTAAATTGAAGTTACTTCGTCAGCTAGCTATTTTGGAGTTCACGAGATGATTATTTGTCCGGGACGTGCAAATGGTTAAGTCTGGGGGTGTGATGAGTCCTCATTTCATACCGAATTCTTGACTCATCTAGGCTTCATTTCATGACTTTGCACTATCATTTAGCGTCATTAGCACTCCTTTCGGTTCGCTATGACATTCCACGTCTTGTGCACTTTATTAGCCTATTTCTATGTGTGTGTGTATTTCCCTCTTGTTATGCATTTTGATAATATCTGTGATTGCCATGATCGACAACCCGTCCAGTTTTCCTGCAGGTTCGGGGATCGTGTGGGCGTCCGGGATAGGGCTTTCACCATTTTTTGGCAAAGGAGTCAATGGTCGTGCGTTTTTACCCACGCACGACCATCGACCTCTTTGGCGCACGATCATCGGTCGTGCGCAGTCTGGCTTCTCTTGTGAAAGTTCTGCCCCGCCATATCGCACGGTCACCAGCTATACCGCGCACGATCACTGCTCGTGCGTTGCCGGTCGTGCGCAGTCATGCCATCTTTTCAAAAGTTCTGTCTCGCCATTTCGCACGATCACTGATCGTGCGCTGCTGATCGTGCGCGAGCTTTGATTTCCTGGTGCAGGTTCTACTGGTTGTTGCCGTACGGACCTTGGATCGATCTTTGCCGCCACTTCGCCGTTCCGCATCCCAGGAGTTCCATCCATCTCCACCTTCATCCCTACCATCGGGAGGTCATTTTCCGGCGATTCTAAAGCGTTCCGCATCCTCCGGTGATCCTCCCGGCCATTAAAGACCTCTTCTACGAGCTTTCCACTGAAGAAGATGATGAAGACAACCTAGAGAACAGACTTAAAGGCCCTCGAGGTGACAGCTCGTCGGTACCGGAAGCCTCCTCGGACTGCGCGTGGAAGCGGATTGACAACCCGCACCTCCGACCAACAACTGCGGTGGATCTTCACTTTCTTGATTTAGTCTTTCTCCATCTCTCTTGTTATATGAAATGACTTAAGCTTGTAATGAACTTCGATTTCTAGTTGTTTTAATTAGATTATTATTGTTTAATCTTGCTCGTGAGATTTGTGATTTGATGCGCCTCGCCCCATCTCACTTCACTCCGTTCCTTCGTTCCATTCGATTTGCACTCACCGTCCACTTAAGTACACCATCCATCTCAGCTGCGACCCGGCTGCAAAACCACCGTAACCATTCTACGCCTCCTACCGACACTCGGGATTCATTCCCAAAACTTTATTACTTGTGCGATCGGTCGCCGGCCGGTTGTTACATGGGCGCATGTTTATTGCTTGCGCTCTGTGTACCTTTTGTTCCCTAGGCGAAGCGTTGAAATCTTCCTGATTTGACGACCCGCATATTTCGCTTTAGTTTATTTAGGAGCGTTGGTGCGGAAATGTGTTACTTTAACGTTCCTCCTTGTATGTGAATGCGAGTAAGATGTTGCATGTTAGTTTAGCGGCTGTCGTTGGCATTAGCGCCTTTGAATTTTTCCTTTATTTAATTAACTCTCATAACGATAATTTCGGATCGTTCGTTGTTCTACGCTAATTGCATTCCTCAAGAGACCGACACTCGGGGATTCATTCCCAAAACTTTATTACTTGTGCGATCGGTGCGCTTGCCAAATCCTCCGGCCAACCTGCAAAAATCGAAGAGCGCACCACCGTTGCCACCACCTCCTCCGGCGAGCTCGCAACGACTGACGACGAGCATGATATTATCGCTGCCACCTTATCTACCTTTGAGCGGAGAACCTCGTCCTGAACTCTGCTCGGACACCTCGGGACCTCGGATCTCGCCGGAGGTCTCGGCGCGAGATCCGGAAAGAAGGTGCCCTAGCCACTTCCCGCCGAGAATTATAAGTCGTGACCCTTGAGGTCGCGGCCAGGGGAAACCCGCCGAGCGCCCTGACAGCTCGTCATCAGGCCCGCGAAAACTAACTCGCCGCTGACCTTCTCCTCGGAGATCTCGGTCCCCTCGGCATGGTAGCTTGCACTACTGTTGAACTATTCTGACTGTTGCTGCTGACTGCTAATTGATTTGACGACTTTCTTCTGCTTTGACAGGTCGCCTCGCTACTCCTGGAGCTGCTTTCATCGATGCCCTTAGGCTCACAGGGCACGAGTTCTGCCATGCCTCCGCTCGCGCCTACATTTAACTGGAGGCCATGTTCGACCAACTCGCCATCTGCGAGCCTCATCGCCAAATTTTGTCACTGGAGGTGAGGATGTCAAAGATGGAAGAACTTCGGGAGAGTCTGGTGGCCTAAGAGGCCCGCTTCCACATGATCCAAGAGATGGACAGGCGACTAGCGATGACTGGCCATCACGTCTAGCTCTTTTGTGAGGAAGTGGTCGGTATGCCGCAAGCATGGGGTCTGCTGGCAACTAGCGAGGATGGAAGAGCAGCTGCGGCGGGGAGACGGCGCGATTGCGGTGGCTAGTGAGCACTTCCGACGAGCTCGCGAGATGGGATTGGCTGGGTGACATCCAAATCCTCCGGATCGGCCTCCTAGGCCTTAGGGAATTTTTCTTTCATTCCATTTTCATTTGTACTCGCCACTTGGCGACTATGTAAAGAACCGTATTCAATTTGTAATAAACGGGTTTGAATCTAACATTATATTGTCGAGCTTGTATTTGATTGATGCTTTCTTCTGTTTACTTGTGTTTTCTCTGCGATGTCTCGATTTCTGTACAGGTTCCGGCAAGCGGACGAGATTCTGGATTATTTTATGCGAGATAGCATTCGTAGCTAGGATCGATCTTTTGGTTTGGATGCGACTTAGGTGGATACTCGCGCGAGCAAGATGTACACCCCCTAGCTTTTGCCTATAAATAGAAGGGGTAGGTGAGACTTTAGTATGATGTTGCGATTTCTGACTTACAGCTCGCGAGTAACTGCCCTTGCTTGCGCCTTCCTTTCGTTCTCACTAATTCGATCTTTCCTCTCGCACTTACTACTCGCATAAGATGGTCGTCGATGATGCCAGCGCTCGCTGACAGGCTCATGCAATCAACTATATGGATGTTGTCTTCAAGAAGTCTGACACAACCGAGCAAGATCTGGAGGATTTTCGCCAAAGGCACCTCCCAGAGGGATACTCGGCTAGGTTCCCTGCCCGGAACGAGCGACTAAACACCTTCCTCAAAGGCGAGTTAGTCCTGCCCCTCCGCCACTTCAAAGTCATCCTGCGAATTTAGCTGTGGCCCGAATATCGTCAGATCCTGCGATATTTCGGCATCATCGCTGGTTAGATCAACCCCACCGACATGACGATGATCATGGGCTTCCTCTGCTTTCTTCGGGAAGAGAGGATCACATTCGACCTTTCCGACTTCCGGAAGGTCTTCGCCTTCGCTGTGACTGCCGAGAGAGTCATCTTCTTCAGCAGCCACGTCTGCATACTGATTGGCACAGCGAACAAAGTCCACCGGTGTTCGGCACGTCTGCTACTTTGAAGGCGTGCTACGGAGTCCGCACCAACCCTCCGAAGTCGCCTTCCTGCCGCCGATCTTGTAAGGCGCACGCGAGAAGCTCTTCGAAGCATTCTGCGGGCTGCGGTTTGACGTTGTCTTCTGGCGCATCAACATCAACATGCCCAATGAAGTCCTTCCCTGCGAAGGTATGAATGTGCGAGAATTTTTCCATACTCGCTACACTGCTTATGTTAGCTATAAATCGTGCTAACTGTACTTTGGTATTTGTAGAGGTTTGCGAGCTATCGCGAGAACCACTTCCTCCGATGAAGTAAGTCGCATCCTCGTGCCGAGAATCCTCGAACCTGCCTGCCGAGGTTTAGGAGATCCTGCCTCGGGCGAGCAGCAAGGGCTAGTCGCTAGCCGACGACAAGGGCGGCTTGCAGGAGAAGAAACTCTCCAAGGGGAAGGAGAAAGCCAAGTCCCCGGACCACGCAAGCAAATGAGCAAAGCTTTCTCGCGAGCTCTTTGACGAGAGGGAATCTCTAGACGACGTCGTGGCGCCCTGCTACCACCCAAACTACAACTTCGGGCGGGAAGGTAGGGATGTCTTTGGTAGCTCGCTGGTCTCCTTGTCTGTGAGCGAGCACAAGGTGACTTTTAGCACGAACCTACCCGCCTGGTCGGAAGACTGGGAAGACAAGGGGGAGGCCTTTGACGTCTCCTTCGCTCTATACGGGCATGCGGATGCTGAGTCAATGTTGGAACTCATCCCGGAGGTGCTTGCCCACCAGATCTCGCGCTTGATCCTGCAGACTACCAAGCTCGGGCACTTCACGGTGAGGAAGCTCCTCGAGATGGAGAAGGCGCTGAGGATCTCCTCATAAAAGGCGATCGATCTGGGGCTGCAAAATGCCCAGCTGAAAGAGTACGAGGTAGGTCGCCTCCTCGGTGCGACTTAGTCGCTTCTGTACTTGGAATTTTTTTTTGATTCTGTTTGTTTGATCCTCGCAGGCCGTCGAGATCGAGACAATGAAGAAGTTTTTTGAACTTGAGCAAGAGCTCTCCAACACTAAGGTCGAGCTGGAGGCTTCATAGGTTCGGGTCGTCGAGTGGGAAACTCGGCAGATCGCCATCGAAGATCGCCCGGGTCCTTCCGGTCTCGCCCAGCTGAGTAGTAGGAGGCGGTGTCCATGCATGGGATGGGAAAGAAGATCCACATGCATAGGGATGAGATTTCTGCTATCCGCCACGGGATAGCACACGCATTGGGGGAAGTCGTTCTTGCCAAACTGAGGATGGATGACTTCCTCGGTGCGGAGGCCGAGCACCTGACGGTTTTGGATCTCATAATGTTCCTACTTACCGAGGAGTCCAACTCGCTTGATCGCATCCTCTCCTCAACTTCTAGCTCCAGCAGAAGCGATATCATCAGCGGAGAGAGTAGTGATGGTAGCGACGACGAGTACGACGCTTAGGACGAGGAGGATGTCACCATCAGGGACGAGGAGCATAGGCTCGATACTGGCGGTGACGAGTCGTAGTCGGTCAGCGAACTCCTGCATCCACACTTGTAAATATATTTTTTGTAAACAGGAAGATTTGTAAAGCCATGCAATGCTCACCATGTAATGCTCGCCATGTAATACAAGATAATTTTTCTGTTACTCGCTTTTGGTATTTGCATATTCTCTTGTTCGGTGATGCTCGCTAGGCCCATAGGTGCAGAGAGGACAAGAGCTCACTATGCGCTTAATCGCACGTTGATATCGCTCGTACTCGTGTTGTCGCTGCTCGTATCTGCATAACCCTAAGCCCATAGGACCGAGGGAGTTGCTCTGCCTAATTGCCCTTCAGACTGATGACCTTCTTCTTCAGGAGGTTGATGATCAACTTGTTGGCGGCTTCCACCTATCCATTGCTCCGAGGATGATGCACAGAGGAGAATCGAAGATCCATCCCTAGCTGCCTACAAAAATCCTCCAACTCCAAGCTGGCAAACTGCGGGCCGTTGTCGGTGACGATGGCGAGTAGGATCCCAAACCTACAAGCAATCTCTCCCCAGATGAAGTTCTTCATGATCTAAGAATGGTCTTGGCAAGAGCCTTTGCCTCTATCCACTTGGAGAAGTACTCGATCATGAAGAGGATGAACTTATTTTGTCCGCTGGCTTGGGGAAAAGGGCCAATCAAATCCATTCCCCAGATGGCGAAGGGCCATGAAGCGATGATTGAATGAAGCTGCTGAGTGGGCTGCAACTGAAGAGGTGAGAAAAGTTGACACTTTGAACACTTCTTCGAGAAGGCTTTTGCATCCTTCTGAATGGTCGGTTAGAAGTAGCTGTGTCATAGAATCCTCTACTCAAGATTACGGGTCCCCAAGTGGCTGTCACACTCTCCCGAATGGATCTCCTCCAAGACTAGAGGAATTTTAGCCTCTGACAGGCATCTGGCCAGGGGACCTGAAATGGTCTTGCGATAAAGCTCCCCTTCCTGTAGCAGGTAGTAAGCAGCCTTGTACCGGAACTTTCTCGGATCTCCTTCACTGCTGGGAAGCCAACTCGTCATTAGGAACGCAACGAATGGGTCCTTCCAAGAAGTCCTCTGCTCGATCTATCGGGTTTTTGGGGATGGCACAACACTTGTGCACGCAGCAGAAATAAGAATAAGAAAAACCCAAACGAGTTCGGATCTAGCAATATTCATGAATCAAGAAGTAAAACATGTTGTAATAAAATTACCTTTAAGGGATTGAGTCAATACTCAACCTAGATGCTCCAAAAAAATCCAACCGGTCACTAGCGGCTTGAGTCTTAAGCACAGAAAGTATATCCGCGCCTTTATAGGAAATCCACACAATCGGGAGAACCCATATCAACTTGTCTCATAAATTCTAGGTCGGGAGAGGACACTCAGCGTCTCCACAGATTGCTAAGTATATTAAAGGAGAGGCGGCAACGACACTCTCCGAAATCGGGATCGGGCTCGGCGACAGGATCAGCGGAAGGCTTCTGTCGGCTTTTAGGGCTTCTGTTTTTTCACACAGTGACGACTCGTGTGCTTAGACAGAAAGAATAATCACATACTGTTCAAGCCCTAATGTTTCTTATTTATACCCACAGGGAATAAACAAAACTGCCCGTCGCTATTCACAAACCCGGGACTTAGAAAAATAGACCTTCGGCCAGACAACAGTTTGTCATGACGAATCGTCGAGTATCTACATGATATATAACGAATCGCCGAGTATCAATTCATACACGACGAATCGTTGAGTGTCTATAACATACACGATGAACTCAACGCCATCCTCAGCTGAGTCTACGCTTGACTTTGCGAAGGCGTTGAGTGGACTCAAAGCTCTCAACGCTTTTTGCGCCATACTCGATGAATCAACACTTGATCGTCGAATGGCGTTGAGTTCACTCAACGCCTAAGGCCATATTCGTCGAATGGCATTGAGTGAATACAATACACTCAACGCCCAAGTGTCAGATTCTCCAAGTAAACCCTTTACTCGACGAAGGCATTGAGTGCACTCAACGCCTAAGACCCAAACTCGTCAAGTAAACTCCTTTACTCGACGAATCACTGAGTGGACTCAACGTACTCAACGCTTAAGTGTGACAGTCGATCAATCAACACTTGATACTAGACGAATCGGTGAGTCAACTCAACACACTCAATGTCATTATTCGACGAGTTAACACTTAACTCGACGAAAGCGTTGACTGGTCTCAACACTTTTGCCTTAGAATATTTCAGTCCCTTTTGCTCATCATATGAGCTATACCATACAGATCCAAACTCTCAATTTCTCCACAATCTTATGTGAGACCCTGATAGGCCCATACTGAGTTGGTAGTGAGTCTACATGCTTGATCACTTCCAGATCATTATGGTAGCACCAACAGTCTCCCACTTGATCTAGAAAGTATCAAACAAAAGCTTCACAAACAATGAGCGGCATCTAGCAATACATCATTGCTCCCCAAATAGTAAGAGTTTATAGACTCCTAAGCCATTGTGACCAATGTTACAGTGTTGTCATGTCCCTTCGTCCCTTACATCCGGATAGAACTAGAGGTATAGACCGTGTCACCCTCATAATTGTTCAATCCAAGTTTTCTGATCTAGAATGGATTTTCAGAAATTGGTGAGCCAAATATCATATATTGACTCAACCAAGCATGACCATGTATTTTCTCAGTCTCATTCCATCAAGGGGCCCATGGATGCAACTCATGTCATAAAGGAGGACAAATCCCATTTCTGCACACACACAACCATCCAAATGACTCGTAATGTACCCAATAACCACCTTTATCATCCAACTTTCTTAAGACTAGACTTTTGATGGCATCAAAGCACGCTCTTCCTCACTCAATGAAAGCTGTGACTTCAGGTCAAAGGGCCACAAACACCATTGCTACTTGAGTCATACTTGTGACATGTTTATATAACTATCCACAAAGTATTCTCACGTTGGGTTTGTCTAGTACAACTTGTTCATAACAAGTACCCATGTGATGACTTGATATCACAATATCATGACCTGTGAGGATGGGTCATCAATCAACACACATACTAGTCTTAAAGACATCACCATCGCCCTTAGCTTCTAAGATAATACAATGACCAGGGACTCTTTAAGAATGAAGCTTCTAGGATCATAGGTTCTCACATCAAGTCACTACTTGACCTATGGAAGCAAACATTTTAAGGGCATTTATCTTAGTTAACTACTCTATCACAATAGAAATAATAACATAATAAAAGAACTTGCCAAATAAATAAATGAAATGTATACAATACTTTTATTCATCAAATGAAATATTTTACAGCCAACAAACATACAATCCACAAGACTCAAACTAGAGTTAATCATTCAGGTATCATATATCCATTGATCTAACATGACCATCATGCTTTCTCTATGCGAGAGGTTTCGTCAGTGGATCCGCAATGTTTTCCTCAGTCGGCACTCTATATATGCTCACATCTCCTCGATCGTCAATCTCTCGAATTAGATGGAACCGTCGGAGTATGTGCTTGGAGCACTGATGAGATCTAGGTTTCTAAGCAAGTGTCGCACCATTGTTGATAGTTTTACTTTCAAGACAACCTAAACACCTAGAGGGGGGGGGGTGAATAGGTTCTTATGCTTATTTACACTTTTAGGCAGAATTCAATTACAGAGTTAATACACTCAGCACAGGAATCACAGAAAATCATACAACACAGATTGCACACAGTTTTATAGTGGTTCCCCAAGGTTTGGGTACGTCCACTTTCCCCCTTCACCTATCTAGCAGTATGCTAGATTCGGCCAAACTTCCTCTTTACTCAGATCCACAGATCCTACAGCTCAGAACCTGAAAATGTTCCTACAACTCAGGCTCAACAACCCTACCTCAGCCTTATCACAAGGCCTACAACTCAGAGAAGAACCTTCTCCTACACTCAGGCAAACAGCCCTACCACTCAGAGATCAACTCTCCTACACTCAGCCTTTATAACACAGGCTTACAACTCAGATCTGTATTGACAGATCCTACAGAAATTAGAAAAGAAGTTTGTATTAACTTGCCCTTGATGAGAGAGAGAAGGACAAGGTAGTTCTTGATCAGCTGAAGAATGAAATCAACTGAATCTGAGCTTTCTTCAAAGCTTCTTGAATCTGAACTTAGCTGAGTTGATTTCCCAAACAGCTTCTTGAAAAACCAGTGATGGCTTCCTTCTTCTTCTTCAAATGGCTGAATCTCTCTCTATCCAACACCTTTGATGACACTTCTGAATTCTTGATAGAACTCTTCTTAGATCGATCCTGAGATCGTCTTCTTAGATCTTCTGATGAAGATCTTCTTTTGTGTATTACTCCTTCTTGATTTGATTTCTCAAATTGATTGCCAAAATTCAATCTCTTTTTACTTCTCTTTGAATCTGTCTATTTATAGACCTTCTTAATGGTAACCGGCTGATCCGGTTTATAACTGTCTTCTGACGAGTCTGACAACATCAGTTAACTGGCTGCTGTTGCGCGCTAGGGTTCGAAGAAAATAAACGCAACCGAACTAGCAACCCGATGAGGCAAGTATACCTATCGAATTGTAGCAAGGGGACACAAGTGTCGTATTGAAATCTGGGAACTGTTGGCTAAGCTTACTCACACGAACGCTATTATCTTATCGACGGGAAAACTAGGGTTTTAGAAAATCTAAGTGCAGGGGAGAAAGTAAAGCTATACTAGAAAGAGAAACACTGCAATTAAGTAAAGCTGTTAAGTAAAGAACTATGCTAGAAAGGAAACTACTGCAGTTAAGTAAAGAGCACAAGATAGGAGATTACTACGAAAGGAAGAAAATATGAAATGGAAATGCACCCGATCAAGATTCACCTCGGCTAAAGACGATTAAGAAAATGCTATAAAAATCTAAACTTAATAGGATAAGGGTCCTTGACCGTGGAGGTTCCTAAAGTTTAAACACGCTTCTCTCGAAGTCGTGCCCAACTGAGTTTAGGAAGGTCCGACCGACTCTCGTCTAAATCGGAGGCCTAAAACTCGCTTTACGCGGTGAACCCCACTGTTGGATTTTACTCCAATCCGGGAGATTTGGACGTCTGCCTCTCTCGAGGGGTGCGCACAACTCCCTTTACTCTTGAATGTTCACTTCATTCTTTCGGCCTCTCGGCTAGCCCAGAATGAAAGTAAAGGCGGAGAGTATATATCGAAAATATACCTCCAACCCATGATTAATCAAGAGTAATTCAAGGCCCTAACCAAAAAAGAAAAGATTAATTAAAACATCATAACATAATCGCTCTAACCTCGGATCATCAAGATCGAGTACAAGGAGGATTAGTTAATCATTATGGAATGGAGGAAGGGGGATGAGTAGTAAAGCATAAGAGGAACACAAGCTAAACAAAAAAACACTTTTATTAATTCAAAGGGGCAAGCTACACTATTGAAAATAAAATTACAAGTGCATGAAATTGAAATCCTATTCTAGCCCTATATTAAGCACTAAGCAACACTAAAGATTACAAAGAAAGCTAGGGCAACTAAATATTAAACCATGATTAAGCAAAAATTACAAAGGAAGAGAGAGAGAGAGAGAGAGAAAGCATAAAAAAACTCAAGAACCAAAGGGGCAGCACCTCCCCCTCTCAACCAAAGCTTCCTGAAATGGAGAGGGGGGGGGGGCTCAATTTATAGAAAATTTTCTCGGGTTGGTCACGCCCTCCGACACGCCCTAGGGGGGGCGTGTCAGGGGGCGTGACAGTACTATGTTGACCTTGGGCTCTGGATTCTGGCGGGAGGGATTATTGCTTCGGTACGTCGGTGGTCACGCCCTAGGTCACGCCCGTGACAGGGGGGGTGTGACAGGCACGTCATGCCCAAATCATTGGTCGGAAATCCTTCAGTCACCAAAAAAGGAGGGTGTCACGCCCATGTCACGGGCGTGACATGGGGCGTGACAGTACTGTTTGCGTGCTGAGGCGGAACGACATTTAATGCGGCGGCAGGCTTTGCGGCAGAGGGCGACACGTCCATGGTCACGCCTGGTGACACGCCCGGGGAGGGCGTGTCAGGGGGGCATGAAAGCGGTTTTGACCGTTTTTCTGTCCCTTCCAGCAGGAGTCCTCGGGATCGGGTGACAGCCCTAGGTCACGCCCAGGGAGGGCGTGACAGGGGGGCGTGATAGGTCATTTTGGCCAATTTTCTGGAAACCTGCAAAAAGACAAGAAAAAGTCAGTGACAATAATATTTACATAAAAATGATAAAAATAAACTAATAATAGACATAATTTGCACAATATAAAATAGAAAATACGATAATAGTTTAAGATACAAAACATATTATCAAATTCCCCCAAGCTTAAGCTTTGCTTGTCCCCAAGCAAAAATATAAAAACTAGATATTTATAAAAAGGACTAATCAAAAAGTTCTAATTATGCCTACACAAGTACTATGCGAAATTCTTAGTAGGGAAAAGGTGAAATGTAAGTCTAAAACATTTATTTAGGTATGGTAAAACTTTTATAAACTTTACTTAATAAAAATAAATCATCCAAAATTTTAACGAGATTTTTTTAAATGGACTTAAGTAAAGCAACGAAAATGAAAAACACGCATTGAGTTGTTACTAGATCCAAGCAACGCATTATAATTATATCAATTTAATTAACAAAAATCTAGGTTTAAATCCAAAACTAAAACTGATTTACTTTTTTTTCTTTTCTTAGTTGTTAAATAAAAATAAAAAAGCGTGAATCAAAAGGTCTTAAATAGGAAAGAAATGTTTGGTTTAGGAAAATAATTAGGAGTGGAATTCAAAGATAAACGTGAAGGTTTTAAAATCACACTAAACCAAAGCAAAGAGTTTCAAAAACTTTCATAAAAATATATACACATTTTCTTTTCTTTTTCTTTTTTTTTCATTTTTTTTTCAAAACAAAGACCATAAATATTTTTATTTTCCTTTTTGAATTGGCCAAACATCACTTTTGAACATACTTCTTTTTTTCGAAAACCTTTCTCCCACAAAAATCACAAAATACCCTATCAAAATCGTCAAAATAATTTATGAAACTCAAAAAGGCTAGTGCGATTCGATAGGTTGGAAATTTTTGGCTTTGGTGAAACTGAAATGAAGGGAGGAGCTATCAAATGAAATCGAAAAAAGGCTCAAAAACGGCTAACTAGTGGTAAAAGTTTTTAGGTTGGCAGAAAAGCTCAAACGAAAACAAAAACGGCCTAAATCATTTTCACGCTTTTGAATTTATTTAAAACAAAGGTTTGAAAATTTTCAAAAAGCGAGTCCTAGATAATAAAAGAAGATTGATGAAATTAACTTGAAAATAGAAATAATAGGTGACTTGGATCGTTCACATCTACTACGTTATTCAAAAGTTGACTTTACAAAAATTATTCAAAAACGAAAAGGAAAATAGTGGATGATGAATTTTTGAGAAAGTAAAGGAAATAAAAAACAAAAAACCATAATAGAAATGCGAGTTTTTAGAAAAATATTTCACCTTAACATGCTACCGTGAATTAAAAACACAGCATGGCCAACATTTTACTTGTGAAACATAATTAAAAAGGACGATTAGAAATATTATAATTAACTAAGTTATTTATATGAGATTTTGAGTAAAACAAAAAAAAACTAGGGGTACTATTGAAATAACAAAATGTCTAAACTATTCAAAAACACATATATATTTTTTAATTTTTGAGAAATATTCTCTTTTTTTTGGAATTTTAGAAATTTTTTCTCTTTTTTTTGGGAATTTTAAGATATTCATTTTTTTTTAATTTTGGAAATATTTAAAATATATACAAAAAGAAAATTTTTACGCTAAGCAAAAATGAAGGAGGAAGTCCTCCCCCAAGCTTAAAACAGACATTGTCCTCAATGGCTAAAGAAGGGGATTGGAGAAGGAGAGAAAAATAAAGTACAGAATTGAAAGACAGAATTGAAATACAGGTACTTCCCCGGATTTATTTGCTACGAAAGCTGAGTGATGCCGCTCCTCCGAATGTCTTCTTTGGATTTTGTGATGGATTCAGCAATGTTGGAGCAGGCGATCGCAGAAGCTTCAGCTTGTCGGAGCCGTCCGAGGCAAAAATTGTAAAATAAAGAAAACAGAAAAAGATAACTTGGGTTGCCTCCCAAGAGTGCCCTTTGGTTAAAGCGTCGTTGAGCTCGACGCATCAAAAAATAATTTTGTCCAAAAATGTTGTTGTCCCGAAATAAAATTGTTTTTAGCAAAAAATTAAAAGTTCAAGATTAGAGTTCGTGAAGCAGAAACTTAATAATGTTTGGACTGACATCATCATCACCAGAAAAATAGAGTTTAAGACGCTGACCATTCACTTTGAAATTACCCTTATCAGGGTGAGAAATTAAAACAGTTCCATAAGGAAATACTTCTAAAACAGAAAACGGGCCAGACCAGCGAGATTTTAATTTGCCCGGAAATAAACGTAAACGAGAATTATATAAAAGGACTTGGTCGCCCGGCTTAAAGTTTTTAGGGTGCCTTAAGTGTTTATCGTGTAAACGCTTCGTCCGCTCTTTATAAAGTTTGTTATTTTCATAAGCATAAGAGCGCCACTCGTCGAGTTCATTTAGTTGAAATTTTCGAAGGTCACCGACTGAGTGGGGATCGAAGTTTAAAAATTTTAAGGCCCAAAAGGCGCGGTGTTCTTACTCTATGGGCAGATGACACGATTTTCCATAGACAAGCCGATACAGCGTACATCCGAGGGCGGTTTTGTACGCTGTTCGGTAGGCCCATAGAGCATCGTCAAGTTTGGCTGACCAGTCTTTTCTAGAAGTTGAAACAGTCTTTTCTAATATTCTTTTTATTTCTCTATTAACTACTTCGACTTGACCGTTGGTTTGGGGGTGGTAGGCAGTGGAAAGCTTATGTGTAACGCCGTATTTGGTAAGGATTTTTGAAAATTACGCGTTACAGAAATGGGAACCCTTATTGCTAACGATTGCGCGTGGCGTACCGAATCTAGAAAATAATTTTTTTAAAAACGTGACTACAACTCGGGAGTCGTTCGTAGGAAGAGCTTGGGCCTCAGCCCATCGTGAAACATAATCAACAACAACTAAAATATATTTGTTTCCGAAGCTAGAAGGAAGGGGGCCAACAAAATCAATTCCCCAGAGGTCGAAAATTTCGCACTCTAAGAAATAATTTTGCGGCATTTCATTTTTATTAGAAATATTGCCCGACCGTTGGCAACTATCACACCTGCTCACAAAGGCTTGCGCGTCTTTAAACAGGCTAGGCCAGTAAAAACCCGCGCAAAGCACCTTATGAGCGGTGCGAGCAGCTTGATAGTGCCCACCTGTCGGACCTTCATGCAAATGTTTTAGAATATCAATTCCTTCATCAAAAGAAACACATCTCCTTATCACTTGATCCGCACAAATTTTGAAAAGATGCGGGTCTTCCCAGAAGTAGTTCTTCAGCTCAGAAAAGAATTTCTTCTTTTGCTGAGAGGAGAACTCTTTTGGGAGCACCCGGGCCACTAGATAGTTGGCGATGTGTGCGAACCAAGGAGAAGTAGTTGTATTAACTAAAAGCAGCTTCTCATCAGGAAAATAGTCATTAAAAGATTTTTCATTTAATTTTTCTATAAAGGGGTTATCTAATCTTGATAAATGGTCGGCGGCCAAGTTCTCGGCTCCTCGCTTATCACGGATCTCTAAGTCAAACTCCTGGAGGAGTAAGACCCAGCGAATCAAGCGAGGCTTGGCATCCGTTTTGGCAAGAAGGTACTTGAGGGCCGAGTGGTCCGTAAAAACAATGATTTTTGAAAGAGTAATGTAAGGGCGGAATTTATCAAACGCAAATACTACAGCTAAGAGCTCCTTCTCGGTTGTGGTGTAATTTTCTTGTGCAGATGTGAGGGTTTTACTAGCATAATAGATGGGGTGGAAGTTCTTAGATATGCGTTGACCTAATACGGCCCCCACCACAAAACTACTCGCATCACACATAATCTCGAAAGGAAGGTCCCACACCGGAGCTATCATAATTGGTGCGTTAATTAACTTTTCTTTAATTGATTCAAAGGCAGAAATACAAGAGTCATCAAAAATGAATGGAGCGTCTTTTTCTAAGAGATGGGTGAGGGGCTTTGTGATCTTGGAGAAGTCCTTTATAAAACGACGATAAAAACCAGCGTGGCCTAGGAAACTTCTTATAGCTTTTATGTTTGTAGGCGGCGACAACTTCTCAATAACTTCTATCTTGGCAACGTCTACCTCAATACCTTTAGCAGAAATTTTATGACCAAAAACTAACCCTTCTCTCACCATAAAATGACATTTTTCCCAATTTAGGGCAATGTTAGTTTCTTCGCATCGTTCTAAGACTTTTTCGAGGTTTTCTAAACATCTATCGAAGGAATCGCCGAACACGGAGAAATCGTCCATGAATACCTCCATAATGCTTTCTACATACTTGTCAAATATTGCGAGCATACATCGCTGGAATGTAGCTGGCGCATTGCATAATCCAAACGACATTCTTCGGTACGCGAAGGTGCCGGAGGGACAAGTAAACGTAGTTTTCTCTTGGTCCTCGGGAGAGATGGGTATTTGAAAGTACCCCGAGAGGCCATCGAGAAAACAATAAAAGCTATGGCCGGAGAGACGTTCTAAAATCTGGTCGATAAACGGTAAAGGAAAGTGGTCCTTGCGGGTGGCGTCATTTAACTTACGGTAATCTATGCACATACGCCAACCCGTCACCGTCCGCGTCGGGATTAATTCATTATTCTCATTACTAACTACGGTTATCCCTCCCTTTTTTGGAACTACCTGAACGGGGCTAACCCACTTACTGTCCGAAATAGGGTAGATAATTCCTGCGTCTAATAGTTTCATAACCTCGCCCTTAATTACTTCTTTCATGTTTGGGTTTATATGGCGCTGAGGTTGGATAGAGTTACGCGAATTATCTTCCATTAAAATTTTATGGGTACAGAAAGATGAGCTTATGCCCTTGATATCAGAAATTTGCCAAGCAATAGCCCGGCGATGCTTACGTAGAACTAGAAGAAGTTTATCGTTCTACGTATCCGTGAGGTAGGCCGAAACGATAACTGGTAACTTGGAGTCTTTTTCTAGGAAAGCATACTTAAGGTGTTCGGGAAGTTCTTTAAGTTCTAGGGTAGGGGGTTCTTCATAAGAGGATTTTGAGATTCTTTCTTTTTCAAAAATAATATCTTCATAAACTTTTTTATAAGGAACGTAATAAGGGGTGGGGCTAGCAGCCAAGACAGCTTCTTGTAGAGATTCAGTGGGAAGAAAAGAGGAGGAGCAAAAATCAGAAAATTCTTTTTCAAACTCAGAAAAACAATAAGAAGATTCATCACTTCCTTGCAGTGATTCCGTTGTAAGAGAAGAGGAGCAAAAAGTAGAAAATTCTTTTTCAAAGTCGGAGAGGCAGTAGGAAGAATCATCACTCACGGCGTCTACGAAAAAACATGAGTCATCGTTTGCTAAGGTGTTCTTCATCGAAGGGGTGATAGAAAATGTGACTTCGTCGTCGCCTACTCGAAGAAAGAGCTTACCATTGCTTACGTCAATGATGGCTCGGGAGGTGGCAAGGAAGGGTCGGCCAAGGATCAGGGGAACCTCGACGTCTTCTTCGATGTCCAAAATGACAAAGTCCACCGGGAAGATGAACTTGTCGACTTTCACTAGAACGTCCTCCACTATTCCTAACGGGTACTTGACGGATCTATCGGCTAGCTGGATACTCATACGCGTGGGGTTAAGGCTACCAATCCCTAACTTTTTGAACAACGAAAAGGGCATCAGGTTTATACTTGCGCCTAAGTCGGCTAACGCGTGTTTAACAAAAAGATCACCGAAGACACACGGGATAGAGAAACTACCCGGGTCACTGATTTTCTTCGGCAAACCGTTTGTTAAAACGGCGGAGCACTCGGCGTTTAGCGTGACGTGCGAAAGATTCTCTAACTTCTTCTTGTTTGTGAGGAGGTCTTTAAGATATTTGGCGTATTTCGGCATCTGCGAAATAGCCTCGTGGAAGGGAAGATTAATGTGGATTTGTTTGAAGATTTCTAAGAAGCGGGAGTACTGATCATCTTGACGTTGTCTATTAAGTTCAGAGGGGTATGGAGGAGTTGAATTATTTTTGAAGATGGGTGGTGGAGTGAGATTATTTTCTAAAGTAGGGGTGATTACTTCTTCAGCAGATGGCGGAATTTTTAAAACTGGAGCGGAGCTTTGATTTTTAAAAGCGGAAGCGGAGCTTGCCTCGGGCTCTTCACTTACCATACCAGAGACTTGCTTCCCACTCCGAAGAGTTATAGCTTTCGCTTGCTCTCTCGGGTTGGGTTCGGTATTGGAAGGAAGAGACCCTGCGGGTCGCTCAGAAATTATTTTCGCGAGCTGTCCTACCTGATTTTCTAAACTTTTTACGCTTCCGGTTAAAGTTCTTATGGTAGCGTCATTTGTGGTGATATATTTAGAAAGTAATTCCTCCAAGCTTGGAGGTTTTGGGTAATTTTGAAGAAGTGGTGGTGGTGGTGGTGGTGCAGAAAAATCATTTTGCGGGGGTGGGCGCATCGCATTCGATGGATTACTCCATGAAAAGTTCGGATGATTTCTTAAAGCAGGGTTATAACTATTCGGAAAATTAAAACCAGGCGGATGAAAATTCGCAGCAGAAAAATTATTAAAAGCAGTTCTAGGCATATTATTAACATAATCTAAATGTTCTGGAGTAGGGGTTGCAGATTCCCATACCTGAGGGGCGGAGGCAGCAGTCATCTCCGTTATCTTTTTGCTTAGGATTTCTACTTGCAGAGCGAGCTGGGAGACGTTGTCCACTTCATAGATACCTGCAGGCTTGTTCGGGCGGGACCTAGGCACATTCCACTGATAAGTGTTCATGGCCATGTCCTCAAAAAGCTCAAGAGCGGCTTCCGGGGTCTTATGATTTAAAGTACCGCCAGAAGCTGCATCTATCATTTGCTTCGTGCTTTGATTTAGCCCGTTATAAAACGTCTGCACTTGTAACCATACAGGCAGCGCGTGATGTGGGCATCGTCTTAATAATTCTTTAAATCTCTCCCAGGTTTCGTAAAGGGTTTCAGAGTCTATTTGTCCGAAGGCAGAGATGTCGTTCCTAAGTTTCGCAGTTTTAGCTGGCAGAAAATACTTCGCCAAAAATTTTTCAGTTAATTCATTCCAAGTGGTTATGCTATTTTTCGGAAGTGTGTTAAGCCACTGCTTAGCTTTAGTTCTTAGAGAGAAGGGGAAGAGTCTCAGCCTGATCGCATCATTTGTGACACCATTTATCTTGAAGGTGTCGCAAATTTCAAGAAAGCTAGCTATATGTGCGTTCGGATCTTCATCTTGAAGTCCGTCAAATTGCACATATTGCTGCACCATTTGAATTATGCTAGGCTTTAGTTCGAAGTTATTATTTGCTATAGCAGGGCGGACTATACTTGATTCTGTTCCCTCGAGGTTCGGTCGTGCATAATAGGACATAGTCCTTTGCATGGCCTCATCTACGTTGGGTTCTTCCATTCTTAAAGTAGCAAATGACTCGGAGTCCTCAACAAACACTTGGATAGTAGGACCTTGAAATCGCGATCTTCTCTGAAGAGTACGCTCAATTTCGTGGTCCAAGTCCAAAATAACCGACGGACTCCCGCGGGTCATGTACTAAAAGAACAGAAAAGAAGAAGAGGAAGAGAAAAAGGATAAACTAGAAAAAAGATTAGAAATTTTTTTTCTTTTTTGAAATAGATTTTTTTTTTATAGATTAACTCCCAAACTTCCCAAGGACTACCCCGTGAAGGGTTCGCAAGGTACTAGACAAGACAGTGACGCTTAAAGCCCTTTGCCCTTTTCGAGAGAATTAGGTGGCGTAGAGAAATTGTGAGGTTGGTTTCTATTAAGAGCGGTGATAAAAAAATTTTTGATTTTTTTTAAAAATTTTAAAGAAAGAGGATGAGAAAGAGAAGAGATAAAATTAATAGGTTCGTGTTTTCAAAATATCAACGGAAGTTGGTTCCCCGGCAACGGCGCCAAAAACTTGTTGCGCGCTAGGGTTCGAAGAAAATAAACGCAACCGAACTAGCAACCCGATGTGGCAAGTATACCTATCGAATTGTAGCAAGGGGACACAAGTGTCGTATTGAAATCCGAGAACTGTTGGCTAAGCTTACTCACACGAACGCTATTATCTTATCGACGGGAAAATTAGGGTTTTAGAAAATCTAAGTGCAGGGGAGAAAGTAAGCTATACTAGAAAGAGAAACACTGCAATTAAGTAAAGCTGTTAAGTAAAGAACTATGCTAGAAAGGAAACTACTACAGTTAAGTAAAGAGCACAAGATAGGAGATTACAACGAAAGGAAGAAAATATGAAATGGAAATGCACCCAATCAAGATTCACCTCGGCTAAAGACGATTAAGAAAATGCGATAAAAATCTAAACTTAATAGGATAAGGGTCCTTGACCGTGGAGGTTCCTAAAGTTTAAACACGCTTCTCTCGAAGTCGTGCCCAACTGAGTTTAGGAAGGTCCGACCGACTCTCATCTAAATCGGAGGCCTAAAACTCGCTTTACGCGATGAACCCCACTGTTGGATTTTACTCCAATCCGGGAGATTTGGACGTCTGCCTCTCTCGAGGGGTGCGTACAACTCCCTTTACTCTTGAATGCTCACTTCATTCTTTCGGCCTCTCGGCTACCCCAGAATGAAAGCAAAGGCGGAGAGTATATATCGAAAATATACCTCCAACCCGTGATTAATCAAGAGTAATTCAAGGCCCTAACCTAAAAAGAAAAGATTAATTAAAACATCATAACATAATCGCTCTAACCTCGGATCATCAAGATCGAGTACAAGGAGGATTAGTTAATCATTATGGAATGGAGGAAGGGGGATGAGTAGTAAAGCATAAGAGGAACACAAGCTAAACAAAAAAAACACTTTTATTAATTCAAAGGGGCAAGCTACACTATTGAAAATAAAATTACAAGTGCATGAAATTGAAATCCTATTCTAGCCCTATATTAAGCACTAAGCAACACTAAAGATTACAAAGAAAGCTAGGGCAACTAAATATTAAACCATGATTAAGCAAAAATTATAAAGGAAGAGAGAGAGAGAGAGAGAAAGCATAAAAAAACTCAAGAACCAAAGGGGCAGCACCTCCCCCTCTCAACCAAAGCTTCCTGAAATGGAGAGGGGGGGGGGCTCAATTTATAGAAAATTTTCTCGGGTTGGTCACGCCCTCCGACACGCCCTAGGGGGGGGGGCGTGTCAGGGGGCGTGACAGTACTATGTTGACCTCGGGCTCTGGATTCTGGCGGGAGGGATGATTGCTTCGGTACGTCGGTGGTCACGCCCTAGGTCACACCCGTGACAGGGGGGCGTGACAGGCACGTCATGTCCAAATCATTGGTCGGAAATCCTTCAGTCACCGAAAAAGGAGGGTGTCACGCCCATGTCATGGGAGTGATATGGGGCGTGACAGTACTGTTTGCGTGCTGAGGCGGAATGACATTTAATGCAACGGCTGGCTTTGCGGCAGAGGGCAACACGCCCATGGTCACGCCTGGTGACACGCCCGGGGAGGGCGTGTCAGGGGGGCGTGACAGCGGTTTTGACCGTTTTTCTGTCCCTTCCAGCAGGAGTCCTCGGGATCGGGTGACACGCCCTAGGTCACGCCCAGGGAGGGCGTGACAGGGGGGCGTGACAGGTCATTTTGGCCAATTTTCTGAAAACCTGCAAAAAGACAAGAAAAAGTCAGTGGCAATAATATTTACATAAAAATGATAAAAATAAACTAATAATAGACATAATTTGCACAATATAAAATAGAAAATACGATAATAGTTTAGGATACAAAACATATTATCAGCTGCAACCCATAGCTGTCAAGTCTTCAAACAGATCCTGTGCCTTAGTCTTGGTTAGCAAAGTGTTGAGACAGACTGTCAGGAAGTGTCGAGACCAACTGTCTATATGTGTCGACACAAGTAACTTTGGTGTCGACACAGCCTTTGATGATGTCGACAAGTTTGCCTTTAAGTCGACACAACTTCTTCAGAACTTCATCTTGAGAATGAGTCGACACGGAGAATTTGTGTCGACTCAACACTTCATCTTTCTTCAGAAAATAACTTGGTCTTGACTTTGCAGTGTGTCGACACAAGTCCTGTGTGTCGACACAGTTGTTGTAGATTCAGAACTCAATATGTGTCGACTCTGCCTTCAGGTGTCGACTCAGCAAATGTCAATCCTGCCAATATCTGTCGACTCAGTCTTCTGGTGTCGACACAAGTATTGTTGACTTCTGCCAATGTGTGTCGACTCTGTCTCAATGTGTCGACACATCCTCCCAGTGTTGACAAAGTTGAGATCGACTATCTTTCAGTTAGTCGACACTGCTTCCCAGTGTCGACACAAAAGTGGTCGACTATCTTTCTGTGAGTCGACACTGCTTCCCAGTGTCGACACAAATGTGGTCGACTATCTTTCTCTGTGTCGACACAGCTTCCTTCAAGTGTCGACACAATTATTCTGAAGTGTCGACACAATTTCTTCAGGTGTCGACACATGGACTTAGAATAATTTCCTGTATTCTTTAATACTTCCTCACATGCATATGTCAACTTAAAACAACATCAAATACACCTTGATGTATATCATTAAGCTAAGTTAGGCTTCTTCAAATCAGGTACACATTTTCCAATGTACCCAACAATCTCCCCCTATTTGGAGAAGTCATAACCCTTTTAGTTAATGATATACACCATATATATAAAAAAAATAATATGATGATGTATGACATTACAGGAATACTTAATATAAACAAAATATTAACAATTCATCACAGAGTGAACATGAATATGTGATTCCAAACAAACTTTTGTTTATAACTTGGTAATGTTTGATTACAGATGTTTACATTGAATGATTAAACAAAACATTACAAAACACATTTGAAAAGAACTTAGAACTAAGACTGATCAGGCTCTTTTATGACAATTCCTTTGCCAGATTGGATTTGAGCCTTCACAGGAGCTTCAGCAACTTCAGCTGGCTTCTTGCCTTTTAGCTCAGCTTTCTTCTGTGCTTCTTCCTTGAGCCTTTGCCTTTCAAAGTAATGAAAGGGCTTTGGAAAGTACTTGCTCGGCTCCTGAGCATCTGGTGGCAGCCTTCCCATCTTGGCTTTTCTCCTGAACTGTACTATGGCTTCCTGCCTAGCTTCAAACTTTTGCCATTCCATTTCATTATACCACTTTCCTCTTTCATGTTCTTGGTCCTTTACAGCCTTCCATGCAGTTAGTATAATATTTCTTGAAGTAGGGCTCCACTGCTCAAAATCTGGCTTAAGTTCAGCCTGCTCTCTAAATCTTTTCTTGGATAGTAGAGCATCTTGCTGTTCTTTCAAGTTGGCATCAGGCTTATCAACTTTTTCAATAATAACCTTGGTAACCTCCTTTGGAGGACTATACATATCCTGAACTTGCTGATCAATCATATCAAAATCTGGAGGAGGGTAAATGACTTGGGCAATCTCAGGTTGATTGCCTTCAAGTAGACCTGTTTGAATTCCTGACTCAGCCACCATAGCATCATCACACAAAGGTGGATATCCCAATATGGCTCGAATACTATTTGTCACCCATTTGGTGTACTCTGAGCCAGTATGAACTAACAACCTCTCCCCCTTTATGACTTCTCTGGTAATATGATCTCTTAGATCTTCCTTCTGAAATCTGATCTGGCCATCCAGATAATTCACACCCTCTTTAAAATAGGGTTTCAACCTTTGAAGCTTGTTAGATATGTCCTTTTGAGATGTGGTGATAACAGTTTTAACTGATTCAATGGCATCTTGAAGTTTCTTATCAAACTCTTTCATCTCCTTTGCTCTTGCTTCAGTCAGCCCTGTAGTAGTCTTTTTCAACTCATCAATAATTTCTTGGTGAGATTCAGCCAAATTATCATTCATCCTCAGCTGATTCTCCAAAACATAACCTTGCTTTAAAACAATATCATCCACTTTAGGGATGATAGACTGCTGTTGTTTAGCCAAAAACACCACAGCATTACCTCCCTTATGGAAGCAATCTGTCATCTCCTTTTTATTCATATTTACTTCAAATCTAATAGATTTAATATCTTGAGCCAAGTCAAATTGAAGGGATTTATTGCTCTCATCAACATACTTCTCAACAGCCAACCTGTGTTCATCCAACTTAACTTGCAAATCAACCATAAACTTGTTATAATTAAATTCAGAATGGGATTATTGAGTTGTAGTCTGTAGAGCCTGCTTATAACTTTTGCTCCTTCTCTTGAAGACAACAAGTTTTCTCTTCTTAGCCATTCTGGCTTCTTCAGTCTCAGATTCAGATGAACTATCAATTTGAACTCTTTCTTGAGGAGGAGGAGGAATATCTGTCTCAGTGCCATGTTGTTCAGCCTCAGCATGCACAGACTCCCCCTCAACCACTTGCTCCTCCTCAATTTCTTTCTCCTTCTCAACCTCTTGCTCGATCTCAGCTTCTTGCTCTATCTCCATGTCTAGGGCCTTCTCAATATCTTGCCCCTCTTCTACTTTATCAGTAGCAATATCAACATTAGGAAATAACTCATCTAGAGTATATTCCTTCTGAGCTTGAACAGAAGATGTATCATTCAGATCTTCAATATTCAAATCTTTGGAGTTATCAATTTGTTCTGCCTCTTGCATTGGGTCAGACATCTTCTCCCCCTATACTTGTTCAGTATTGGTAATGTCCTGGGCAGGTGAGTACACTTGCTCCCCCTGCACCTGTGCAGAAATAGAAATTTTAGAAATGTCTTTTGTAGGAAAATACACCAGCTCCCCCTGCAACTGTACCTGGTCAGGAGTAGATACATTCTGGGCAGGAGAATGAGCTTGCTCCCCCTGTATCTGTGCAGGTATAGTTTCTTGCTGGGCTGGAGTAGACTCAGGCTGATCTTCAACCTGCTTTCTCACTAGTTCTTCTTGAAGCTGCTCAGTATCTTGAGCATGAGAAGGGGATTTCACCGGGGTGTCCTGCCTGCTCTCATCAAGCATATCCTTAGACAGCACCCTATCCCACCTAGAAAACAATCTCATGTCCATCTTTCTCATGTGATTGATCTTTGTTCCTGGCAGTTGTTGCATTATCTCAGGGATCACTCCAGTCAGATATAAACTCATAATTCTAGCCAGATTTGGCTTCTTGATTCCTTCTTTGATCTTTTCAAAGATTACAGCTGACCAATCAGTTGGAATTATAAACACAATTCTGGTTATTAGGCAGAACATATAGGCTGAAATCCTATCATGTCCCCTTGGTTTGCACAGAATCACCTTGCCAACTACTTCAGACAAAAATTTCCCTTGCTGATTCATCCCTTTCTTGTTGAAAGCAGCTCCAATCTTCAGGGTGGGATCCAATCCGCACCATTAGAGAGCCTCCCTTGACTTAGAAGCAGGGACTTCTTCTTCATTCTCAATTATTGGTAATTGGAGAATCTTCCTTAAACTTCTTGGGGTAATCTTCACTGTCGACCCATGAACAGTGGACTTTATCTTGAGAATATCTGAATCCACTAATGCAGAGTGAAAGAATTCATGCACCTCCTTCTTCCATATCTTAGAAGGTTCAGAAACTAAAAACTCTAATCCGGATTCGAAAATAAGAGCGATAACCCGTTGAACATCTGTCGGGGCTTCTACAAAGGCATTCCGTACAAACTCATAACCTTCGTTGACGTTGTCTTCAATCTTTGGCGCCATTGATCAGTTGAGAAAGCTTGAGAGAAGAGAGAGAGAATGTCGACACAGGGTTTCAGTCTCGAAAACCTTGTAAGCGTGTCGACAGATTAAGTTCTTGACCTATTTATACCTTCTATTGAAAGAAGATCAAAAGTCGGCAAAAATAGTCTATATGTGTCGACACAGATGGAATGTGTCGACACAAACTTCTATTGTCTCGACAACAAATCTGTCTACTATGTGTCGACACCAATTGTGGATATGTCGACACCTGAGAGACATAGTAGAGCATCAGAAATTCTGTGTCGACTCTTAGGATAAGTGTCGACACAAAATCTGTAAGTGTCGACACCACTATTCTGGTGAAGTCGACACTACATTCCTGGATGAGTCGACTATTTGATTCTTAAGTGTCGACACAAATTCTCTGTGTCGACACATATTCTCTGACTAGTCGTCATGACTTCACTGAGTCGACACATTATCACTGAATGTGTCAACACTATTTTACTTAGCCAATTTCTGTTTTTGTCAATACTACTTGAGACCACTTGATAATCTAATATGTTACTTGTAAGTTTGTTGATAAACTAATCAATGGTCAGCATGCCTAATTCAATTTTAAATTTATTGAATTTTGTTTCATCCAGTGGCTTAGTAAATACATCTGCTATTTGATAATCTGTTTTAACAAATTCCAATGTGATGTCTTCTCTTTCTACATGTTCTCTAAGAAAATGGTATTTAATTTCTATATGCTTAGTTCTACTATGAGAAACAGGATTATTAGCAATAGAAATTGCACTCTTAGAATCACATAAAAGAGGTGTTCTACTTACTTGAATACCATAATCTTTAAGCTGATGCTGTATCCACAATAGTTGTGCACAGCAGCTGCCAGCAGCAACATATTCTGACTCAGCTGTGGATATAGCCACACTGGTCTGCTTCTTACTACTCCAAGATATCAATCTTCCTCCCAAGAATTGACAAGTACCTGTTGTACTCTTTCTATCCTCTCTACAGCCTGCAAAGTCTGCATCTGAATAACCTGTTAGTAGAAAATCTCTATTCCTAGGGTACCAAAGGCCTAGATTAGGTGTGCCCTTAAGATATCTCAGAATCCTTTTGACTGCAGTATAATGAGACTCTTTAGGGCAGCCTTGGTACCTAGCATAGACACATGTAACATATATAATATCTGGTTTACTAGCAGTGAGATATAGTAGAGAACCAACTATTCCTCTATACAAAGTTTCATCAACAGGTTTACCTGCATCATCTTTGCATATAGGCATACTTGTTCCCATAGGAGTTCTCATGATGGAGGATGCCTCCATACCATACTTCTTAATTAATTCTTTGGTGAACTTTGACTGGGATATGGACAAGCCATCATCAGTCTGTCTTACTTGGAGTCCCAAGAAGAACTTAAGTTCCCCCATACTGCTCATCTCAAACTTCCCTTGCATAAGTTTGGCAAAATTTTTATAAAGGTTGTTTTCAGTAGATCCAAAGATTATGTCATCAACATAGATCTGAACTAAGATGATCTTGCCTTTGGATTCCCTAAGGAATAGAGTTTTGTCTATTTTTCCTCTTGAGAATTTATTCTCAATAAGGAAAGTAGACAGGGTTTCATACCAAGCCCTTGGGGCTTGCTTTAACCCATACAAAGCTTTTCTAAGCTTATAAACATAATCAGGTTTAAGAGGATCTACAAAACCTGATGGCTGCTCTACATATACTTCTTCTTTAAGATCACCATTTAGAAATGCTGACTTCACATCCATCTGGTATACTTTGAAGTCTTGATAGGCTGCATAGGCAAGGAACATTCTGATTGCCTCCAGCCTTGCTACTGGGGCAAAGGTTTGATCAAAGTCAATCCCTTCTTCCTGCCTGTATCCTTTAGCAACCAATCTTGCTTTATTTTTCACTATTACTCCACTCTCATCCAACTTGTTCCTATAGATCCATTTTGTCCCAATTATATTGTGGCCTCTTGGTTTAGGAACAAGCTCCCAGACATTGCACCTTCTGAATTGATTCAGCTCCTCTTGCATAGCATCAATCCAGTGCTAGTCTTGGATAGCTTCTTCAAACTTCTTAGGCTCCATTTATGATAGGAAACTTGAATGCAGAACTGTGCTTTGACTTCTGCTTCTAGTCTGCACTCCCTGTCTTGGATCACCTATTATCTGATCAGCTGGATGGTCTCTTAAATATCTTGTAGCTGGAGGAAGATTCCCTTCTGGTTGAACATCTCCAGCTCCTTCATTATGCTGAACCTCTTGGTTTTCTTCATCTTCTATTGTGTCTTGTACTCCCCCTGGATAGTAGCCTTCATTTTCCAATGCTCCATCTTCCCTTGAAGCTTCAGCAATGGAGAGCTTGTCCATTCTTTTGCTTATACCTGTTGAGTCATTTGATCTACAAGACAACTCACAGTTGATTAATCTTGTTTCATCAAACACAACATGCACAGATTCTTCAACAACTTGAGTAGTCAAGTTGAAGATTCTATAGGCCTTACTATTTGTGCTGTACCCAACAAATATCCCATCCTGGGATTTGGCAGCAAACTTAGTCAAATATGACTTACCATTGTTAAGTATATAGCATTTGCAACCAAAGATCCTGAAGTAGGATAGATTTGGTTTTCTACCTTTCATAATCTCATAGGGAGTCTTTTTGTGGCTCTTGGTGATAGAAGCCCTATTGATCACATGACAAGCAGTGTTTACTGCCTCAGCCCAGAAATATTCTGGTAGAAAGGTGTCACTCAATAGAGTTCTACCAGCTTCAATTAATATTCTATTCTTTCTTTCAGCAATTCCATTTTGCTGAGGTGTTCTAGGTGAGGAGAACTCTTGGAAAATCCCAAAGTCTTCACATAACTTTGTCATGCTTTCAGATTGAAACTCAGTACCATGGTCACTTCTGATTTTGACCACTGTACTATTCAGTTCATTCTGAATTTGCTTCACAAAATTAAGTAAGACACTTGGGGTTTCAGATTTCTGTCTCAGAAAGAACACCCATGTAAATCTAGAATAGTCATCTACAACCACAAAAGTATAGACCTTCCTACCTAGACTATGAACTGGCATAGGACTAAAAAGATCCATATGCAAGAGGTATAAGCACCTCACAGAATCCTTGTTTTCAAGGCTTTAAAAGGAGGATTTTGTCTGCTTGCCCTTTTGACAAGCTGAGCATATCCCTTCCTTTATACACTTAACTTGAGGACCATTCCTCACTAACTCTTTGCTAAAGAGTTGGCCAATTGTCTTGTAGTTAAGATAAGCCAATCTCTTGTGCAACTTAACACAATGAGAAGCATTGTCATCAGCTACAAGACAGATGAGAGAAGCCTTATTCTCACATACAAAATTAAGACAATATACATTTCTCTTCCTATACCCAGTCAAAATGATCTCTTGATCACTTGACCTTTTGATATGACATCCATCCTTAACAAATGAAATGTCATATCCTAAATCACTCAGCTGGCTTATGCTTATTAGATTATGTTTCAAACCTTTTACATAAGCCACTTGGGTGATAGTAATTAGGTTAGAAGAAATGTTACCAAACCCTTTGATGACTCCTTTTTCAGATCCACCAAAGATCACTTTAGGTCCATCTTTGACAGATGAATACTCCTTCAGTAGCCCCTTTGTTCCAGTCATGTGCCTGGAACAACCACTATCCAAGTACCATATAGGGGCATGGCTACTTGGATTCACCTGCAACACAGATTTACTTACCCTTAGAACCCAAGCAAGTCTTGGGTCCTTGGTTCAGGTTAGCATAAACAAAGCTACCATTATCTCTTCTAACAGGTAGACTACTGTTCTTTCTAACACTTGTGTTGTACCAGCAGTCTAGTGCAAAATGGCCTCTCTTGCCACAGCACCAACATTCAAACCTATTGTATCTAGGTCTAGATACATCCTTGACAAAAGAATTTCTGTCCATTGCTGGTGCTGCAGCAGCTTCACCCACTGATTTTTTATAACCATTGGGTTTATGAACATGGGTAGGCCTGTTGGCATTTACACCCTTGTTTTTCAGAACATTAGTCTTAATATGACCATGAATATTTTCATGATCATATTGGTTAGAAGGCACTTGCACCTTTCTAAACTTAATAGGGACTGAAAAGTTCAGTGGCTTGACAGGAGCTTTGCCTTTCCTCTTGAATCGGCCAGCCCTGGAGTTACCTTTGAATTCTAATCCTGCCTTACCCTTTTGATTCACAAATTCATCTATTAAGGGTAAGACAGACTTTGGCTTAGAGTAACTAGCCACTAAATCTTTTTCAATTCTTAGTCTGGCCTCCAGACTCTTCACTTGATCATTGGTATAATTAATTGTGCCCATCTGAATAATAGTTATATTCTTCAGCTTGGCAATTTCATTTAACTTCTGATCAATTACTTTCTCTAACTCAGTTGCAGCTACCCTTAGTTTAGCAATTTCATCAGCCTGAGATTTAACCAGGTTCTTGCTTTTCTTAAGGGCCTGCAACAAGTCCCCATACTTATCTATCAATTGATAGACATCTCCTTCAGATTCAGATGCATCTACATCACTTGATGCAGATGTAGCTGATTCTGTACTTGTACTACAAACAGATTTCATAGAAGGACATTGTACCTTATTAAGACCAGACTGATTCTGGCATATGTCCTCTTTTGATCCGGCCATCAATCCCATGCACTGATGATCCTCTTGATCATAGATGGAGTCTAGCAACTGTAGAAACTCCTCTTCTTCAGATGCAGTATATAGTCCAATATATGCTTCTGCTTCAGATTCTGACTCTGAAGTTGACTGATCTGTTAGGCTCTTATCCTTCTTTGCAACAAAGGATTTTTCCTTCTTGCCCTTTTGATAAGTCTTCTTCTTGTCTGATGACTCCTTTCTCTTATCAGGACAGTCAGCCACTACATGTCCAGGCCTATTGCAACAATAGCAGACAATCTTTGAAGTAGTGGCCTTGCTGGGCTTTGTTCTGCTCTTCTCTTTCCTTGATGACTTTTTCTTCTGATAATAGTCATCAACTTGCTGTGATGAGGAGGGCCTAGACCTCCACTGCTTCTTCTTTAAGAATCTTTGGAATTGCCTTGTAAATGCAGCAAAATCTGCATCTGACTCACAGCTTTCTGAACCCTGATTCTCTGAATTTTCAGAACTAACTTCTTCAACTTCCTTAGGAGGAGATGATGATATCCTCCTATTCTTTCTAGTGGCTTCTGCCTTGAAGGCCACTGTCTTCTCTCTATGCTCTCCTTTTGAATTCTTTTCCTCCTCCTTCCTCACCATAAGTTGCATTTCATAGGATAGCAACTTTCCAAACAAGGTTGGAGGAGAAATCTCTGCCAGTTTAGCCACTTCTCTTATGGCACAGATCTTTGTGTCCCAATCCTTTGTCAAGGATCTTAAGAATTTGTCATTCAGTTCATAGATACTGAAGACTCTTCTATAGGACTTTAACTCATTCACAATTCTATAGAATTTCTTATAGCATTCAGTTATGCTATCAGTTTTTCCTTGTCTAAAACTTTCATATTCCTGGTTGAGCATAGACTTCCTATCCTGTCTTACTTCTTCAGATCCCTCCATGTAGACAATCAAGGTGTCACACATTTCTTTGGAGGTCTTGCAGTGAATCAGATTCTGAAATGTAGAATCATCTATGGCACTCACAATAATATTCTGAGCTCTCTTGTCCATGGTTGCCAAAATGATTTCATCCTTGGTCATTTCAGAATAACTCTTTGGAGTTTGAATATTAGCATCAAGAACTGATACCTTCATTGGAATGAAGGGTCCTTCCTGAACTGTGATGTATATTCTTGGGTCAGATGCTTCCATGAACAATCTGACTCTTTCTTTCCAAATTCCAAAGATTTCCTTCCTGCAGATGGGTAACTTCATTGACCCTAACTCCTTGTGATTTTCTCAAGAACCCATCTTCTTGGATTCTGCCTTTCAGATTTACCTCAGACTGTTAAGTCCTTTTTGAGGAACCTCCCTCTGATACCACTTGATAGTTTTACTTTCAAGACAACCTAAACACCTAGAGGGGGAGGGGGTGAATAGGTTCTTATGCTTGTTTACACTTTTAGGCAGAATTCAATTACAGAGTTAATACACTCAGCACAGGAATCACAAAAAATCATACAACACAGATTACACACAGTTTTATAGTGGTTCCCCAAGGTTTGGGTACGTCCACTTTCCCCCTTCACCTATCTAGCAGTATGCTAGATTCGGCCAAACTTCCTCTTTACTCAGATCCACAGATCCTACAGCTCAGAACCTGAAAAGGTTCCTACAACTCAGGCTCAACAGCCCTACCTCAGCCTTATCACAAGGCCTACAACTCAGAGAAGAACCTTCTCCTACACTCAGACAAACAGCCCTACCACTCAGAGATCAACTCTCCTACACTCAGCCTTTATAACACAGGCTTACAACTTAGATCTGTATTGACAGATCCTACAGAAATTAGAAAAGAAGTTTGTATTAACTTGCCCTTGATGAGAGAGAGAAGGACAAGGTAGTTCTTGATCAGCTGAAGAATGAAATCAACTGAATCTGAGCTTTCTTCAAAGCTTCTTGAATCTGAACTTAGCTGAGTTGATTTCCCAAACAGCTTCTTGAAAAACCAGTGATGGCTTCCTCCTTCTTCTTCAAATGGCTGAATCTCTCTCTATCCAACACCTTTGATGACACTTCTGAATTCTTGATAGAACTCTTCTTAGATCGATCCTGAGATCGTCTTCTTAGATCTTCTGATGAAGATCTTCTTTTGTGTATTACTCCTTCTTGATTTGATTTCTCAAATTGATTGCCAAAATTCAATCTCTTTTTACTTCTCTCCGAATCTGTCTATTTATAGACCTTCTTAATGGTAACCGGCTGATCCGGTTTATAACTGTCTTCTGACGAGTCTGACAACATCAGTTAACTGGCTACAACCCACAGCTGTCAAGTCTTCAAACAGATCCTGTGCCTTAGTCTTGGTCAGCAAAGTGTTGAGACAGACTGTCAGGAAGTGTCGAGACCAACTGTCTATATGTGTCGACACAAGTAACTTTGGTGTCTACACAGCCTTTGATGATGGCGACAAGTTTGCCTTTAAGTCGACACAGCTTCTTCAGAACTTCATCTTGAGAATGAGTCGACACAGAGAATTTGTGTCGACTCAACACTTCATCTTTCTTCAGAAAATAACTTGGTCTTGACTTTGCAGTGTGTCGACACAAGTCCTGTGTGTTGACACAGTTGTTGTAGATTCAGAACTCAATATGTGTCGACTCTGCCTTTAGGTGTCGACTCAGCAAATGTCAATCCTGCCAATATCTGTCGACTCAGTCTTCTGGTGTCGACACAAGTATTGTTGACTTCTGCCAATGTGTGTCGACTCTGTCTCAATGTGTCAACACATCCTCCCAGTGTCGACAAAGTTGAGATCGACTATCTTTCAGTTAGTCGACACTGCTTCCCAGTGTCGACACAAAAGTGGTCGACTATCTTTCTGTGAGTCGACACTGCTTCCCAGTGTCGACACAAATGTGGTCGACTATCTTTCTCTGTGTCGACACAGCTTCCTTCAAGTGTCGACACAATTATTCTGAAGTGTCGACACAATTTCTTCAGGTGTCGACACATGGACTTAGAATAATTTCTTGTATTCTTTAATACTTCCTCACCTGCATATGTCAACTTAAAATAACATCAAATACACCTTGATGTATATCATTAAGCTAAGTTAGGCTTCTTCAAATCAGGTACACATTTTCCAATGTACCCAACAGTTGTTATCACAGTATAGATCTACAGGACGAACAATGCTAGGAACTACATTTAACTCGCCGATGAATTTCCTAATCCATACAGCCTCCTTTGATACATTTGCAGCGACGATATACTCGGCCTCAGTAGTAGAATTGGCAACTGTATCCTACTTGGAAATTTTCCAACTAACAGCTCCTCTATTTAGGCAAAACACAAACCCTGACTGAGACTTTTAATCATCCCTATCAGTTTGGAAGCTATCATCTGTATAACCCTTTACAACGAGCTCTTCCTCTCCACTAAAAACCAAGAACTCATCCTTAGTCTTTCTCAAGTACTTCAGGATATTCTTGATGGCAATCCAGCAACCTTCACCGAGATCAGACTGATACCTACTAGTCATGCTTAAAGCATAAGAGACATCGGGTCTAGTACATATCATAACATACATGATTGACCCAATTGCCGAGGCATATGGAATCAACTTCATGCAGTTCTTATCTTCACAAGACTTAGGATACTGGTCCTTAGAGAGACTCACACAATGAGACATGGGCAAGAATCCTTTCTTGGACTCAAGCATGCTGAACCGTTTCAACACCTTATCAATGTATGTACTTTGGGTCAAACCCAGTAAATTCTTCGATCTATCTCTGTAAATCTTAATACAAAATATATAAGTCGCTTACCCTAAGTCCATTGAAAAGCAGCCCCTAGGTTGTTCTTAACAACTTGCAGGGTCGGTTTGTCATTCCCGTTCAATAGTATGTCATCTACATACAGTATCAGGAAGACTACAATGCTCCCATTAATCCTCTTATAAACACAAGGTTCATCCTCATTCCTTATAAAACCAAACTCCTTGATCTTTTCATCAAAACGAAGATTCCAACTTCGAGATGCTTGTTTCAATCCATAAATGAATCTCTGCAGCTTGCATATTTTAGTGGCTTCACCTAGAGATACAAAACCCTCGGGTTGTGTCATATACACTTCCCCAAGGAGGTTTCCATTAAGTAAAGCCGCTTTGACATCCATCTGCCAGATCTCGTAGTCATAATACACAACAATAGCAAGCAAAATTCTGATGGACTAAACCATAGCAACAGGGGAACAAGTGTCATCATAGTCAATACCATGAATTTACTTGAAACCTTTAGCCACTAGTCGCCCTTTGAATGTCTGTACATTCTCATCCATGTCGGTCTTCTTCTTAAAGACCCACATGCACCCTATAGGTCTTACAACTTCAAGTGGTTCCACCAAAGTCCATACTTTGTTTTCATACATGGGGTCCATTTCAGATTTCATGGCCTCAATCCACTTCTCGGAGTCCAGTCCACACATAACATCATGGTAGGTTGCAAGCTCATCACTATGATCCATAAGCAACATATTACTTATTTGAGACACGAGAAATCCATATCTCTCAGGCTCAAACCTTGGTCTACCAGATCTACGTGGAACTTGTGTTTCCTGAGCAGGTTCTCCAGCTACAACTACTTGTAGTCCTGACTCATGTCCCAATTCCGTTTCATTTACAGTTTGTCGTTCTTGAACTTCTTCAAGTTCTACCTTAGCAGTTGAAAGTATCTAGTGTCAACCTAATCCACCTATGGGGGGATAAGTGTCGTGCAGTCTTTTGCGGAATCAAACTAACCTACACAAATAAGAAAACAGAACACAGAAAACACACAAAGTATTATAGTGGTTCCCCGATTTGGGTACGTCCACTTTCCCCCTTCGACCTATCTCCCACCAAGGGACGACTCGGTCACTTCTTCAACCAGATTGAAATCCAATCCTCACACTAGGAGCAACGCTCCCCTAACTACGGAAGGAACCCTTCCACAAGTGGAGACACAACTCCACCACAATGGGTTGCACCCAACCCTTACAACTAGGAATGAAAATTCCTTTACAACAAAATTGAATGTAAAAGAAAATACAAACAAAGCTTTTGGAGATTCCGATGTCCTTCTTCATTCGTTGAAGCTTGCTTGAAAATTACGAAGAGTCCACAACCAGATTTCTCTCTTGGAAAGGATATTATCAAGATCGGTGGCGGCAAGTAAGTGCGACGGAAAGTAAGTGCGGCGGCGATGCTTTGTAGATCCAAACTTCTTGATAAAGCAAGCTTGGTCTACGAATGATCTTAGTCGGATGAATCGTCTCAACCGATTCGGAATGGAGAACAAGTTTCGTTCAACGAATCGAAAGACAAGAGATCTCGAGAGAGATACGTGAGACGCGCTGCTTGCCTCGGTACTGTCGTCGGAAGATCAGAGAAGCACTGAGATCAACGGCGACGACGATCTTGCGAGCGGCGACAAGCTTCGGCGATTTTGGAGATCGGCTAGGTCACGTTTTGCCTCTTTCATATTTCCGTGAATGTCTGTCTGTGGAGGTTCAAAATACGCATATATTTATACCAGGAGCCAACCCTAATGACCGTTGTGGGGCCCACGAGGAGTAGCCCTAGCCCCGTCAAAAACAACACACGACAAGTTGGTTCGGTCCAGTGAACGGAGGAAATTTGCCTAAGGCAAAATCAGCGGGAGTCGTTGGTGATTCCCGTCGATGTCGGCCGGAATCACTCACGACTCCCGTCGATTTTGCCTTGGCAGAATCCCTGTTTGAAATCTGTCAGCCGGAAGAAGTCGGCGGGAGATGCTAACTGATTCTCGTCGAATTGGCGGGAATCACTAATGATTCCCGTCGAAGTCGGCGGGAATCACTAGCGATTCCCATCGATTTTGACTTGGAAGAATTTTCTTTCTTCCTTCTTTTGATGACTTGGTCTTTGACCCATCTTTCCTCCTTCTTCTGCTCTTGATCTACCTTGACCTTGTACTTGAAAATAAGTACACTCCAATAGAGAGAGCACACGTGAATCAACACACTGATCTACGCAATGAGGGATTACGTTGCGCAGACCCGTGTATATTGACCCACTGCACCCTGACATTGGCGTGTACTTAGCATGGAATAGCTGCAAGCACAACTTGATAGATTTGTCAAATATATTGTCAATTCAACTTAACTTGTTCAGGGGCTTCTTCAAATCAGGTCTATTGTGGATGCAATGCCCAACAATCTCCCCCTATTTGAAGAAGCCTAAACCCTACAAGCTAAGGTGAATAGAACAGATGGGAATGAAAATCATAAAAATAAAATGAAGTTGAGAGTGAAATTCATTACCATTTTCCTGAGAGCATACTCAGCATTAGCCGCCACCTTAGCCTTACCTTAGCCGAGAGGATAATCTCCCCCTTTTCGACTTCTGCAAATCTGGGATGTCACTTAGAGCAAAATGCTCCCCCTCAGTTCTTGTAACCGTGCCCGATCTTGTGTTCCTAGCAGATGCTTCCCCTTGATCCAGGACCCTTGAGCCCTTCAGACTTCAATCTTCATAGTTCAACATGCCGAGTTCAGTTTTGAAGAGACTGAACTTGGCCTCGTCTAGGTGTTTTGTGAAGATATCTGTAATTTGCTTATCCGTGGGGACATAGCAGAGAGATATATCTTTGTTTTTCACATGCTCCCTAATGAGGTGGTAGCGCACTTCAATATGCTTTGTTCTGCTGTGCGACACTAGATTGTTCGCAATTGCTATTGCGCTCGAGGAGTCGCAATACATAGGAACTTCTCTGAATTGCAAGTCATAATCTTCGAGTTGATTTTTGATCCATAGAAGTTGTGCGCAACAGCTGCCTGCTGAGATGTACTCAGATTCAGCCGTAGAGGTTGCGACACAGTTCTGCTTTTTACTGTTCCACGATATAAGCCTTCTTCCTAGGAATTGGCACGTCCCGAAAGTGCTTTTCCTATCATCCATGCTTCCTGCAAAGTTAGTATCTGAAAAGCCTATCAGTTCGACATCATTGTTTCTTGGGTACCACAAGCTAAGATTTGGTGTACCTTTAAGGTATCTAAGAATCCGCTTTGCAGCGACGTAATGAGATTCCTTAGTGTTCACCTGATATCTGACACAAACGTATGTGGAAAACATAATATCCGGTCTACTAGCAGTAAGGTAGAGCAGGGATCCAATTATGCTTCTGTATTTGGTTTCATCAAAAGGTTTCCCTTTCTCATCCTTGTCTAGAGACACAGTGGATCCCATTGGAGTCCTCATAGAGGTTGCGCTCTCCATTCCGAATTTCTTGAGGAGTTCATTTGTGAACTTCGTCTGAGAAATGAAAATTCCATCCTCAGACTGTTTCACTTGAAGTCCCAAGAAATACTTTAGCTCTCCCATGCTGCTCATTTCAAACTTTCCTTGCATAAGTTTAGAAAACTTCTTGCAAAGATTGTTGTCCGTTGAGCAGAATATTATGTCATCGACATATATTTGCACCAGTAAAATCTTGCCTTTGACTTCCCTAAGAAACAATATCTTATCTATTTTTCCTCTCGAGAACTTGTTCTCAAGAAGAAAACTAGACAGAGTCTCATACCAAGCTCGAGGAGTTTGTTTTAAGCCATATAATGCTTTCTTAAGAAAGTAAACATGATTAGGGAATGTTGGATTAACAAAACCTGGGGGATGCACGACATATACTTCCTCTTTTAAATTTCCATTTAGAAAAGCCGATTTCACGTCCATCTGATAGACAGTGAATCCTTTGTGAGAGGCATACGCCAGGAACAATCTGATCGCTTCGAGCCTTGCAAATGGTGCAAAGGTTTGGTCGAAGTCAATCCCCTCCTCCTGTCTGTAGCCTTGGGCCACCAGTCTGGCCTTGTTCTTGATGATGACACCGTGTTCATCCAATTTGTTTCTGAAGATCCACTCAGTGCCGATCACATTATGTTTCTTTGGTCTGGGAACTAGAGTGCAGACGTTGCATCGTTCAAATTGATGCAGTTCATCTTGCATTGCCAATATCAATGACGCATCTTTGTTCGCTTCGCCGAACTTCTTTGGCTCAACCTGTGACAGAAAACTTAGGTGAAAAATCTCGTTAATTGTACCTCTGCAAGTTCTGACACCGTCCCGAGGATCTCCTATGATCTAATCTCTTGGGTGATCCCTCACGTGTCTGAGCTCTAAGAGTCTTGCATCTGGAGCTCCAATAGCTTCTCGGGCTCCTCCCTCTTCTGGGAGAATTTCTCCAACCTGACCGTCATCTTCTCCAGTTGGCGTTGAGGTGGAGACCTTGACGTACTTGGGAGTTTCCTCTTTAGCAGTCTCATCTAGACTTAGTTGTTCAAGCCTTGCACCTGCATCTTCAAAAATGCCACTGGAAGAATTGCTGTGAAGCAGGCTTCCTTTATCAAATACAATATTAATGGAATCCTTTACCACTAGGGTTTTCTTATTGAAGACCCTATGTTCCCGACTATGGCTACTATAGCCCATGAAGATGCCTTCGAAGCATTTTTCTCCGAATTTAGTACGTGGGTACTTCCCATTATTGAGTACATAACATCTGCAGCCAAAAATCCTTAGATAGGACATGGTCGGTTTCCTGCCTTTCAATAGCTCATAAGGCGTCTTACGATGATTCTTGTTGATCAAGGCTCGATTTTGCACGTGACAGGCTGTATTGACAGCCTCTGCCCAGAAGTACTCTGGAAGAGAAGCGTCATTCAACATTGTCGTACATGCCTCAATGAGCATTCTATTCCTCCTCTCCGCAACTCCGTTTTGCTGAGGAGTACGCGAGGAGGAAAACTCATGAAAGATACCATGTTCTTCACAGAATTCTGTCATAGCTCCAGACTCGAATTCTGTTCCATGGTCACTTCTGATTTTGACAACGGAGTAGTTAAGTTCGTTCTGAATCTGCCTGATAAAATTAGTGAAGATGTCAAACGTATATGACTTTCGTTTCAAGAAGAACACCCACGTAAACTGAGAGTGACCATCAACAATCACTAGCGTATATGATTTGCCTCCTAAGCTATGAACTTGCACTGGACCGAACAAGTCCATGTGCAGAAGATAAAGACATCTGAAAGAGTCTTTGTCTGCAATGCCCTTAAAGGTAGCCCGAGTCTGTTTGCCCTTCTGACATGTAGGACAAGGGCTATCTTTGATGCACTTAATAGTAGGGGCATCCCTTACTAAATTCTTAGAAAACAACATACTAATAGTTTTGAAATTAATATGTGCCAATCTCTTGTGCCATTGTTCACAGAGAGATGCACTGTCTTTTGTGATGACTTATTTTAGTCATCATTTTTGTGATAGTTTAGTATGCAAAATTCATAGTTTATTTAAATGTTTTAAGTATTTTTTTGCATGCTTTGTTTTATTTCTTGTTAATGTCTTCCATGTTTTGTTTCTATTATTTCTATGTTTTATTATATGTGTTTTGTATTTTTTGTTCTTGAATAAGTTATATTATGTTATGTTTTGTTTAGTTTTTTTTAATAAACTAATTAATAGTATGTATGTTTGTAATGTTTAGTTATATAACTAATGTTATTTGCTTTGTTTTATTTGTAGGTTCAAGCCCACCATACAGCCCTTCCAAGCATGCAAACCTGAGCCTACATGGCCCCTATATGGTGCAGTCCGAGCCTAATGCATGCAGCCCGACCCTTCTTTGGTGCAGCCCCTGACTTGCAAGCCATCCCGAGCCCATGTGCAGCCAGCCCACTCCAACATGCACTTGGTTGGCCACCTCTGTAACGCCCCGGTTTTTCGGTATTGATTGAATATTCCTTTGGCATTACGTTGGCTCATTTCCGGCTTGTGCCATTGTTAGAGTACCTCGTTAGGTGTTCTTAGAGGTTATAGCCTGTTGTATGGTTTCCCCAGCTAGCCGGTGTCTGTTTTGGAGGCTCGGCTGAGCCTCTTAGGGAATCCTTGTGCTTTGGCTTCGGGCGAGGCTAGCCCGATTGTGGGATCGTCGGAAATTGTTTCTGACTTCGCCGTTGTTTTCGTAGCCCGAGTATTTGGCTACGGCGTGAGTTTGGTCGAAACCCGAGAACGTCAATTTTCGCGTCGTTTTGAAGGTCGCTAGTTAGCGAGTCATTTTTTTATAAGCGTATACATATATATATTTACGCGTTTTCGGCATTATGAGTGATTTAGGCGTGCCGGTGAATAAATGCGCATGTGCACGTGCGTGTTTTGAAGGTCTCTAGTTTGTGCGTAAAGTTTGTGCGTGTCGAGGTTATGCGTCAATTTCTGCGCATGGTAGGTGGTAGAAGCAATTAGTGACTTAGTTTGGGTAATAAGTTTGATTTAAATATTTTTTTTAGATTTGCAAGGGGGCTGCAATTAGTAGTAATTCGGTAGTAGTTAAGTTAGGGGTTAATTGTATATAGGGTATTAAGTAAAATATGTTTTATAAACAAATCATTATATATAAGTATATATATATATATAAATTATTAGGTTAAGTTTCTTCCCCCCCCTTTTCCTGTTCTTATCCCGAGCGCCAGCAGCAGGACCGAACCGAGCGGCGCCTGTGCGGAAGAAAAGAAGAAAGGCGGACGCCGGCCCTGCTCCGACCGCCCATTTCCCGCGATTCCAGCCTCGAAATCTTCCTCTGAGGCCGGATCCGAACTCCCCTCGCCGCGATCTTCGTTCCGAGGTCAGTATTTTGGTGTTTCTCCATGGATTTTGTATGAACTTGAGTTTGATTTCACCCCTTTTTAGTTCCTCGCTTTGATGAGTTGTTCTTCTCAGTTTTTCCAAGGGGATTTGCTTGCTTGTGGCCGGCCGGATTGCAAGGTTGTGCTGGCGAAATTTTTGGTGGAGAATCGAGGCAAGTGCGCCCTTCGCTCTTGCCGTTTGACACCTTTAAATCGTTGTTTGTTGTTTTATTTTTGTATATTGGTTATCTTAATTGCTCCTACCCGAAAAAAAAATCCTACCCAAATCCTACCCGAAGATCCTACCTGAAACCGTAACGTTGTCGGATTTAGAACGCTCTTTTGTGGGTAGTTGTTCTTGTTGCAGTTTTATCATGATAAACATAAAAGAAAACTGCAGTGTTTATGAAATTGCGTTATGAGATAAAAATCTCGCTTGGGGGTTTGGATTTTTGCCCAATATCTTGTTAACTCCATTACTCTCACGGTGGGATTAGTCCCTTGGTAGTGGTAAATTGCTATGGAAACAAATTCTTTTATTAAAGTTGTGCATGAGTCACTTGGTAGAACCCCGTTGAATGCAACTTATTGCGTAACCTGTTGTTTGCCCCTTGAGTGTAGTCCATGTCTAGCATAAATTGTTTTATTATGAGCCTTATTGTTCATGGTTAGGCATGAGTTGTATACTAGTTTTTTTTTCTGTGTAGGTGCCCTTTTGCTCGGGCTTAGTTTGACACAAATGTCATGTGTGGGGGTGATGGTAACAAATTAACCGGGCGTAGGTTCAAGGTCCTATCGTTGTGGGTGTTTAGTATTTAGCCGGTTGTACTTATTGTGTATTGAGTCACGGTATCTGTTTTTCTTTATATAAGGCTCCTAGGTGGGTTGCTCTAGTGAGTTTAGGATTTAGTGTGACTTCTTGGTGGTTCATGAAACCACCGGTAAGGGTTTTCCCGAGTCACTTAGCACTGGAGTAGGATATGATTTAGGGGAGAGTTGGACCGATGCCGCCATCCCTATTTTCTTCTTGTCTTACTAAGGCAGTATGGGTTGTTTGGTTGAGTTGGACTGATACCGCCACCACAACACCTAGAAGATATTTAGGCCTGATAGACTTGGTTTGACATGTGGTCACCAGTCTAGGCCCTTGTTGCTGATTTTATCCACCTCCAGTACTAAGTGATTCTTTCCGCTCTAGCTCTATGTTAGGATGTTATTGTTATTGTGCTAATCCTTCTTGCAGAGATTCTTGAAGCTTGGCTTCATTCGTGCACCTGGTGCACCCTTTTTTTTTACTCACTTGTGATGAGTATTTCTCTTACCTGTTTTTTCTTACCTTACCTTTTCTTGCACTTGTTTACTTCATTTCTACTTGTCCTTACCTGATTCTAATTCCTGTTTGAATCTATTGTATCTTTGTTTTTTTTTTCCTTTGATAGTTGCTTTGCTGAGGTGTTCTTTTTTCTGAATACCTCAGGTACAGGTATTTAGCCGCCTGTGCGGCTAGTTTGCTCCTGGAGATTTTCTAGCGTTTTAAGCTGCTACTGTGGTTCTCTGTTCCTTTTGCTTGAGAGGTAGTTTTCTTTAGACTTGTAGTATAGACATACCTACTCACCAGTGGGTTTGTGTCAGATGTTGACGCCCACTGGTGGTTTCTCTTTTAGATACTTTGGACTTGCTTACACTGTTAGTTTTTCTGCTTTTGGATATATTAAACTTGCTCTTAGGATGATTTATGTTAGGATGCTAGTTACTTTTAAACCCTAAAAACACTATTAAGTATATATAGCTCATGATCTGCATGTTTTACAAAACTCATACACTACTTTCAAGGCAACGTAAAAAATCATTTTCTTATATATATATATAAATTAAATCTAGGATCTTGCATAGTATAAGATGTCCCCTGGGGACACTTATGCACTCTCTTAGGATGTCAAAAAGCCAATTAAACAAAGTATTTTCCGCTACATATAAGTATAGTTTGAAGTGTGGACTAGATGATCCACATAGCAGAGGGATACGACCTTAAAATATAACTGATTTTTCCAATTAATAAACTCATGAATTTTCATAAAGAGGGTAGTTAGTGTTTGCCTGAGAGTCGGCAGTTATCCCCTACTCGACGTGGAATCACGACACGCGTTTTCTCGTACTCTGATAAACATTTAAATTCGGAGAAAATGCGGGTTGTGACAACCTCCCTCTCCATTTACATTGAATATTATCCCTATCATTAAATATATTACATGCATTGGCCGACCACTATATCACCTCCCTCTCCATTTACATTAAATCCTCTTTCTCTCTTTCTCCTCTTCATTATTACATGCATGAATATCTCCAAGCATGTGGCCGGCCCCCCTCTTTTGCCCCTTCTACACACTTCCATTCATCCCCCCTCTTTATTTTATATTTTTATTTTCATTCCCTTAAATACAATACAATGAATCCTTCCATTCTCTCTCCCCTCATTTAAAGCAATGCATGAACCTATCTCAAAGCATGGCCGGCCACCCCCCTTTGTCACCTCATATTTCCTAAAATCTAGAAGCTTCTCCATCCCCTATAAAAGCCACCCCATCCCTCAAGCCAAAGGAAGAAAATTTTGGAGTGAAGTTTTTAAGTAAAATTTGAGGTTGGCTTTTGGAGAGAGCAAGAGAGTTCTAGTGCAAGTTTTTCATCTTTCATTGCTATGTATGCTTTTTCTTCCATGTTATAATTTCCTTGTTTTTGTAAAAGTTTTTTTTAGTAGAATAATTTTGCCCTTTTATTTCCTTATTTTGTACTCTTTCTTTTTGCAAGTAATAAAAATGTTCCTCTCTTATCTTATCTTGTCTTCTCTTTCAATTATGAGTAACTAATTTTACTTAGCATTCGATCGTGAGGATCCATGAAGTGAGATGAGAGTTTATTTTCTTTCTTAGTTTTATTTTTGTTATTTCATGCTCGATCCTTCTTTGATTTATTTTGTGCCGACTCCGTATTTTCGGTATACGGTAGTAGGCTTTGGATCTCCTATTTAAGTAGCCGAGAGGCTCGTGAATGTGAAAGATCACACAAAGAAGGAAGGAGTTGCTTGCAACCCTAGAGATAAGATGACGTAAATCTTCCGGATTGGAGTCAAATCCAATAGTGCGGATCATCTCGATAATGCAACTTTAGGCTTCTTTGATTTGTAAAGAGATTTCAATCAAAGCGTCTATAAGTTAGGAGACCTAATGCTCTAGCGAGATTTTGTCTTATTTTCGGATCCGTCACGGTCGAGTATGATTTACAAATTTAAAACTATATCTTTTTATCCCTCTCATTTCATTTTATGGTGATTCATTGATCGAATGCTATCTCTTTATTATAAGTTTTTCGTCTAAAAAATCGTCTTTTATTTTACTTTTAAAAATTCTCAAATCCCAACAGTTCTCCGGTAGGATAATAGTTAAAGCGTGAGTAGCAGTACTTGACAACCCCGAGTTTTAAATACGATCTTGATACTACGATTCGACAGGTACACTTGCCTGCTCGGGTTTTGGCCCATCAAGTTTTTAGCGCCGTTGCCAGGGAGTTTCTTCGTCAATATTTTGAAAACGCTTTCGCTATTACTTCTGCAAAAATAAAAAATAAATAAATATATATTTTCTTTTCTTTTTATAATCAACTCACATCATCTTATTTCTACCCAACCTAAATTCTCTCGAAAAGGGTAAGGGGCTTTAAGCGCCACCATTTTACCTAGTACCTTGCGAACCCTTCACCGGGTAGCCCTTGGGAAGTTCGAGAGCCAATCCATAAAAAAAATTATTTTTTTTAAAAAAAATCCTTTCTTCTCCTTTTCTTTTTTCAAGTTTTCATTTCCATTCTCCTTCGTTTTCTTTTCTAGTGCATGACCCGAGCGAATCCGTCGCTACTTGTTGATTTGGACCCAGAAATCGAACGCTCCTTTCGGAGACAACTACGATTCGGGGCTTCTACTTCTCAAACAGCGGTTGAGGATTCTTACGGCGATTGCAATTTTAATTCTGAAATGGGAGACCCTAACCCAGAAATGGCTCAGTAAAGGACCATGTCCGATTATGCTCGACCCAATCTGGAGGGGACTGAAACTAGTATTGTTCGACCTGCGATTGCGAACAATAACTTCAAGCTTAAGCCTAACATCATACAAATGGTGCAACAATATGTACAGTTCGACGGATTACAAGATGAAGATTCGAACTTACATATTGCTAGTTTTCTTGAAATCTGTGACACCTTTAAAATCAATGGTGTCTCAGACGATGCTATAAGGCTAAGACTCTTCCCTTTCTCTTTAAGAACCAAAGCCAAATAGTGGTTGAGTTCTCTTCCAAGAGGATCAATCACTACTTGGAACATTTTAGTTGAAAAATTTCTTGCAAGATATTTCCCCCCCGCCAAAACTGCTAAGTTAAGAAATGATATAACTTCATACTCTCAAATTGCTTATGAGACCCTCTATGACACTTGGGAGAGGTACAAAGAACTTTTGAGAAGATGCCCACATCATGCTCTGCCTGTATGGTTATAGGTCCAGACATTTTACAATGGGCTAAATCAAGAAACTAAGCAAATGATAGATGCCGCTTCCGCTGGTTCTTTAGACCGCAAAACTCCGGAAGCCGCTCTTGAGCTTATCGAGGACATGGCGATGAACACTTATCAGTGGAATTCGTCTAGGACTCGCCCAGCTAAACCTGCAGGTATCTATGAAGTGGATTCAGTGACGCAACTGGCGATGCAAGTGGAAATGCTGACCAAGAAGATTTCGGAGATGACTACTGCCTCCGCTGCTAAGGTATTTGAAAATGTGAATGCTACTGCTGCTGCCGAGCATGTGGATTATCTGGGGAACATACCCAGGCCTGCTCAAAATAATTCTGCAAACAATTTTTCTGCTTTTTCGAATTTTTCTTCTCCGCCTGGTTTTAATGCTACTACGAATTCTTATCACCCTGGATGGCGTAACCATCCTAATTTTTCTTTGAGTAATAATGCTAAAGTCGTACGCCCACCGCACGATTTTACACCACCACCACCACCACAACAAAACCAAAGCTTTCAAAAACCTTCCCCTTTGGAAGAGATCTTTTCTAAATATATAAATTCAAACGAAGCCAATATTATAAGTCTAACTGGGTCCGTGAAAAGTTTAGAAAACCAGGTCGGGCAACTTGCCAAGGCTTTTTCCGAGAGACCACCTGGAACTCTTCCCTCGAACACTGAACCTAACCCAAGGGAGCACGCAAATGCGATTTCCCTTCGGAGCGGTAAGGTTGTTAATGAGCCCACCACAAGGGAAGAGCCAAAGGTGACATTCTCTCCTACTGCGGAAACAATTAGCCCTACAGAAAATGAAAAATCTACTTTTGATAAAGGAAAAGATATTTCTGTTTTGTCTGATTTTGAAAAAGAAAAAGATGACGTTCAAAATGATGTCCCGGTTATTATAAAGGAATTTCCGCCACCTCCTTATCCGGCTCGACTTAGGAAAGAAAAACTAGACGATCAGTACCAACGCTTCTTTGAAATGTTCAAACTAATTCACATTTATTTGCCATTTCATGAAGTGATTAGTCAAATACCGAAGTATGCAAAATACCTTAAGGATTTATTAACAAACAAGAAGAAATTAGAAAATCTTTCTCTCGTGACGTTAAATGAAGAGTGCTCGGCGATCATTAAAAACTCAAATCTTCCAAAAAAATAAATGACCCGGGTAGTTTTTCAATTCCTTGTGTTTTTGGCGACCTTTTTGTTAAACATGCGTTAGCGGATCTAGGAGCGAGCATCAATTTGATGCCTTTTTCTTTATTCAAGAAGCTAGGTTTGGGCACTCTCAGCCCTATGCGCATGAGTATACAGTTAGCCGATCGATCGATTAAGTATCCGTTAGGTATCGTTGAAGATGTGCTAGTGAAGGTTGACAAATTCATCTTCCCGGTGGATTTTGTCATTCTCGATATTGAAGAGGACATCGAGGTCCCTCTTATCCTTGGTCGTCCCTTCCTAGCCACCTCTCGTGCGATTATTGATGTGTGTAATGGAAAACTTTTGCTTCGCGTGGGAGATGACGAGGTGACGTTTTCAATAAACCAATCCATTAAAAATTCTTTAAAAAATGACGATTCATGTTTTTTCCTCGATGTTTTAAATGAAGACTCCTCTCTTTTTCTTTCAAATATTTCTTCCAATGATTTTTCTTCCTCTTTTTCTGATTTTTCTACAAATGTTTTTGAAGACACGGCTATGTCCGTGCAAGCCAACTTTGCAAATGAACCAGTGTTTAGACAAAAAAATTATGAAAATATTGTTTTTGAAAATGAAAAAGTTTTAAAGAACTCTTACGATGAACCACCCAACTTAGAACTCAAACCCCTTCCCGAACATCTCAAATGTGCCTTTCTTGAACAAAATTCTAAATTGCCCGTTATAATCTTGGCTTTGCTTTCTCAATTCGAAAACGATCAATTGATCGAACTACTACAAAAGCATCGCCGAGCTATAGCATGGCAAATTTCTGATATTCCTGGCATTAGCCCTTCCTTTTGCACCCACAAAATATTCTTTGAAAATAACTCTAAGGGAGTAGTCCAACCTCAACGTCGTCTTAATCCTAATATGAAAGAGGTTGTGAAGGGCGAGGTTCTTAAGTTATTAGATGTGGGGATAATTTATCCTATTTCCAATAGTAAGTGGGTAAGTCCGGTTCAGGTTGTACCTAAGAAGGGTGGGATCACGGTGGTAACAAATAACAATAATGATTTAATTCCAACTAGGACGGTAACGGGATGGAGGATGTGCATCGATTACCGTAAATTAAATGATGCCACTCGTAAAGATCACTTCCCTCTTCCCCTTATCGATCACATTTTAGAACGCTTATCCGGGCATAGTTTTTATTTTTTTCTCGACGGTCTTTCGGGATACTTCCAAATCCCTATTGCACCCGAGGACCAAAAGAAGACAACATTCACTTGCCCTTTCAGAACCTTTGCCTACCGTAGGATGCCTTTCGGGCTATGCAACGCACCGGCTACCTTTCAGCAATGTATGCTAGCCATCTTCGATAAATATGTAGAAAACATTATGGAAGTGTTTATGGACAACTTCTCAGTTTTTAGCAACTCGTTTGAATTATGTTTAAAGAATTTAGGAAAAGTTTTAAAACGCTGCGAAGAAACGAATCTAGTTTTAAATTGTGAGAAGTGCCACTTTATGGTACGTGAAGGCTTAGTCCTTTGCCACAAAATTTCCGCTAGGGGAGTTGAAGTGGACAAGGAAAAAATTGAAGTAATTGAAAAGTTACCGCCACCTACAAATATTAAAGCGATTAGAAGTTTTTTAGGGCATGCGGGATTTTATCGAAGATTTATTAAAGACTTTTCAAAAATTACTAAGCCTCTCACTCACCTTCTCGAAAAAGACGCTCCTTTTGTTTTTGACGACTCTTGTTTAGCGGCGTTCGACTTAATTAAATCCAAACTTATAAATGCTCCGATTATGATCGCCCCAGTCTGGGATTTACCTTTTTAAATTATGTGTTATGCAAGTAATCATATGGTAGGTGCGGTTCTAGGACAACGAATTGCAAAGAACTTTCATCCGATTTTCTATGCTAGTAAAACTCTAACTTCTGCTCAAGAAAATTACACCACGACGGAGAGAGAACTCTTAGCTATTATTTTTGCTTTTGATAAATTCCGACTGTACGTTACTCTTTCTAAAGTTATTGTTTTCACGGATCATTCTGCTTTGAAGTACCTCCTTTCTAAACCGGATGCCAAGCCGCGTCTGATTCGTTGGATCCTCTTACTTCAAGAATTTGACTTGGAGATTCGGGATAAGAAAGGAGCGGAAAATCTAGCAGCTGATCATCTTTCTCGTCTTGAAAATCCCACACTTGATATTTTAAATGAAAATTTTATTAATGACTCTTTTCCGGATGAATGAATTTTTAACGTTTCTTCTTCGACCCCCTGGTCTGCCAATTTGGCCAATTATCTGGTGGCCCGTGTCCTCCCAAAGGAATACTCATCTCAGCAAAAGAAGAAATTCTTTTCTGAGTTGAAGTATTACTTTTGGGAGGATCCATTTTTATTTCGCATTTGTGCCGACCAGGTGGTAAGAAGATGTGTTTCCCGGGAAGAGGGTCAACAGATTTTAAAATATGTTCATGAAGGTCCGACTGGCGGGCACTTTCAAGAAAACCGCACCGCACATAAAGTACTTAGTGCTGGCTTCTATTGGCCAAGCATATTTAAAGATGCACAAATCTTTGTGGGTGGATGCGATCGATGCCAGCGGACTGGAAATATCTCTAATAAAAATGAAATGGAACAAAACTTTTTTCTCGAGTGCAAAGTTTTTGATTTGTGGGGCATAGACTTTGTCGGCCCATTTCCCTCGAGTTTAGGAAATAAATATATTTTAGTCGCCATAGATTACGTCTCTAGGTGGGCAGAGGACCAGGCTTTACCAAGTAATGATGCTCACGTAGCCATAAATTTCTTAAAAAAATTATTTTCTCGTTTTGGTTTTCCTCGAGCGATCGTTAGTGATAGGGGGAGCCACTTTTGTAACGCCCAACTAATTAAGGTTTTAACTAAATATGGCGTTACGCATAAATTATCCACCGCTTATCACCCCCAAACTAACGGTCAGGTCGAGGTAGTCAATCGAGAACTAAAAAGAATTTTGGAAAAAACTGTTTCTACTTCTCGTAAAGACTGGTCCCTAAAATTAGACGATGCTCTTTGGGCCTATCGGACAACGTACAAGACCGCCATCGGTTGTACCCCTTTCCGATTGGTCTATGGAAAATCGTGTCATCTTCCGGTAGAAGTAGAACACCGTGCGTATTGGGCGTTAAAATTTTTTAATTTCGATCCGCATTCGGTCGGCGAGCATAGAAAAAATCAATTGAATGAACTCGATGAATGGAGAGCGTACGCTTACGAAAATAATAAAATTTATAAAGAACGCACGAAACTGTATCACGATAAGAACCTGCGCCATCCTAAAATGTTTAAACCAGGCGATCAAGTTCTTCTTTTTAATTCGTGTTTACGTCTCTTCCCTGGAAAACTTAAATCTAGATGGACTGGACCGTTTACGGTCAAGGACGTTTTTTCTTATTGAACTGTGCTACTCTCGCACCCGGATAAGGGTGACTTTAAAGTAAATGGGCATAGACTTAAATTATATTTTTCTAATTATTCTGTGTCTTCTGCAAAGGAGAATCTTATTCTGGACTCTTAAATTTTTATGGAACATTTTTATTTTATTTTTTGGACTTCTTCTTATTATTATTTTGAAACTTTTATTCGGACTTTAAATTGTTGTAATAAAGAAAAATTTTGGGCACCTGCCCACAGACTCTATTTTTTTGCTTTTATTTTGCTCTTCCTTCCGGATGCTAACCAAGCAAGTTAGTGATCGCCGCTCCAACGTTGCTGATATCAAGATGGATCCAGTCAAACCTGCTGACGATCAAGAGCGCTAAAAAGCAAGCATGGGGGAGCGACATCCTCCTTCATCTCACAAACCCGGGGAAGTCCTATTTTTTTTATTTATTTACTGTACTTTTTGCATTTTCTTTTTTCTTTCCTTCTCAGTCTCCTTCTCTTTTTTCCTTCATTGAGGACAATGAAGAATTTAAGCATGGGGGAGGGTTTAGTTTCTTTCTTTGTTCTTTCCTTTCTTAAAAAATGTTTTTAAAAAAAAACAATGTTTTAAAATTTCTAAAAAATTAGTATAGTTATTTTAATAATATTGCTTTTTATTTTAACTTCATCAAAAAAATCCAAAAAATTATAAAATACAAAACCCAAAAAAAAATTAGAAAAATAAAAATAAAAAAATTGTGCTAAAATCTATTTGAAAAACAAAACCTAAAATTATTTTCTATCTTCATTTTTATATTTCTTCTAGTGATGTGTAGGCTCATGTGGTTTCTTAGTTCTATTTAGATTTCTTTGAAGCGGTTTTTCTAAACCTATCATTTTAACATAGCTTAGTTTTACTAGTTTCTCTTTCTTAAATATAGGCATCCGTTTTTTACGTTATAAGTTAGCAATTTGTAGTTATGTCTTTTTATTCGGTCAAGTTGCTTACGAATGGTTGCTAGGTAATATTAGCTCTTTTTCATTTGTGGGGTAGTCTTTCTTGGTGTCTAGAACTTGTCCCAAGCTACTCTCGAAACATTTGCGTCGTTTTTACGTACTTTAGAAATGATTTAGGCCATCCATTTGACTAGTTTGAGCTTTTCTTGCCCACCAAAAAAATTACCATTGCAAAACAATTTTGGGCCTTTTCCATGTTTTTTTTATTTAGCTCCACCTTGCTTTTCATTATTTTCACCAAAGCCAAAAATGCCTTTCCTATTGCACACTAAACCTTGAGCTTCATTTTTAAAAAATCATTGTATGATGGGTTATCTCTTTTTGAAAAAAATGAAAAGGAAATTTTTATCTTACATTTGGAGCTTTCCAAAATATTTGTTTTTCAATGAATGGAAAAAATGATGAAAAAATCAAAATCAAAAAAATGAAAAAAAAGGGGTTTATGTTTGGCCAAATTTATATAAGAAAAATGTATGGCCTTGTTTTGTATCTTTGTTTTAATTGGAGAAATGACATACTTGCCATTTCTCATTTTGGTTATGGTTTGTTTATTTTTGAGCTCAACCTTGGTTTAGTGTGTGTCTTAGCTCTCATGTTTATCCTTGTTTTCATTTCCTAATTATTTACCTAAGCCAAGTCTTAACGCCTATTTTAAGTCCTATTGATCTTTAGAACGTAAATTCGCGTAGTGGAGGGAGTGTGAACGTACAAGCCTATGGCCACCATCATTGATGGATTTCTTTGGAGGTTACCTTGAGGTGTTTTAGGGTTAATTTTTATCTAGCAACCTAGTAGTTCGTTAATGCGCCGTTTATTTAGAACCTCTACTTTTGTTTTCCTTATTTTCATTTATTTTTGATGCCTTTTTTTAAGATTTAGAAATGTGTAAACTTTACTTATGTTTTAATGAGATTTTTAGGTCTCCACTTTCAAGTTTTCTATTGTGCACTTCTCACCCCACTAGTTGATAACATGGAAATTAGATAGTTTAATTTTTCATGTTTTGATTTTCTTAACTATAGAACCTAAAAAAAATATATCTTTTGCTTTCTTTTTCTTTTTCCCTAGTTTTTATCTCTATTTGCTTGAGGGCAAGCAAATGCCTAAGCATGGGGGAGTTTGATGACTTGTTTTAGTCATCATTTTTGGGATAGTTTAGTATGCAAAATTCATAGTTTATTTAAATGTTTTAAGTATTTTTATGCATGCTTTGTTTTATTTCTTGTTAATGTCTTCCATGTTTTGTTTCTATTATTTCTAAGTTTTATTATATGTGTTTTGTATTTTTTGTTCTTGTTTAATAAGTTATATTATGTTATGTTTTGTTTAGTTTTTTTTAATAAACTAATTAATAGTATGTATGTTTGTAATGTTTAGTTATATAACTAATGTTATTTGCTTTGTTTTATTTGTAGGTTCAAGCCCACCATGTAGCCCTTCCAAGCATGCAAACCCGAGCCTACATGGCCCCTATATGGTGCAGCCCGAGCCTAATACATACAGCCCGGCCCTACTTTGGTGCATCCCCTGACTTGCAAGCCAGCCCGAGCCCATGTGCAGCCAGCCCACTCCAACATGCACTTGGTCGGCCACCTCCCTCTCCGTTTACATTGAATATTATCCCTATCATTAAATATATTACATGCATTGGCCGGCCACTATATCACCTCCATCTCCATTTACATTAAATCCTCTTTCTCTCTTTCTCCTCTTCATTATTACATGCATGAATATCTCCAAGCATATGGCCGGCCCCCCTCTTTTGCCCCTTCTACACACTTCCATTCATCCCCCCTCTTTATTTTATATTTTTATTTTCATTCCCTTAAATACAATACAATGAATCCTTCCATTCTCTCTCCCCTCATTTAAAGCAATGCATGAACCTATCTCAAAGCATGGCCGGCCACCCCCCTTTGTCCCCTCATATTTCCTAAAATCTAGAAGCTTCTCCATCCCCTATAAAAGCCACCCCATCCCTCAAGCCAAAGGAAGAAAATTTTGGAGTGAAGTTTTTAAGTAAAATTTGAGGTTGGCTTTTGGAGAGAGCAAGAGAGTTCTAGTGCAAGTTTTTCATCTTTCATTGCTATGTATGCTTTTTCTTCCATGTTATAATTTCCTTGTTGTTGTAATAGTTTTTTTTTGTAGAATAATTTTGCCCTTTTATTTCCTTGTTTTGTACTCTTTCTTTTTGCAAGTAATAAAAATGTTCCTCTCTTATCTTATCTTGTCTTCTCTTTCAATTATGAGTAACTAATTTTACTTAACATTCGATCGTGAGGATCCATGAAGTGAGATGAGAGTTTATTTTCTTTCTTAGTTTTATTTTTGTTATTTCATGCTCGATCCTTCTTTGATTTATTTTGTGTCGACTCCGTATTTTCGGTATACCCTAGTAGGCTTTGGATCTCATATTTAAGTAGCCGAGAGGCTCGTGAATGTGAAAGATCACTCAAAGAAGGAAGGAGTTGCACGCAGCCCTAGAGATAGGATGACGTAAATCTTTCGGATTGGAGTCAAATCCAATAGTGCGGATCATCTCGATAATGCAACTTTAGGCTTCTTTGATTTGTAAAGAGATTTCAATCAAAGCGTCTATAAGTTAGGAGACCTAATGCTCTAGCGAGATTTTGTCTTATTTTCGGATCCGTCGCGGTCGAGTATGATTTACAAATTTAAAACTATATCTTTTTATCCCTCTCATTTCATTTTATGGTGATTCATTGATCGAATGCTATCTCTTTATTATAAGTTTTTCATCTAAAAAATCGTCTTTTATTTTACTTTTAAAAATTCTCAAATCCCAACAGTTCTCCGATAGGATAATAGTTAAAGCGTGAGTAGCAGTACTTGATAACCCCGAGTTTTAAATACGACCTTGATACTACAATTTGACAGGTACACTTGCATGCTCGGGTTTTGGCCCATCAGGCATCCCTTACTAAATTCTTAGAAAACAACATACTAATAGTTTTGAAATTAATATGTGCCAATCTCTTGTGCCATTGTTCATAGAGAGATGCACTGTCTTTTGCTACTAGGCAAACGGGGGTAGAAGAGTCTAAGCTAAGGAAATCTAAGCAAAAAATATTTCTGTTCCTAATGCCAGTTTATACCGTCTCCGAAGAGGCACACGATATTATCAAGCACTTTTCCTTGCAGAACTTAACGTCGTATCCTTTATCACACAACTGGCTTACACTGATCAGTTTATGGTTTAACCCTTCAACATAGGCCACTCCAGTGATAGAGAATACACCGTTGGAAATCATACCATAACCTGTTGGGTATTGTATCCACAATGTACCTGATTTGAAGAAGCCCCTGAACAAGCTAAGGTAAATAGACAATGTGTTTGATGAAATCTTTTAAGTTGTGCTTGCAGTTATTCCACGCTAAGTACACACCAATGTCAGGGTGCAGTGGGTCAATATACACGGATCTGCGCGACGTAATCCCTCGTTGAGCAGATCAGTGTGTTGGCCTATGTGTACTCTCTCTATTAGGGTGTACTTAATTTCAAGTACAGGGCTATGATAAAGCAAGAGCAGACAAGGAACAAGGATGGGCCAAAGACCAGCTCACGGGTTGAAAGAGGAGAAATCGTCCAAGTGTAAATCGTCGAGAATCACTAAGTGATTCTCGCTGATTCGTCGAGAATCACTAGATGATTCTCGCCGGTTGAGGCCAGCTGACTCAACGCCGCCAAAAAATTCTCTAAGGCAGAATTGTCGAGAATCACTAAGTGATTCTTGCCGATTCGTCGAGAATGTCTTTGCATTCTCGACGATTCGGCGAGAATCTAATGTGATTCCCGCCGATTCTCCCCGGCCTGTACAACCTGTGATGCCAGAATGCGTCAAGTAGAATTCGACGAGAATCGTAAGTGATTCTCGCCGATTCGTCGAGAATCACATTCGATTCTCGCCGAATTTGACTTGGGCAAATTTCCGACATTTCCTGGACCGGTCCAGGGTTCAAGCGGTATTTCGAACCGGACTTCGGTCTTTGCTTTGGTGGGGCCCACAACAGTCAACTTTATGACCTAGTGTATAAATACACAAGTATGGGTGTACAGTAAATAACGAATCAAGAATACGAAAGGAAGCGGCCGTCAAACCCTAATCTCGCGAACCTTCTCCGTCGTCGCCGCTCGTACAGTGATCACCATTGCTGATCTCGATCTTCTCCAGATCCACGGTGATAGAAGCCAAGTCTTGCATAGCGTCTCACGTGTCTAACCAGAGATCTTTTGTCTCTTGATTTGAGATAGGGAAATCCATCCCCGTCCGAATCGATCGAGACGATCGATCCTAGTGTGACCGTTGGAAGACCTTGCCGACTTCGCTAAGAAGATTGAATCTCCAGTGCTTTGCTGCTGTCTTCAGTTGCCGCCGCCTACACCGAGAGCCTTGCCGCCGCTCGTCGCCACCGCTGGTCTCGGGGAGATTCTCTCCAAGTGAGATCTAGGGTTGTGGACTCTTTGTTGACTTCAAGAACACGTCGTCGAACGAAGAGGGACACCTTAGTCTCCATACGTTGTTTGTATTTCTTACAAGCTATTTTCAATTCTTTGTAAAGGACCGATTGGTCTCTAGTTGTAGGGTTGGGTACAACCCGTGTTGTGAGAGTGTGACTCCTACGTGTGGAAGGGTTCCTTCCGATAGTGCAAGGATTGGATTTCAATCCTGTTGGTGAAGTGACCGAGTCGTCCCTGGATTGGGAGATAGGTCGAAGGGGGAAAGTGGACGTACCCAAATCGGGGAACCACTATAAATTGCCTGTGTTATTCTCTGTGCTGTGTGTTTTGTTTTGATTCTGCAGGTACACTTTTAATTCCGCAAATACGCTGCAAGTCACCTATCCCCCCCCATAGGTGAAGGTAGTTGACACTAGGTGAAATTTCAAGTGGTATTAGAGCCAGGTTACTCATCAAAAAGGTTCACACCTTGAGTAGAATCCTGCCACCAGTGTCAAGAAGAAGACCGATATCTTCCATGGACGGATTCAAGCACTCTGGCAAAATCCCAGTATGCACCAGACTGAACTTTCCTATCTGGAAGGAAAGAATCAGATTCTACATGGAAGCAGTTGACCCCCGGCTCTTCATGATAGTGGAGGAGGGACCTTACATTCCCACCAAGGCCTCCACCATTGATCCAACCAGGAAAGTGCCCAAGAAACTTTCGGAAATGGACAAGGACGAAATGGTGCTGTTCGGACTCGACAAGAAAGCTCAGAACATCCTGGTAAGCGCAGTTGACGACTCTATGATGCAGAACTTCAGCAACTGCAGGACAGCCAGGGCTCTCTGGAGCTGTCTGATTGTCCTAATGGAGGGCACAGATGAAGTGAGGGACGATCGGAGATCCCTCCTCAATCAGAAATATGAGGCCTTTAGGCAAGGGCCAAAGGAGGAGATCGGAGTTACCTTCGAAAAATTCCTCAAGATCGTCAATGCACTCAAAGGATATGGAAGAGTGTTCACTGACGGTGAACTCAATGATAAGTTCCTTAGGTCCCTCACTAAGGAATGGGACACAAAGATCTGCGCCATCCGCGAGTTTGGCAGACTTGCAGAAACTGATCCACAGATTCTGTTCGGGAAGCTCATGTCCTATGAGCTTCAGTTGAACACAAGGAAGGCTGAAGAGGAAGCAGAGAAAGCCGCGGCCAAGGAAAAGACGGTGGACCTGAAAGCCATTCAATCCAGAAAGGGCAAGGGTGCCGCTTCTTCCTGTGCGTGGAAGAGGGATGAAGAGGAAGACTCTGAGCCAAGCTCCTCCGGCTCAGAATTGTCAGAGGAAGATTTATCCCTTATCACACGGGAATTCAAGAAGTTCCTCAAGCTGAGGAATCAGAGAAAGAGAAACGGCTCCTCCTCAAGGGATCAGAAGAAGAACTATTCCTCTGACAGGTATGTTTCCAAACCGAACAAACACCGCTCTTCTGACATTATATGCTTTGGTTGCAACAAGCCAGGACACGTCGTGGCCGACTGCCATCAAGGCAAGAGGGAAAAGGGAAAGGGAGAGGAGCACAGGTCCTCAAAAGACAAGAAGAAGGAGAGGAGTTACATCGCAAAGAAGCCAAAGACGTTGAGTGAATCTGACACGTTAGACACCAGCGATGATGAGGAAGCCTACTTTGGGCTAATGGGTCGCTCTGACTCAGAAGGAGAATGCCCCCCATTTACTGGGAAGGTAAAAGCTCACACCCCTCTCTCCGACTCTGACTCTGATCCTGAGTCTCAGGATGATTACCCTGAGGATAGCCCTTCTGCCCTTGAAGTTGAGCTCCTCGATAAGTATGAGCTTCTGCTCAATACTTTCCTGAAATGTCGAAAAAAACTGAAGGCTGAGAAAAAGGAAGTTAAATTCCTTAAAGGTGAGAGTGTATCCCTGAGGGAAGAGATCACAAGTTTGATCTCCCTCTGACAGGAGCACTTGGACCTGACTTCAAAGCATTCAGAGTCTCTTAAGCTCCTTGATCTTAAGCAGGAGGAAGTCGACAAGTTGGAAGAACTACTTGCGGCAGAAAGGAAGATCGTCAAGAGCTTCTCTATGCCAAAAACTGTTCTTCCATTAGTTGATACCTTCTCTGCTCAAGCCAAAGGAGCTGGCTTGGGGCATGTAGGGGTATCTAGCTCCTCATCCAGGAGAAACAGGAACAAGAGGAAGAATAAGGCTGCCAAGAAAGCCTCTGCTGATGAGAAAGGAAAGGCCCAACTCAGCCCTGTTGAGTTCAGAAAGTCTAGCTTTCCCTGTAACCAACATGACTTTGAGTCAACATATGGGCATCACTTCAGGCCCTCGGTTGCAAAGCCGAAGAGCCGGTAGGATGGGTGGACCTTTCCCCATAACTTCAGTGAGAGTGTCTTCAAGGCACCTTATGAGGAAATCCACTTGGGAAATTTTGGTCAATTCTCTAGCGGCCATAATAGGAAGCAGGCACCTAAGGCCAAGCCTGTTACAATGAAAAGCCAAGAGGTGAAGAAGTCATGTGACTGTGGTCATCATGTTGCCTCCACCTCCAGGTCTTCGGCCCCGGCTGAACCCCACGTTTCAAGGGTGAAGCAGGCGCCCAAGAGGAAGTATAATCGGTTTGACTGCTGGTGCTGTGGCAAAATTGGTCACTTTGCCATGGATTGTTGGTTTAATCCAAGGTATAATGAGACTCCTTATGTTAGCAATGCGAGGCCGACCACTCGTAGAGTTAACCAATCGAGGGGGAGTATGCTAACAAGGAATCTAGGACCCAAGTTCGATTGGGTTCCTAAGGCAAATTAATTATGTTTTGCAGGAATGTCCAAAGGCCAACAAAACTCCTATTTGGTATTTGGACAGTGGATGCTCCCGTCACATGACCGGGACAAGAAGCCTGCTGAGGGAGTACTCTCCAGTCGAGAATGGACCCAAAGTTATATTTGGGGGATCTGATCGGGGAGTCACCAGAGGTTACGATACGATTTCCAACGGTATACTCTCTATCACTAACGTAGCTTATGTTGAAGGATTAAATCATAACCTGATCAGCGTAAGCCAATTATGTGATAAAGGGTATGACGTTAAGTTCTGCAAGGATAAATGCCTGATAATATCATGTGATTCTTCGGAAACTGTATTAACTGGCATTAAGAGCAAAAATATTTTCTGTTTAGATTTTCTTAGTTTAGATTCTTCTACCCCAGTATGCCTCGTTGCAAAAGGCAGTGCATCTCTTTGTGAACAATGGCACAAGAGATTGGCACACATTAATTACAAGACAATTAATATGCTGTTTTCCAAAGACTTAGTAAGGGATGCTCCCATTATTAAGTGCATTAAAGATAGTCCATGTCCTGCATGTCAGATGGGCAAGCAGACTCGGGCTACCTTTAAGGGCATCCCAGACAAAGACTCCTCCAGATGTCTTTATCTTCTGCATATGGACCTGTTTGGTCCAATGTAAGTTCATAGCTTAGGAGGGAAGTCGTATACGCTAGTAATTGTAGATGATCACTCTCGGTTTTCGTGGGTGTTCTTTTTAAAGCGCAAGTCTGATACGTTTGACATCTTCACCAGTTTTGTCAAGCAGATACAGAACGAACTTAACTGCTCAGTGGTCAAAATCAGAAGTGACCACAGAACAGAGTTTGAGTCTGGGGCTATGACAGAGTTCTGTGAAGAGCTTGGTATCTTTCATGAGTTCTCCTCACCTCGCACTCCTCAAAAAAATGGAGTGGCGGAGAGGAGGAATAGAACACTCATTGAGGCGTGCACGACAATGTTGAATGACGATTCTCTTCCAGAATACTTCTGGGCTGAGGCTGTCAATACAGCTTGTCATGTACAAAACTGGGCGTTGATCAACAAGAGCCATCGTAAGACTCCGTATGAGCTACTGAAAGGCAAGAAACCAACCATGTCCTATCTGAGGATCTTTGGCTGCAAATGTTATGTACTGAATAATGGGAAGTACCCTCGTACTAAGTTTGGTGAAAAATGCTTCGAAGGCATATTCATGGGCTATAGTAGCCACAGTCGGGCTTATAGAGTTTTCAACAAAAAAACCCTAGTGGTAGAGGAATCAATAAATGTTGTATTTGATGAAGGAAGCTTGCTTAATTGCAAGACTTCTAGTTGTCTTCCTGAAGCTGCAGGTGCCAGACTCGAAAAATTACAACTAGATGATCCCGAGAAAGATGCAACTCCAAAATACGTCATGGTCTCCACATCAACGCCTATCAGAGAAGTTGAAGATCAAAATGAAGCAAATCCTTTAGAAGAAGGAGATGCCCAAGAAGTAGTCGAAGCTCCTGATGCAAGACTTCTAGAGCTCAGACACGTGAGGGATCATCCCAGAAATCAAATCATTGGAGATCCCCGAGACAGTGTCAGAACTCGCCGAGGTACTCTTAACGAAATCTTGCACCTTAGCTTTCTGTCGCAGGTTGAGCCAAAGAAGTTCGACGAAGCAAACAAAGACGCATCATGGATTTTGGCCATGCAAGATGAGCTGCATCAATTCGAAAGATGCAAAGTCTGGACGCTGGTTCCCAGACCAAAGACGCAAAATGTAATTGGCACCAAGTGGATCTTCAGAAACAAGTTGGATGAACATGGAGTCATCATCAAGAACAAAGCCAGACTGGTGGCTCAAGGATACAGACAGGAGGAGGGGATTGACTTTGACCAGACGTTTGCACCAGTTGCACGGCTCGAGGCAATCCGGCTATTCCTAGCCTATGCCTCTCACAAAGGATTCACAGTTTATCAGATGGACGTGAAATCGGCTTTCTTGAATGGAGATTTGAAAGAGAAAGTATACGTTGCTCAACCTCCAGATTTTGTCAATCCTACCTATCCTAATCATGTATATTTTCTTAATAAAGCGCTATATGGCCTAAAACAAGCTCCTCGAGCTTGGTATGAGACATTGTCTAGTTTTTCTCTTGAGAACAGGTTCTCTAGAGGAAAAATAGATAAGACATTGTTTCTCAGGGAAGTCAAAGGCAAGATTTTGCTGGTGCAAATCTATGTTGATGACATTATATTCGGATCAACAGACAACAATCTTTGCAAAAAGTTTTCCAAACTTATGCAAGGAAAGTTTGAAATGAGCAGTATGGGAGAGCTGAAGTATTTCTTGGGACTTCAAGTGAAACAGTCTGAGGAAGGAATCTTCATTTCTCAGACGAAGTTCATAAATGAACTCCTCAAGAAATTCGGAATGGAGAATGCAACCTCTATGAGGACTCCAATGGGATCCACCATGTCTCTGGATAAGGATGAGAAAGGGAAACCTTTTGATGAAACCAAATACAGAAGCATCATTGGATCTCTGCTCTATCTTACTGCGAGTAGACCGGATATCATGTTCTCCACATGTGTTTGTGCCAGATATCAGGTGAACACTAAGGAATCTCATTATGTCGCTGCAAAGCGAATTCTCAGATACCTTAAAGGTACCCCTAATCTTGGCTTATAGTACCCGAGAAGCAATGATGTCGAGCTAATAGGGTTTTCAGATGCTGATTTTGCAGGAAGTATGGATGACAGGAAAAGCACCTCCGGGACGTGTCAATTCCTCGGAAGAAGGCTTATTTCATGGAACAGCAAGAAGCAGAATTATGTAGCAACCTCCACGGCAGAGTCTGAGTACATCTCGGCTGGCAGCTGTTGCGCACAACTCCTATGGATAAGAAACTAGTTAGCCGACTATGACCTCCAGTTCAAGGAAGTACCAATGTACTGCAACTCCTCAAGTGCAATTGCTATTGCCAACAATCCGGTATCGCACAGCAGAACGAAGTATATTGAAGTGCGCTACCACTTCATTCAGGAGCACGTGGAGAACAAGGACATCTCTCTCTGCTATGTCCCCACGGACAAGCAGATTGCAGATATTTTCACTAAGCCCTTAGACGAGGCCAAGTTCAGTCTGTTCAAAACTGAATTGGGGATGCTCAACTATGAGGAATGAAGACCACAGAAGCTCATGGCTCGTGCATCTAGGGGGAGCATCTGCCAGGAACTCAAGTGTAAGCATAGGTGCAAGAACTGAGGGGGAGCATGGGGTCATATGCACCAGACCCAGATTTGCAGAAGCCGAAAAGGGGGAGATTACCCTCTCGGCTAAGCCTAAGGTGGCTCCAAGTTTGCTCTCAAGTAATTGGTAATGAATATCTCTCTCAACTCAATTTTAAGTTTATGAGTTTCATTCCTATATGCTCTATTCACCTTAGCTTATATGGTTTAGGCTTCTTCAAATAGGGGGAGATTGTTGGGTATTGTATCCACAATGTACCTGATTTGAAGAAGCCCCTGAACAAGCTAAGGTAAATAGACAATGCGTTTGATGAAATCTTTTAAGTTGTGCTTGCAGTTATTCCACGCTAAGTACACACCAATGTCAGGGTGCAGTGGGTCAATATACACGGATCTGCGCGACGTAATCCCTCGTTGAGCAGATCAGTGTGTTGGCCTACGCGTACTCTCTCTATTGGGGTGTACTTAATTTCAAGTACAGGGCTATGATAAAGCAAGAGCAAACAAGGAACAAGAATGGGCCAAAGACCAGCTCACGGGTTGAAAGAGGAGAAATCGTCCAAGTGTAAATCGTCGAGAATCACTAAGTGATTCTCAACGAGTCATCGAGAATCACTAGATGATTCTCGCCGGTTGAGGCCAACTGACTCAACGCCGCCAGAAAATTCTCTAAGGCAGAATCGTCGAGAATCACTAAGTGATTCTCACCGATTCGTCGAGAATGTCTTTGCATTCTCGACGATTCGGCGAGAATCTAATGTGATTCCCGCCGATTCTCCCCGGCCTGTATAACCTGTGATGCCAGAATGCGTCAAGTAGAATTCGGCGAGAATCGTAAGTGATTCTCGCCGATTCGTCGAGAATCACATTCGATTCTCGCCGAATTTGACTTGGGCAAATTTCCGACATTTTCTGGACCGGTCCAGGGTTCAAGCGGTATTTCGAACCGGACTTCGATCTTTGCTTTGGTGGGGCCCACAACGGTCATCTTTATGACCTAGTGTATAAATACACAAGTATGGGTGTACAGTAAATAACGAATCAAGAATACGAAAGGAAGCGGCCGTCAAACCCTAATCTCGCGAACCTTCTCCGTCGCCGCCGCTCGTACAGTGATCACCATTGCTGATCTCGATCTTCTCCAGATCCACGGTGATAGAAGCCAAGTCTTGCATAGCATCTCACGTGTCTAACCAGAGATCTTTTATCTCTTGATTTGAGATAGGGAAATCCATCCCCGTCCGAATCGATCGAGACGATCGATCCTAGTGTGACCGTTGGAAGACCTTGCCGACTTCGCTAAGAAGATTGAATCTCCAATGCTTTGCTGCTGTCTTCAGTTGCCGCCGCCAACATCGAGAGCCTTGCCGCCGCTCGTCGCCTCCGCCGGTCTCGGGGAGATTCTCTCCAAGTGAGATCTAGGGTTGTGGACTCTTCGTTGACTTCAAGAACACGTCGTCGAATGAAGAGGGACACCTTAGTCTCCATACGTTGTTTGTATTTCTTACAAGCTATTTTCAATTCTTTGTAAAGGACCGATTGGTCTCTAGTTGTAGGGTTGGGTGCAACCCGTGTTGTGGGAGTGTGACTCCTACATGTGGAAGGGTTCCTTCCGATAGTGCAAGGATTGGATTTCAATCCTGTTGGTGAAGTGACCGAGTCGTCCCTGGATTGGGAGATAGGTCGAAGGGGGAAAGTGGACGTACCCAAATCGGGGAACCACTATAAATTGCCTGTGTTATTCTCTGTGCTGTGTGTTTTGTTTTGATTCTGTAGGTACACTTTTAATTCCGCAAATACGCTGCAAGTTACCTATCCCCCCCCATAGGTGAAGATAATTGACACTAGGTGAACTTTCATAACCCCTGGTGACTCCTCGATCTGATCCTCCAAAGATGATTTTGGGTCCATTTTCGACTGGGGAGTAATCACACAACAGGCTTCTTGTCCCGGTCATATGCCGGGAACATCCACTATCCAAGTACCAGATTGGCATTTTGGTGGCCTTTGGACATACCTGCAAAACAGAATTAGTTTCCCTTAGGAACTCAATCGGACTTGGGTCCTAGATTCCTTATTAGCACACTCCCCCTCGGTTGGTTAACCCTACGAGTGGTCGGCCTCGCATTGCTAACATAAGGAGTCTCATTGTATCTTGGATTAAACGAGCAATCCACGGCAAAGTGACCAACTTTGCCACAGCACAAACAGTCAAACCTGTTGTACCGTTTCCTAGGCTTATGCTTCACCCTTGGAACGGTGGGTCCAGCCGGGGCCTTGGATCTGGAGGTGGAGGCATCATGATGACACCAGTCATACGATTTCTTCACTTCTTATTCCTTCTGTATAGCAGGCTTGGCCTTTGGTGCCTGCTTTATATTATGGCCGCTAGAGAAGTGGCCATATTTCTCCACTTGGATTTCCTCATAAGGTGCCTTGAAGACACTCTCACCGTAGTTGCGGGGGAAGGTCCAACCATCATACCGGCTCTTAGGCTTTTCAACCGAGGGCCGGAAGAGGTGGCCATAGGTTGACTCAAAGTCAAGATCATTGCATGGAAAGCTAGGCTTTCAGAATGAAATAGGACCGAGTGGGGCCTTTCCCGTTTCTGCAACAGAGGCTATTGGAACACCCTATTACTAATTTGGGCAAGGATCACTATGTATTTAGGATATCTGTTTGACCTAGTTGTATAGTTGAAAAGGTCAAGTTAGAATGTGTCTAGGGCTTAGAACTTAGGTTTGAAGCTGCCCCCAGGACCATTCAAGATCAGGAATCAAAGCTGAGACAAATATTAAAAATAGTCGAGCTCAGGTCGACTATCGTCGAGCTTCAGTCTGACGATCGTCAAGCTTAGATCGACGCTTTGTCGTTAAGCTTAGATCGACGCTCTGTTGCTGAGCTTAGATCGACGCTTTGTTGTCAAGCTTAGATCGACGCTCTGTTGCTGAGCTTAGATCGACGCTTTGTCGTCAAGCTCAGGTCGACGCTTTCTCCCCGAGTTCAGATCGACGCTTTGTCAATAAGCTCAGGTCGACGCTTTCTCCCTGAGTTCAGATCGACGCTTTATCGTCAAGCTCAGGTCGACGCTTTTTCCCTGAGTTCAAATCGACTCTTTGTCATCAAGCTCAGGTCGACGCTTTCTCCCTGAGTTCAGATCGACGCTTTGTCGTCAAGCTCAGGTCGACGCTTTTTTCCCTGAGTTCAGATTGACGTTTTCTGTTGAAGCTCAGGTCGACGCTTTTTGTCCAGCTGTGGTCAACGATTCCTGTCCAGCTCTGGTCGACTATTTCTTGATGAGGTCGACGTTTTCTGCTATCAAGTCAATATCAGTTATAGAATTATTTCGAATTCTTTCAGAGTTAATTGCTGCATTAATGGCAAAAGATTTCCTAGCCGTTTCAAGCTATCTGATGCAAATGTCAAGGAAGGTAAAAATGGAATATTGCTAATGGACTTTCCCTAGAGACAAATGATGTTTTTGGAAATCATTCAAGACTGTTTATTCGGCCATTCAAGTCAAGAATTCATCATTATTCTCTCAGTTCTCTTGGAGATATTCGGCTGAAGAAAAGAGAGACACAAGAAGACAGATCATTCAACACCAACACCAAGAGACACAAGAATTGCATTACAGAAGAAGAACAACAAAAATTCTCTAATCAAGTTTTCATCTTCTGTGACTAAAAGATCTGCTTCAAGTGCTAAAAGGCTTCATCATTCAAGTCTCCAGACAACTCACATTTCAGCCTTGCTGAAATCATCATTTGCTGGAGAAGTCTCATTGAAGGTCTATCACCCTGTGCAAAGCTTCCACTCCTGAACCATTCTACATCTCAGGGGGAGCTTTGACATCTTCATCAAATCCACTTGTGCTTCTCTCATTTGATTGAGAACAGAGAAGACACCTTCAACTCCTTTTTATTTTACTGCTGTAAAAGGGTTATCAAGACTCCCTTCAAAAGTTTTGAGTGTGGTTCTGAGAGCCTTGTCAAAACTCAGTGGTGGCAAGACACCTGATCAAAAAATCTAGTTTTGGTTTTTGAGCACCTTGTCAAAAGCTCATTGGTGTCAGGACACCTGATCAACTCTTCCTGAGTGGATTCCTACCAAGGGTGGTAGAAGAGTGGACATACCCAAGTTGTTGGGGAACCACTATAGCTCCTTGTGTCGTCTGGTTTACTGTGTGTTTATCTTTGCTTTGTGCTGTGTGTTTCTTTAGTTTTTATTTTATCTTTGTTTCATAGCAAGCACATATACACTTATATATAAATTAAATCTTAATCTGCCTTATTTCTTTTAAACTGAAAATTATTTTAAAATACTCTATTCACCCCCCCCCTCTAGAGTGAAGGTAGATCTCTCTTCCGCACTTTCAATTGGTATCAGAGCGAGGTTGGTTATACAACAACTAAACTATCACTAGGTTGGTTGCTTGTACATGCTAACACCTGAACCAAAAGATCTCTGAAAAAGATCAACCTTCTATAGAGGCTTGTTATTAGTTGTATTATATTTATTTTTATATAAAACCATGGCACAGAATAAAGACTATGCTAGCACCAGACCACCAGTGTGCAATCTTTCAAAGTTTGCACTCTGGAAGGCAAGGATTAAATTATACATGAATTCTATTGACGAAGATATTTTCAATTCTGTTTTGATAGTGTGTCCAAGTCCACCAGCAAGCTCAAGTACAAATGCTGTTCCACCTCCTTCTAGAACAGATGCAGATATAAAGAAGTGGAAGACTGCAGATGCCAAGGCTATGAACATCTTAGCCCAGACAATGTCTGATGAGATTTTTCAGAAGGTAGCTGAATACAATTCAGCTAAGGAAATTTGGGACAAACTTTCAGATATTGTCTCAGGATCTACTGACGAAAGAAAAGACAGAAGATCTCACCTCATAACCCAATATGAGAATTTTAAGAAAGGAGAGACTGAGTCAGTAGCAGATATGTACAACAGATTGAGTCTGATTGTCAATGAGTTAAAGACCTTGGATAAAGATGTAACATCCCATTTCTGGCTAGACCCCTAGGAGTCGGTTGGTCGTGATAGAACCCTAGGAAGCCCAAAAATTGAAATAAATCGACCGAGATTTCGGGTCACGGGTTGGTCACGCCTGTGACCGACCCGTCACGCCCGTGACCTAGGGCGTGACTCCTTCGACGATCGTCGATCTCAGGGAGACGATCGTCGGGCGCAAAATTTTCAACCCGGCCCTATCACGCCCGTGACCCAGGTGTCACGCCCGTGACCAAGGGCGTGACCCCCTTCGGCGATCGTTGATCTCAGCGCGACGATCGCCGAGCGCGTAATTTGGCTCATGACCCTATCACGCCCGTGACCTACGTGTCACGCCCGTGACCTAGGGCGTGACCACCCTTCGACGATCGTCGATCTCAGTTCGACGATCGCCGAACCCAGAAATTGGTCACCCGGGCCTGTCACGCCCGTGACCCATGTGTCACGCCCGTGACCTAGGGCGTGACCACCCTTCGACGGTCGTCGACCTCAGTTTGATGATCGTCGACCCCAGAATTGGCCACCCGGGCCTGTCACGCCCGTGACCTATGTGTCACGCCCGTGACATTGACCGAAACGACAGTTCAGGCCCGAAATTATTCTAACACGCGTGGTAATAAATGCTGGTGTGGGAAGTTACACCAGGAGTAATTACGGGCCATTTTTCCTTCTGTAATTATATAATAAAGGAGGAAGTGTTGGTCCAATAGGAATCGCCACCTGGCAAACACCTATTCATCTTCCACCGTTCCTTATCCCTTCACTGTAACCGAAAGGTTATTAAGAGGAGCCTTCATGACCATTAAGGCTTTACCCTTTCACCTCCCCACTTGCTGACTTATAAAAGACCCCATTAGAGCAGGATGAGAGGTTTACTCTCTTGACCAACGGATTGAAGCCTTGTACCTTGCTGTAGGAGAAGTTCAGCAACGCCACCACTGCGCCATGGCACCCCGTCGTTCATCTCGTCTCCAAACCGCGAACAAGGTCCTCCTCTGCTTCTTCTTTCATGGGTAGATCTTAGGATTCTTAGAAAGGAAGTTCGTGCTCAACGGAGCCGGACCTATCTCTCATTTTCATGGAAAACCATGAAAAATGTATTTTTGAGTTCGCCGGAAACCGCCACCTCCGGCGGCCAAACCACCGCCGACCGATAGCCATCGCCTCAACGGAGGTGGTGGTGGGGGTGGCCAGCCAGGGAAGTGACCGGATGACCGGTGACGGATCGCAAAAGAGCTACATGATATATGAGTTTCTGTGTTCTGGTTTTCGGGTTCTGTAGAAGATGAACAGTAAAAGCTGTTTATAATATATAAATTATGTAAATAATTTGTAAGGAAAATATACTTAGATGAGCACATTTTGATGCTGCAAAACGAGGTACTTAGAGGCCATTTTAGGAAAAAATACCAGTCACAAAAGTTGTAGCCCTTTGAGTCTAGTTTAATTTAAAATTGATTTCAACCCGTTTGGTTAAGCGGTTCGACCGCAGCACCCGTTTTAGTTGGGGCTGTACCTAGAGTTGGGCAGAAATTAAAATGGATGCCCACTCTTCGTCCCTTGTCCAAATGACCTGAAATTTGGGCAGGGGGTTAACCTTAGCTATACCTAAAGGCAGACCAAAAATGGGAATTTTTGGAGATACTTTGCCTTAAGTTTTTGTTTTAATTTAATTAAGTTAGAGAAATTTATTTAAGTGGTCAAATGACCTCCAAACCCTCCCAAATTTTGGTGAGTGGTCCCTGGCTATAAAATCTAGATCTGTACAAAATTCCAACTAGTTTGGAGGAGTTTTAGAAAGGAAATCTTCCACCCTTAACTAGGCATTAGTGAGACATCTTTTAGTAAAAAGTGCACTAAGAGTTTGGAAAGGTCAAATCACCTCAACAGAGGCTGATATTCCGACCTCTGACTTAGAAGGGTGTTATAACCTGCTTGGAGAAAAACGGTGAGGTTTAGGGTTGATTTACCCTAGAATCCAAGCTCAAACCCTAAATGAAGGGTTTTGAGGGTTGTGAAGGACATGGGGGCAATTGCTCTTGTATTGCCTTGAAACTCTGTAGAGTTGACAAAAGCCTGATAAGAATCGTCTGGATGGAATCTTGGAGAATTTGGAGACAAGTAGATACCTTAAAACCCTAACCTTAGTTTTAGGGTAAAATATCAAATAGGTAAAACCAGTCACTAAACCTTACTTAAAAGCTGTGAAATTCGGGTAGAGTGAGTTTTGGATCAGGTAGAACTTATAGCAATTTTACTGGAATTTTATGTTGATTATTGCTAGCACTTCATTTGTAAAGCTTGCTATGGCCTTAAATGATGTTTTAATTGTTTAGAAATTTCTGTTCATTGAAACCTCATGAAATCTTCGAGATAAATGTTTTAGGTCAGAATAGTTGCCCCTGAATTTTTAGTTGAGTAATTCTAATACTTCATTCACGGATGTTAGAAAGGGGTTTTATGGTTTAAAAATTAATTATGGATGATATACTTGCTGGAAAATTATGAAACCTGGCCAATGTTATTTTGAATGTCTTATCTGCTTAGTATAAATTAATTTACAATTTTTTTGATGGATATTTTCTGTACTTGATTCATAAATAACAAAAGATAGAGATTATTTCTAAAATAGTTTTAGTGCCCTTTGATGATAGAAAAATTATGATACTTTGGATTTACCATATTGGGATAACATAATATTTATAGTAATTTTTCTGGACATCTTGCATGATTACTTAGGGTAGTTCATGTTCAAACCGGTAACCCTTGGGACTTTCGAGGAAATTAATTAAACATCAGATAAATTAGGAAAATTACCATTTTCTGGATTTAGGCTAGTTATATCATGATAAGTCTCCAGTAAATAATTTAGGGCATTTGGATGAGTATTGGATCATTGCATAGCCGGTTCGACATATAGTCTAGGTCGGTCTGCATATAACAAATTTGTGAATTACAATATGACATGATCTGAGGAAGTCATTGGAGTTAATCATTTTGTCTGGGTGGACAATTGTGGATGATATCACGATAGGATGATATGAAGAGTAGTGAGAAGTGGTGATAGCTAGAGTTAAGGGGTGCTCGGGTTCGACGAAAGATCGTCTTCCCCGAAGAGTGGAAGGTTTAAAATCACCCAAGGATAGTCTATCGTAATATGAGAAGGGAATCGGGTTAAGGGAGATCAACCAATAACAATAAGTGCCTTGCGAAAGGGAACTTCGGGCCGTAATGCCGCCGTCTTGGTTCCTAGTGCCCCTTGAGAGCCCTTCACGGGGAATACCGGGGGCAGTCCTGGGTTAATGTAAACTGTAATAACAAACTAACAAGAGTAACTTAGTAACTAGGGCCGCACCTTTCACAAACACTGATGGCACAGGAAGATTGATGAGAGCTTCGGCTCGGTTGGTTAAGAGACGGACGGGATGGTCCGGGGAGCTTCGGCTCGGTTGGTTTGGAGACGGACGTTTTGGTCCGGGGAGCTTTGGCTCGGTTTTTGTGTGTTTACGATTAAACTTGCATGTGCATAAAAAAGGAATGAAAATTAAGGTGGTGGGTCTTCGGTATTGGAGGGTCGATGCACCGACGCCAATACGCTAACTCGGCAAGTGTGGTTAGCACTTCGCCAACAGAAGTCCGGTGCGCCAGCCGACAAGAGTACGCAGGCGTCCGCTTAGTGCACCAAGCGTTGAGGCATACGATAGGTCTGACCGGTAGTGCTTTACTGATTTAGAGGTGGGCGAGGACCAACCCACCGCGTCCGTCTGCCACTACGGAGGTATCCTGGGAGGTAACGGCTCCGAAAGGGGGAACTAAAGGTCTGTGTGCACAGAGTCGGGTGTGTGAGTTGCACTTGCATGTTTCATCATACCCACTTGCATGTCATAGCATAATCGATTCATTTAACCCTGACACCTAAAGTATAAGTGGTATGGGACGCTTATACATTAGGACCTGCAAAACGACCCCTTGGTCTATAAGCTTGTGTGGGCAAGTTTATAAATTAAGGTTAATTTCAATATAAACATATGCTGTTGTTTGATAGCCGACACCCCAACGTATAAGTGGTATGGGACACTCTATACGATGGGAGCCTTGTAGAAGATCCCTTGGCTTATGTGCTTTCGCACATAAGTTAAGGTTACCTTTCTTACTTTCTGTTTCTGTCATATTATTATAGAATTGCTAGATTAGTTCCGCTGTCAACTGTTTCTTGATTAAATCTCCACCTTCATGTCCTTCCCTTTCTTCCTCTCCGATTGGTACCTAGGAGCCATGGGGGAAGGGGTAGGGGATGATAGGGCTTAGTCTTTATGACTAACGGTTTTCGAACCGCATCATTTAGGGGATCGCGGAGCCCAGCATGGAGGAGCAGCCCCAGAGACCGGTGCGCTTGGAGATGTGGCAGTCTAGCTCTGGAGTTCATACAGCCGGGACCATGAGCCTCGACCCTGAGTAGTTTCTATTTTTCTTCCGCATGAGAGATTTGTAGTGAGGATATGATGTACCGGGCATAAGCCCGCATTTATAGTACTCTGATTATTGTTACTTTGTGGACACTCCCTTCGTGGAGATTTTATTCTATATATGTGATTTACTTTCAGTGGACTTGCTCTTACTTCAATTGTTATGCTACCTTTTGGAGATCGAATTTGGCCAACAGAATCGGCGCCTTGTGGTGATGACCCTTCAGGACGTGAAGGTGTCACCGCAAAGCGGCGATTCTGGGCCTAAGAACCCGAGTTTTAAAAAGAAAAAAAAGGGGGTCTTACAAAAGACTTCTCATTAACTGAGCTTAATAACAAGATCCTAATGTGCTTCCCCAGCACTTGGGATTCAAGAATCTGGCCAATTAAAGATGCCAGAAGTCTAAGTGAAATCACTACTGAAGCTCTCCTAGGCAAGCTCAAATCTTATGAGCTGCTCATCAGAAACAGAGAAGAAGAGCAGAAGGCTGCCTCACCAGCCATAAAGAAAGAGAAGTCAATAGCTTTCAAAGCTATTGAGGACCTGCCTGAAGAAAAGCTCACAGGCAATGAGGAATTGGTCAGTCTATTGGCCAAAAGATTCTACAAACTCGCAAGAAAAGACTTCAGAAAAAGGCCATACAAAGGACATGATAAGCCAAGGTATGATAAGATAAATAACAACAAAGAAATTATTTGCTTTGGTTGCAGGAAACCAGGCCACATTGTGCCTGATTGTCCAGAAAACAAGATTAAGGACAAGAAGGATAGAAGAGAAAGAAGAAAAGAGAAAGATTTCAAGAAGAACAACTCAGACAAAGCCTCCTCCAGCAAGAACAAGAATACTAGGAAGGGTTTTGTTGCTGAGACATGGAGTGAAACAGAAGAGGATTCTGAAACTTCATCCAGCTCTAGTGATGATGAAGATGATGCTGATGAAAAAGAATTTTGCATGATGGCTATCAATGCCTCACAGCAAAACTCTGATGCTGAATCAGAATCAGATTCAGAAATTCAACCAGAAGAAGATCATGTAATCAGCTCTTTTGATTTTACTTCTGAGGACTTTATAATTGAATTTAAGACACTGTGCTTAGATTTACTAAAATCTGAGAAAGAGATAATCTCTCTCAAAAATCAATTATCTGAATATAGTGTCCTAAACTCAAATAACCTCAAACTCTCTGAGGAGTTGGAATGTTATAGGGAGGAGATAGCTTCACTAAAAAGTGAACTGTCAAAAGCCAAAAAGTTTGAAGAATCCCTCAATGGGAGAAGTATCAGACTAATGGACATCACAAGCACAGTGAACTCTAGATTCAATAGTACACTGGGCTTGGGTGCTTCATCCAGCCAACCTACAATATTAACAACTCCAATCAAATTTGTCTCTGACAAAGGGAAGGGAGTAGTAGAGGTAGCTAGGAAGAATGCTGATCTGCCAAAGAAAATCATGGTTCAGCAGAAAGCATCGAGCAGAGGTCGACAAGCTTCGAACAGAGCTCGACGACATAAGGCTGAAATGTCGAACTCAGCTCAACGCTTTCTGGACTCTGAAGTTCAGCACTGGCGATCTTCGAACGGAGCTCGACGATTCTACCCAGGAACGTCGACCTCAGCTCGACGATCTCCGAACGGAGCTCAGAGCCGTGAACATGCTTTCAGAAGCAAATCTAAATTAAATCCTAGAAGTCCTACATCCCAATGTTTCAACCCTTATACTGAATGGATAGTACCTCCTAGGAGATATCATCCTGAGGGTTATAAGAGTCAACCTGGGATGTCTTTTATTTCAGATTTTAAAGGTTATCAACCTAGGCCCAAGGTAAACTGGGTCAAAAACAAATAAAATGTTTATGTGCAGGTGAAGACCTATCCAGTATCTTACCAATAATGGTATCTGGATAGTGGGTGCTCAAAGCACATGACAGGGAACAGGGAGAACCTATCATCCTTCATAACCAAACTTGGACCCAAAGTGATTTTTGGTGATTCAAATTTTGGCCAAACCAAAGGATATGGTGTTGTTCAGATAGGCTCAGTCACTTTCAAGAAAGTGGCATATGTTGAAGGACTGAAGCACAACCTGATAAGCATCAGTCAGCTATGTGATGAAGGATATAAAGTGACCTTCAACAAATCCCTGTGCAAGATCAAGTCAGAAAATAACACAACTGTGTTAACAGGTAAAAGGAAAGGTAACATCTATCTAATAAATTTTCTTTCAGCCCATACAGACATTTGTTTATTCAATTCAGTATGCAAGCCAAATGATTTATGGCATAAAAGATTAGGACATTTAAACCTTAGAACCATTGCTAGGCTCTCCAAGGACAACCTTGTTAGAGGACTACCTTCTGGCTCCTACAAGAAGGAAGGACTCTGCAGGGCTTGTCAATTAGGCAAGCAAACTAAAAATAGCTTTAAGTCACTTAATAAGAGTGATTCACCTAGGATTTTGTATCTGTTACACATGGACCTTTTTGGACCCATTACAGTACAAAGCTTAGGAGGGAAATCTTATGCTTTAGTGATTGTAGATGACTTCTCTATATTCACTTGGGTATTCTTTCTAAGGAAGAAGTCTGATAACTTTAAGTGTTTGACAGAGTTTCTCAAATGCATACAGATTGAGTTCAACACTCACATTGCCCTGATCAGAAGTGATCATGGGACAGAGTTTGATTCTCTTCTTATGCAAGAGTTCTGTCAAAGTGAAGGGATCAGACACACTTTCTCAGCTCCTAGAACTCCTCAACAAAATGGGGTAGCTGAAAGGAAAAATAGAACCCTAATTGAATCTACTACTACATTGTTGACAGATGCTCACCTACCTCTATCCTTTTGGGCTGAGGCAGTGAACACCTCCAACTATGTGTTAAATAGAAGTTTAATACATAAACTGAAGGGTAAGACTCCCTATGAATTGCTCAAAGGGAAGAAACCTAAAGTAGATTATTTTAAAATTTTTGGCTGTACTTGTTATATTCATAATAATGACAAGAAGTATTTAGCAAAATTCCAAGCTAAAGCTGATGAAGGAGTGTTTCTCGGATACTCCATGATCAGCAAGGCCTATAGGGTATATAATAAATCTTCTTGTAAAATTGAAGAATCTGTTCATGTTACTTTTGATGAGACTAACATGTGTTATAAGGAGAAGTCTACTTCTACCATAGAACCTTTGCAGGTACACTCTATTTCAGAAAGTATGGACAGATTACAGGTTAAAGAAGAGGATACAGCCACTCAACCTATTCAGCAAAAGAATGAGAGCAGTGATGATGAAGAAGAAGTTCAACCTCTTGAAGAAAATCATCCTGAAGAGCCAGTTGTTATTCCACAAGAGGAAACAACAACACAGGTTGGTGAACAATCAACACCCCCTGCTGATTTAGTAACATCAAGAGATCATCCAATCTCCCAAGTGATTGGAGATGTCTCAGCTGGTGTACAAACCCGAAATCAGGTCAACCAGAACCTGATGCACACTTGCTTCCTATCTCAAGTTGAGCCTCAATCCATTCAAGATGCAGAGCAAGATCCACACTGGATCATTGCAATGCAAGAGGAGTTGCATCAATTTGAAAGGAATAAAGTTTGGGAACTAGTGCCTAAGCCAAAGGATCACTCCATTGTTGGAACAAAGTGGGTGTTCAGAAACAAGCTGGATGATCAAGGAGTTATTGTCAGAAAAAAGGCAAGGCTAGTTGCTCAAGGCTACTCTCAACAAGAAGGAATAGACTATGACCAGACCTTTGCACCAGTTGCAAGGCTAGAGGCCATTAGAATATTCCTAGCTTATGCTGCTCACAAGGGATTCAAGGTCTACCAGATGGATGTGAAGAGTGCATTTCTCAATGGAGACATCAAAGAGGAAGTCTATGTTAGACAACCTCCAGGTTTTATCTCTCTAACTCATCCTGATCATGTTTTCAAATTGCATAAAGCATTATATGGTCTCAAGCAAGCTTTTAGAGCATGGTATGAGACCCTAGCATGCTTTCTTCTGGAAAATGATTTTATAAGGGGTAGAGTAGACCAAACTCTTTTTATTAGAACCCATAAGTCCCATACCCTACAAGTACAAATTTATGTAGATGATATCATATTTGGATCTATTGATTCAAATTTGTGCAGAAGGTTTTCCAACCTGATGCATTCCAAATTTGAAATGAGTAGCATGGGTGAGCTCTCCTTCTTCTTAGGATTGCAAGTAAAACAACATGCTGAAGGCATATTTATTTCCCAAACCAAGTATGCTAAAGAATTGGTTAAGAAATTTGGTATGTCTGAGGCATCCTGTATGAAAACACCCATGCCTACCAATGCTGTATTGGATGTTGATAAGCATGGCAAACATGTTGATCAGACAACATATAAAGCAATGATTGGCTCTCTATTGTACCTTACAGCTAGTAGACCAGATATAATGTTTGCTACATGCATATGTGCTAGATTCCAAGTAAGCCCTAGAGAGTCACACCTAACTTTAGTTAAAAGGATTCTTAGATATGTAAAAAGTTGTCCAAATCTAGGACTCTAGTATCCAAAAGACTCGGGATTTGAATTAACTGGATTTTTAGATGCTGATTATGCTGGATGCAGAGTAGACAGGAAAAGCACCAGTGGAACTTGTCAGTTCCTTGGTGACAGACTTGTCTCCTGGTTTTGTAAGAAGCAAACATCTGTGTCAACTTCAACTGCTGAAGCTGAATATATGGCTGCAGGCAGTTGCTGTTCACAAATATTGTGGATACAAAATTAGCTCATAGACTATGGCTACAACTTAGAGAAGTCTAAAATTTTTTGTGATAATACTAGTGTTATTTCTATAGCACAAAATCCAGTCCTCCATAGTAGGACAAAACATATAGAGATTAGGCATCACTTTTTAAGGGATAATGTTGAGAAGAATAAAATTGAACTTCAATATATCCCAACTGATTTGCAAAGGGGAGATATTTTCACCAAACCATTGGATGAAAAGAAGCATTCCTTCTTCCTGAATCAGTTAGGAATGCTAGATGGAGGAAGTTTAAATTAAATCCCAAGATTTCAAAAGCTAAAAACAGACCAAGACTAGGCTAACAAATATTATATTTTCTAGTGTCTATAATATATATTTTGCCTCTGAACTGAGATCGACGTTTTCTCAGAAAACGTCGAACGGAGATCGACGTTTTTCCCAAAAGCGTCGACCGGAGATCGACGTTCTACAAAAACGTCGATCGAAGTTCAGCTTCCTTAGTTAGCGCTAGTTTCTTCTTTCTGACTAGTCGCCGTCGAGCTGAGCTCGATGCTATTTAATAGCGTTGAACGGAGTTTGACACAGTTAAAGACTCTTCAGTTTTCCCTATTAGCCTCGGGCGTCGAATGGAGATCGACGCTTTTCCCTAAAGCTTCGACCGGAGTTCAACGTTGTCCAAAAACGTTGACCGTAGTTCATCGCTTTCAGATAGCGCGTCTATCTATCTTCTGATTAGTCGCCGTCGAGCTGAGCTCGACGCTATTTAATAGCGTTGAACGGAGTTCAATGTCATTAAAGACTCTTCAGTTTCCCCGTCAGCCGAAAACTTCGAACGGAGTTTGACGGTTTTTCCTTTTCCGTGTCAAACCCTAATATAAAATCATTTTTCGGCCGCCGTTCATCGCTTTCGCCTTCATTCTCTCTGCAAATTTTCTTCTTCCCTCCAAAACTCTCTACACTTTGTCTTGTTTGTTGAACTTTTGCAGGTATAGATGGCAGCGACAGTTGCTATTCTCTCCAAAATGAAGTTCGATACAGGATTTGACATCGACATGGACTCTTTCGACGGCATCGATCAGCGCTTCAAGGACATTCTGAATCTTTGCCGCGACCAGCAGCTAGTGCGGTTGATGTCAACCAGAATTAAGATTGCAGCAAATGAGATTAAAGAATGGGTGTTTTCAGCAACAGTTGAGAACGAGACTACTGTTGTCAGAACAATCAGCGGAACGAAGGTACCGCTATCCCCAAATCTCCTGACGGAAGTGTTTGCTCTCAGTTCTGGAAATGATTCCTTCGCTTTGTCTGGAGAGGAAGTTAATTCGTTATTAGAACGAATGGGTTATTCTGCCGCGAACCCTAAAAGGTTATTGAAGAAGGATTTGGCTATTGAGTTTCAATTTCTCGCCGACATTGCGGGAAAAGTGCTTTTAGCAAAGCACTCGGCGCATGATACAATCACGCAGTATCAGTTGAACTTGATGGGTGCAATTGTTGACAGGAAGAAAGTGGATTGGGGAACAATCATTTTTAACTCAATCAAGAAGAAGATTAGCAAGTCTTCTATGAATTTTGGAAGAATTTTAGGAGTATTTCTGCACTCCAGGTGCCCAGAATTACTGATTTCATCTGGGATGCACATAAATGCTTCAAAGAGGCTATCCTGTGCCCTATTCAGCAAGTGGGACAGGCAGATCCTCAGACCCAGCAGGGCTGCTGCTGTAACAACTGCTTCAGGCACAAGGACTTTATCAGTCTCTTCCCCTGCAGCATCTCTTGAGGGATTGCCTGTCTCCTCCTCTGCTCCTATTTCTCCTCCTCCCCTTGTCTCTTCATTGCTTTCCTTTTCTTCCATTCAGCCTGTCATCTCCTCCCCCATCACCACTTCATTACCTTCTTCATCTCCTCCAGCCACCATTTCAGAATCATTCCACCCTCTTTTCTATTATCCATCAATTGACTCTTCCATCCTGGATGATTCCTTCATGGATGATTCTCCCTCCTCCTCTCTTGATCCTCCATCCTCCTCTTCTTACCAACAATTGTTGTATGACATTTTGGATCAACCCTCTTTCTTACCATCCACCTCCATTCCTATACCATCCATATCCACCATCCCTATATCCCAGCCATCCATCCCTCCTTTCTCACCTTCAAGTCGTGCAGCCACTTCTTCAGTCCCAGCCACATCTTCATTCACCTCTACTCAAGTCTCTCTTGAGCAAGTGGATCTCCCGAGTTTGGCCGATAGGCTATATGAGCTACTGGCTCCCAAGCTAGTGGCTTTGCTGGAGACCTCCTTGGCTCCACTCCAGAAGTCTATTCAGGAGCCATCCTCCAGACTCTCCGCTCTCTCTTCTCTGCAGGCCAATCCTTCATTTAGGTGCCTTGATCCAGCTCCGTCTGCATCAAGCCAGGGGGAGATGCCTTATGAAGCTATTGAAGCTGCCGCTGCTCCTCCAGCTATATTGCCTGCTGCTGATACTGCTGCTCCAGTGCTTTTATTTACAGTGGACCTCAGGTCACTGCTGAGTAGTTTTGATTCTATCTACCATCAAATTGCACCGGTTCCTGTTCAGAAAGCTGAAGATTTTACTAAGGCCATTGTGCCTCTTTCAATATGTGATCCCAGTATAATTGAATCTTATGTCAATTATCTTAAAGTTGTGGATGTTGGTTCTGTTTGTGCTGCTGCTGATGATGATGATGAAGTTATGACTGTTGTTTTGTCTGCTGAGATTTCTGCTGCTGATGATATGATTGTTGATATTTCTGCTCCTGCTGATACTGTTTGTTCTGCTACTGTACCTTCTCCTCCTGCTCCTGCTGTCTCTGAAAAGCTCAAAGATAAGGAAGATTATATCAGAAGGATCGACGATCTGTATGATCAACCTTAAAGTTCTGAAAGTGATCAGTTCCAAACAGAATCTGATGACTCTTATGGTACTATTATAAGGAAAAGAAAAGCAAGAAGCAAAGCTCTGAAAAGAGTTCCTCTTGAAAAAGCCAAGGATTCAAATGATGTACCCTACTATATATTGCATGATTGCCAAATTACTGAGCCGTGGATGCAATACTCCAAAAATCAATTGAAGGCAATAAAGAAAAAGAGAAAATTTGACAGGTATGAGAAAGGCTCCTCTAAGTTTCAGCCTCCTCCTCCTCCTCCTCCAGATTCTGGAATAGGTGGAGGCTCAGCTTCTCTACCTTCGGCTCCAAAGCAAAGCCCTTCTCAACCATCTCAAAGATATCCTCCCAGAGGGCATTATCAAAGAGGCAATCAGTCTAGAAGAGGACAGTATAGAGGTAATCAAAGAGACTACAGAACTCAAAGGGATGGACAAAGGCAACTTGACACATCTCAGGGTCCTTACCCATATAAGCTCAGAGAAATTGTTAAATCAAGAACTGCTGCTGCTCCTGAAACCATTAACAGATATGAAGCTCCTATTCCTTTTGAGGATCCTGAAAATAATCCTAATTCCTGGACTGCCAGGATGAAAGAACTTGCTGCCTTGGACCAGCTGAAGAAGGCAAGAGAGCAAGGCAAGGACATCTCAAACATCTCCACTCTGTCCGAGCAAAGAAAAGCAGAGTTGGAAAGGTATTCTTCAAGGAAATTCTTTGATCCTGTAGATTATATGAAGCTGCATCCTGAGGCTGTGGTTCCCAGAGCAAAAGCTCAAACCTCCTTAGGTGCAGAAGATGACAGGAGATCAAAGAAGGAATCCCTCAATCCCAACAGGGAAATTCTGTTCAAGAAAGGAAGTAAAAAGGAATGATTTTTGTATGCAGATGGCTCATTCATTTCTTAAATCTCTTGCTGAGGTTCTATCAGATTGCTGCTATGCTGTTTCTTGCTTGATTGCATTTGATGTTGTATTTTATTCTAAGTCCTGTAAATAGTAATCCTAACCCAAATAGGGGGAGATTGTTGGAACACCCTATTACTAATTTGGGCAAGGATCACTATGTATTTAGGATATCTGTTTGACCTAGTTGTATAGTTGAAAAGGTCAAGTTAGAATGTGTCTAGGGCTTAGAACTTAGGTTTGAAGCTGCCCCCAAGACCATTCAAGATCAGGAATCAAAGCTGAGACAAATGTTAAAAATAGTCGAGCTCAGGTCGACTATCGTCGAGCTTCAGTCCGATGATCGTCAAGCTTAGATCGACGCTTTGTCGTCAAGCTTAGATCGACACTCTGTTGCTGAGCTTAGATCGACGCTTTGTCGTCAAGCTTAGATCGACGCTCTGTTGCTGAGCTTAGATCGACGCTTTGTCGTCAAGCTCAGGTCGACGCTTTCTCCCTGAGTTCAGATCGACGCTTTGTCGTCAAGCTCAGGCCGACGCTTTCTCCCTGAGTTCAGATCGACTCTTTGTCATCAAGCTCAGGTCGACGATTTTTCCCTGAGTTCAGATCGACGCTTTGTCGTCAAGCTCAGGTCGACGCTTTCTCCCTGAGTTCAGATCGACGCTTTGTCGTCAAGCTCAGGTCGACGCTTTTTTCCCTGACTTCAGATCGACGTTTTCTGTTGAAGCTCAGGTCGACGCTTTCTGTCCAGCTGTGGTCAACGATTCCTGTCCAGCTCTGGTCGACGATAGTCGATCTCAAATCGACTATTTCTTGATGAGGTCGACGTTTCTGCTATCAAGTCAATATCATTTATAGAATTATTTTGAATTCTTTCAGAGTTAATTGCTGCATTAATGACAAAAGATTTCCTAGCCGTTTCAAGCTATCTGATGCAAATGTCAAGGAAGGTAAAAATGGAATATTGCTAATGGACTTTCCCTAGAGACAAATGATGTTTTTGGAAATCATTCAAGACTGTTTATTCGGCCATTCAAGTCAAGAATTCATCATTATTCTCTCAGTTCTCTTGGAGATATTCGGCTGAAGAAAAGAGAGACACAAGAAGACAGATCATTCAACACCAACACCAAGAGACACAAGAATTGCATTACAGAAGAAGAACAACAAAAATTCTCTAATCAAGTTTTCATCTTCTGTGACTAAAAGATCTGCTTCAAGTGCTAAAAGGCTTCATCATTCAAGTCTCCAGACAACTCACATTTCAGCCTTGCTGAAATCATCATTTGCTGGAGAAGTCTCATTGAAGGCCTATCACCCTGTGCAAAGCTTCCACTCCTGAACCATTCTACATCTCAGGGGGAGCTTTGACATCTTCATCAAATCCACTTGTGCTTCTCTCATTTGATTGAGAACAGAGAAGACACCTTCAACTCCTTTTTATTTTACTGCTGTAAAAGGGTTATCAAGACTCCCTTCAAAAGTTTTGAGTGTGGTTCTGAGAGCCTTGTCAAAACTCAGTGGTGGCAAGACACCTGATCAAAAAATCTAGTTTTGGTTTTTGAGCACCTTGTCAAAAGCTCATTGGTGTCAGGACACCTGATCAACTCTTCCTGAGTAGATTCCTACCAAGGGTGGTAGAAGAGTGGACGTACCCAAGTTGTTGGGGGAACCACTATAGCTCCTTGTGTCGTCTGGTTTGCTGTGTGTTTATCTTTGCTTTATGCTGTGTGTTTCTTTAGTTTTTATTTTATCTTTGTTTCATAGCAAGCATATATACACTTATATATAAATTAAATCTTAATCTGCCTTATTTCTTTTAAATTGAAAATTATTTTAAAATACTCTATTCACCCCCCCTCTAGAGTGAAGGTAGATCTCTCTTCCGCACTTTCAGAGGCCTTCTTAGTAGCCTTATTTTTCCTCTGATTTCTGTTTCTCCTGGATAATTTACCAGGCACAACCACATGCCCTAAGCTAGCCCCTTAGCCTGAGCAGAGAATTCATCAACCAGAGGAAGAACGGTCTTGGGCATAGAGAAGCTTTTGACAATCTTCCTCTCTGCCACAAGCTATTCTTCCATCTTGTTGATTTCTTCCTGTTTTTGGTCAAGGAACCTTAGAGAATCTGAGTGCTCAGAAGTCAGGTCCAGGTGTTCCTGCCGGAGAGAAATCAAGGTAGTGATCTCTTCTCTTAGGCACACACCCTCAGCCTTAAGGAATTTGACTTCCTTTTTCTGAGCGCTCAACCTCTTTCGGCACTCTTCGAAAGTATTGAGCAGAAGCTCATACTTTTCGAGGAGTTCAGCTTCACGGGCAGATGGATTGTCCTCGAGATCATCTTCAGGAGACTCAGAGTCAGAGTCAGAGTCAGAGAGGGGGGGGGGGGGGGTGCGATCTTTTACCTTCCCAGTAAATGGGGGACAATCTTCATCTGAGTCGGAGCGACCCATTAGCCCGAAGTAGGCTTCCTCATCATCACTGGAGTCTTAAGAGTCAGATTCACTCAGTGTCTTTGGATTTTTAGCATTGTAGCTCCTCTCCTTCTTCTTATCTCTAGAGGACTTGTGCTCCTCTCCTTTCCCCTTATCTCTCTTGCTTTGGAGGCAGTCAACAATGACGTGGCCTGGCTTATTGCATCTAAAGCAGATAATGTCAGTAGAACGATGTTTGTTCTGTTTAGAATCATACCTGTCAGAAGAGTAATTCTTCTTCTGATGTCTAGAGGAGGAGCCATACTTTTTTCTCTGATTCCTCAACTTGAGGAACTTCTTGAACTCTCGAGTGATGAAGAAGAATTCTTCCTCAGATAGCTCTGAGCCGTATGAGCATGGCTTAGAGTCTTCTTCCTTAGCCTTTCTCCAAGAGCGGGACGAGGCTGCACCCTTGACTTTCCTTGAGTGATTAGCTTTCAGGGCCACAGTCTTTTCTTTGGCTGTGGCCTTATCGGCTTCTTCTTCAGCTTTTCTGGTGTTCAGCTGAAGCTCGTAGGACATTAGCTTTCAAAACAGAATCTTGGGATCAGTTTCTGCCAGCTTGCCAAACTCTCTGATGGCGCAGATCTTGGTGTCCCATTCCTTAGTAAGGGATCTAAGGAATTTGTCATTTAGTTCACCATCGGTGAACACTATGCCATAACCCTTCAGGGCATTGACGATCTTCAGGAAGTTCTCAAATGTCACTCCGATTTCTTCCTTGGGACCTTGCCTGAAGGCCTCATACTTTTTGTTCAGAAGGGATCTTCGATCATCCCTTACTTCATCTGTGCCTTCCATCAGAATGATCAGGCAGTGCCATATGTCCTTGGCAGTCCTACAGTTGTTGAAATTTTGCATCATTGAATCATCGACGGCGCTTACTAAAATGTTTTGAGCTTTCTTGTCTAGTCCGACAAGCACCATCTCATCCTTATCCATTTCAGAGAGCTTCTTGGGCACCATCTTGGTCGGATCAATGGTGGATGCCTTAGTGGGGATATAAGGGCCCTCCTCCACTATCATGAAGAGTCGGGGATCGACTGCTTCCATGTAGAACCTGATCCTTTCCTTCCAGATGGGAAAATTCAGCTTGCTGCATACTGGAATCTTTCCTGAATACTTGAGTCCGTCCATTCTTGAGATCTTCTTTCTTCTTGACACTAGACACATGATCTTACTCAAGGTGTTAAACTTATTGATGAGGAACCTCCCTCTGATACCACTTGAAAGTATCTAGTGTCGACCTAATCCACCTAGGGGGGGGGGGGGAATTGGTGTCGTGCAGTCTTTTGTGGAATTAAACTAACCTGCACAAATAAGCAAACAGAACACAGAAAACACACAGAATTATAGTGGTTCCCCGATTTAGGTACGTACACTTCCCCCTTCGACCTATCTCCCACCACGGGACGACTCGGTCACTTCTTCAACCGGATTGAAATCCAATCATCACACTAGGAGCAACGCTCCCCTAACTACAGAAGGAACCCTTCCACAAGTGGAGACACTACTCCACCACAACGGGTTGCACCCAACCCTTACAACTAGGAATGAAAATTCCTTTACAAAAAAATTGAATGTAAAAGAAAATACAAACAAAGCTTTTAGAGATTCCGATGTCCATCTTCGTTCGTTGAAGCTTGCTTGAAAATTACGAAGAGTCCACAACCGGATTTCTCTCTTGGAAAGGATCTTGTCAAGATCGGCGGCGACAAGTAAGTGCGGCGGCGATACTTTGTAGATCCAAACTTCTTGATAAAGCAAGCTATGTCTACCAACGATCTCAGTCGGATCAATCGTCTCAACCGATTCGGAATGGAGAACAAGTCTCGTTCAACGAATCAGAAGACAAGAGATCTCGAGAGAGATACGTGAGACACGTTGCTTGCCTCGGTACTGTCGTCGGAAGATCAGAGAAGCACTGAGATCAACAACGACGACGATCTTGCGAGCGGCGACAAGCTTCGGCAATTTTGGCGATCAGCTATGTCACGTTTGGCCTCTTTCGTATTTCCATGAATGTCTGTCTGTGGAGGTTCAAAATACGCGTATATTTATACCAGGAGCCAACCCTAATGACCGTTGTGGGGCCCACGAGGAGTAGCCCTAGCCCCGATTAAAACAGCGCACGACAAGTTGGTTCGGTCCAGCGAACGGAGGAAATTTGCCTAAGGCAAAATCGGCGGGAGTGATGTAGGGATGTCTCTTCGAGACACGTCACGTGGTCGCGACGACGCTTATGACTACGCTCAACGCTCTCTATTCCGCACGCCAACGCAAACGTAGCAAATTCAATAATTAAATATACCGTTCGTGCTAACATACGGATCGCCGTTCCGCAAGTAGAACGAAAAGTTGGCTATAGGCCAATTTCCTTCCGGCTAAATGGGATAAAATTGATCCCGAACGAGCGTAGTTGTACCAAAGAGAACCCACCAAAAATAAACGATTCGGAAAAGGGTGGTTCTCTCCCAACAAAATAAACGAGGGCCGCCAAGCCTCACGAACGTAAATGAAGATCGGAAATACGCAAGCAAATCAAAGAAATATAAGTCACGAAAATCATGCGTCACAGATCACAAAACATGCCGTAGCCATAATATATGTCAAGAGGGAAATCACTAGATTTGTGAAGAAATATTTGTTACCCCCGCTCGGATGTCGACGAGGTTGTAGGGATCGTTCCGGTTCCGGTTCCACCGAAGCCACACCGGTTGGAGGAAAACCAATCGCCTTCTTCGGACCACGCCGGAGATGGTACCGCCCAAGTAACGGAAGGTGCGCCGTTCAAGAAGGCGTAAGAAATTTGAGTGGGAGAGGGGGATGGGAGGCCGGTGGGTTGAAGGAGGAGGAGGGAGGTGGGCGGCCTAACCTTGGCCGAAATGTTGGAGGGGAGAGAAGGAGGAGGGCGGCCTCTAGAGGGAGAGGGATGGAGGTGGTCGACGGTTAGAAGGAGGTGGGGGGAGGTGGTCGGCCTTGCTTGGCCGAGAGGTTGGAGGGGGAAGAGAGGGAGGAAGAAGGCCGGCGGCCTAATGAGGAAGGAGAGGAGATGTGGGCGGCCACAAGAGGGAGGAAGAGAGGGATTTCAAAAGCTGAAATTAGGTTTTCTTTTTTTCATTCATTCTACCAAAATAAAGCAAGGGTTAGCCTTTTATAGGCTTTACAAGAAAATAGGCTAAGTGCACACCAAAGTGGCTAAACATAGGCCACATAAACAAAATAACAAAGCTGAAATTAATTGACTAAATTAAACAACATAATTATAAATTTGATCGTAGAAGCGGCGAAGATTTTAACGCGGCGATGACGGTGGATGTTGCGGCCAAGTTCCAACCTTCAAGCTTGCGGCAACGATCATCATGGTCATCGAACAACAAGTGACGGCGAGCAGCGCCATCAATCAAGAGAGTGCCGGCAACAATATCTACCGGGTCGCCGTAATCGTCCGGAAGCGGGTCTTCATCAACAAGCACTGGATCACCAAAGTCGTCCAGGGGAGGACGCTCCAAATCAACACGCCGGGGGTAGTCGGCTCCATCAATCCTCCCCCTCTCAAAAATACTCATCACCGATGAGTAGACCTGTGTGTACACACCAGGAATAGCGTCGACGGGGAAGAAGAACCTGCAGGGCAAAAGGTGGTCTTGGGGGGACCTCATAAATGCATTAGCCAAAGAAGGAAACAAAGCTTCCACAACATCAACCAACATACCTCCGATGGAGACCAAGAAAGAGAACGATCCTGGGAAACTCTCACCACCCAACCCAATAGAAGAGACAGTGGAAAATAAAAACGGGAAGGTAGACATATCAAGTGGCATATAAGCATGAATTGTAAAATGTGACACAATGAAAACAGGAGCTATGCCCCAATCAGTGAAAAATACCACAAGAGATGCAAGGTCACCAACCTCCAAAAATATTCGCAAAGGATTGACTTGATTCGTTAAAATTTCTAAGGCGCCCGAGGGCATCCCTTCAGGGGTGAGATCAGCCAAATCCAAATCATCCACATAACTGTGGGAAGCTCTCCGATACGCACTAGCGTCGAGTAAGTAAAACGCATTTAAGTTGGAAAATAATTTGATACTGCGCTTAAGAAAATAGTGAACGTGAGGGGTGAACCCAAGTGCAATGTGGCGGGGGGCTCTCCGAAACAAACTAGCGCATAAAGTGAAAAACACATTTAGAACGATAAAGATTTTAAAAGTGCGCATGCGTAAACTATAACCGTGAGGAGTGAACCCGTGTGCAACAAGACGGGAAACCAAAGTGTAGACTAACGTGAGTAAATACGGTGGCACGGGCACTCTACAAACATAAAGAAAGACTAGAGAAATTCGCACATCCCCAACCATAGAGTTGGACGCATCAAAATATCCCAAACTAGAAGGACCCAACACGTGTCCTAACAAGTCAACTACCTGCGTCAAGGTAACCGAAGGATTTAATTCAAAAGGATCATCATACCATGGAGAAATCATCAAAGAGAAATCCTTCGGGCGCGTACTATCAAACTCAAGTAAAGTATCATCACCTAACTCAATCTCAGCCACACACTCGTTACTAGGTGATTCAACCAATTTACTAACACTAATACCTCGAGATACACCCAAAGGAGGGGCCAAAATGGTCGAAAGAATTGAACGACACGGACCCGGCAAAATAGACTCGGATCCAAAAAGGTCCACAAATCGGGTCAAGGGATCCGGAGGGAGAGGCGGTAAAATCGAGCCCGGGTGAAAATCAAAGTCATTTTTAATCACAAGCAATGGGGCCTGCTTCACCAGTAACATACCCGGCCCAGCAACAATAACATCATCTAAAAGTCTATCTCCCTTGCTAGGATAATCTACCAACATACTAGAGGCTATACTCAAATGAGTGCCAGAAACGTGCTCAGAAATAGGAATAGCCGAACCCGACAAACTGTCCAAATCACTTTGTCCATCAGGAGATGGAGATAACACCAAGGAAGCATCGCTCGGGTCCTTAGCACTAATATCTTCCAAAAATAAATTCCCTGTACTAGGTGACTCATCCAAGACGCTACTTCCAAAGTCTTCCAATAACGCCTTACTCTCGACAGCTAAATCTTCCCACGACGTAGGCACATCATCAAAATCAGGAAGGAGGGTAGGACAAATCCAATCCCGAGGAGACTCCAAGATAGCTTGAGTCTCGAGTAAAGGCAATAAAATCAAAGATCTATCTTCTGAGCGCTCATAACTAAGATCTTCCCATATCACGCCTTCGTCCAAAGGAGACTCTTCCAACACCGTCGAAATATCACCCAAATCAATGTTAACAGAAGGCTCAATGACTGTCAAAGGGGACGGATCAGAAATATGGTCGAGGGGAAGGGGTATAATCCCAGGGGGAACTTCCTCAAAGGAGAAATCTTCATCCAAATCACTAGGATATCCCAGTTCCTCAGCGTCACTACAATCGACAGTGAGCTCGACCTCGCCCTCAGTGGCGGGCTCAGGTGGATCAACAGCTAGAACAGATGGGCCTGGAAGGGACTCAGGAGAGACTATGGGGGTAGTCGGAGTGGAACACATGATAGAGCTAAGGTCAGACACACCACTAGACTCACAAATCACATTCGCCTGACTAACCGTACAGATAGGACTACTCTCATAAACAGGAAAGGGTCTAGTGCCCTGCCGTAAAGGGGTCACTACATCCAACAATTCCGCAGGAGCGTATTGATGGGTGAGGAGACTTTTCATGATAGTCCAACTGACATCAGGTGCATAACGTCTCTTGGCGCTGTTCCAAAAGCGCCAGGCTAGACCAGTTAATTGTATACTCGCAACGCAAGCCTGGGAGTGGTCTGGCACAAGTGCACGCTCGAAGTAACTCTCCAACTCAACAACCCAGCTAAGGAAGGCATGGGGACCTCCCAACCCATTGTAGGGGGCTGATACGATCCTAGTTGACTTAGAATTACCATCACGCTGGTGGGGTTGTCTAGGGGCCTCCAGAGGAGACGTCGGAAACTGACCACTAAGTTGGGCTATTAAATCCTCAAGGTTGTCAAATTTGCGGTTCATCTCATTGCGAAATGCACCAACCGAGGAAGGTGGGGGAGGAGGACTCCGACAACCCGTCATAAATGATTTTCCTCGGGTGACGTTGACGTCACGGGCCATTTCAGAGGGAACCGGAGAGAAAACTCAACCTGAACCGGTGCACATGCAAAGACAAGAAAAGCCTGGGCCTATTTATTTTTTAAAGATTGATTTGTTCCCGCTAAACCTCTAGGATTGTAAAGATTATAGGATAGGATTTTTGCTGGAAAAATAGGATGAACATTAAAAATTTTTGCTGGAATTTTTTTATTTAGAAAATAAGAATCTAGACCGCTATTAGCACACCAAATACTAAATTTTCAAATTAATTAATAAAATAAGTACTTAATAAAAATATGTTTTTTTTTGGTTTTCTTACTAATAATTAGAGGGAGAAATTCCAGAAATTTTAAATTTTATATTTTGAGAAAAGTTGACATTTTAAGGCCGCTATTTGCAGACCATTATGTAGAAAAACTAGTTTCATGAATTGCAACGAAACGGAAAAAGGTGTTCGAATGTGCCATAAATGAGGGGGAGGAGTGCCAATTAGGAAATTGACGTGAACCTCCCTCTGATACCAAATTGATGTAGGGATGTCTCTTCGAGACACGTCACGTGGTCGCGACGACGCTTATGACTACGCTCAACGCTCTCTATTCCGCACGCCAACGCAAACGCAGCAAATTCAATAATTAAATATACCGTTCGTGCTAACATACGGATCGCCGTTCCGCAAGTAGAACGAAAAGTTGGCTATAGGACAATTTCCTTCCGGCTAAATGGGATAAAATTGATCCCGAACGAGCGTAGTTGTACCAAAGAGAACCCACCGAAAATAAACGATTCGGAAAAGGGTGGTTCTCTCCCAACAAAATAAACGAGGGCCGCCAAGCCTCACGAACGTAAATGAAGATCGGAAATACGCAAGCAAATCAAAGAAATATAAGTCACGAAAATCATGCGTCACAGATCACAAAACATGCCGTAGCCACAATATATGTCAAGAGGGAAATCACTTGATTTGTGAAGAAATATTCGTTACCCCCGCTCGGATGTCGACGAGGTTGTATGGATCGTTCCGGTTCCGGTTCCACCGAAGCCACACCGGTTGGAGGAAAACCAATCGCCTTCTTCGGACCACGCCGGAGGTGGTACCGCCCAAGTAACGGAAGGTGCGCCGTTCAAGAAGGCGTAAGAAATTTGAGTGGGAGAGGGGGATGGGAGGCCGGTGGGTTGAAGGAGGAGGAGGGAGGTGGGCGGCCTAACCTTGGCCGAAATGTTGGAGGGGAGAGAAGGAGGAGGGCGGCCTCTAGAGGGAGAGGGATGGAGGTGGTCGACGGTTAGAAGGAGGTGGGGGGGAGGTGGTCGGCCTTGCTTGGCCGAGAGGTTGGAGGGGGAAGAGAGGGAGGAAGAAGGCCGGCGGCCTAATGAGGAAGGAGAGGAGATGTGGGCGGCCACAAGAGGGAGGAAGAGAGGGATTTCAAAAGCTGAAATTAGGTTTTCTTTTTTTCATTCATTCTACCAAAATAAAGCAAGGGTTGGCCTTTTATAGGCTTTACAAGAAAATAGGCTAAGTGCACACCAAAGTGGCTAAACATAGGCCACATAAACAAAATAACAAAGCTGAAATTAATTGACTAAATTAAACAACATAATTATAAATTTGATCGTAGAAGCGGCAAAGATTTTAACGCGGCGATGGCGGTGGATGTTGCGGCCAAGTTCCAACCTTCAAGCTTGCGGCAACGATCATCATGGTCATCGAACAACAAGTGACGGCGAGCAGCGCCATCAATCAAGAGAGTGCCGGCAACAATATCTACCGGGTCGCCGTAATCGTCCGGAAGCGGGTCTTCATCAACAAGCACTGGATCACCAAAGTCGTCCAGGGGAGGACGCTCCAAATCAACACGCCGGGGGTAGTCGGCTCCATCAGGGAGTCGTTGGTGATTCCCGTCGATGTCGGCGGGAATCACTCACGACTCCCGTCGATTTTACCTTGGCAGAATCCCTTTTTGAAATCTATCAGTCGGAAGAAGTCGGCGGGAGATGCTAACTGATTCTCGTCGAATCGGCGGGAATCACTAACGATTCCCGTCGAAGTCGGCGGGAATCACTAGCGATTCTCATCGAAGTCGGCGGGAATCACTAGCGATTCCCGTCGATTTTGACTTGGAAGAATTTTCTTTCTTCCTTCTTTTGATGACTTGGTCTTTGACCCATCTTTGCTCCTTCTTCTGCTCTTGATCTACCTTGACCATGTACTTGAAAATAAGTACACTCCAATAGAGAGAGCACACGTGAATCAACACACTAATCTACACAATGAGGGATTACGTTGCGCAGACCCGTGTATATTGACCCACTGCACCCTGACATTGGCGTGTACTTAGCATGAAATAGCTGCAAACACAACTTGATAGATTTGTCAAATACATTGTCAATTCAACTTAGCTTGTTCAGGGGCTTCTTCAAATAAGGTCTATTGTGGATGCAATACCCAACAACAATCTTTCTACTTAAGAACTCTTTCTCAATAAAGACACCAGTCCTCGCGACAAACACTTTGCCATCAGATGGTAGGTAGAAGTAGTACAATTTGGTTTCCCTAGGATACCCCCACAAGATAACACTTATCTAATCTGGGTTCCAGCTTATCAAGAATTTGACGTCTCACGTATGCCTCACAGCCCCAAATCTTAAAGAAGGACATATTGGGATGCTTCCCAGTCCATATCTCATATAGTGTCTTTAGAACTGCATTCGTTGGAGCACGATTTAGTGTTAAAGCAGAAGTTTCTAGAGCAAAACCCCAAAAGGAAACAGGTAGATTTGCATGACTCGTCATCGATCACACTATGCCTAACAAGGTTCGATTCCTCCACTAAGACACACCATTATATTGTAGTGTTCTAGGTGGAGTGAGCTGTATACAATACCACACTCATTCAGATGATCACAAAACTCATGACTCAAGTATTCGCCACCTCGATCAGATCGGAGTACTTTAACCTTCTTACCCAATTGGTTCTCTACTTTGTTCTTAAACTCTTTGAACTTTTCAAAAATTTCGGATTTGCACTTCATAAGATACACATATCCGTATCTACTGAAATCATTAGTAAATGTAACAAAGTATAAGTACCCACCTCTAGACATATAACTCATGGGTCCACATACATCACTATGTACTATACCCAAGAGATCATCAACCTTCTCATTGAAGCCAGTGAAAGAGACTTTAGTTATCTTGCCTAACAAACAAGATTCGCATCTCTCAAATGATTCATAATCAAATGAGTACAGTAGTCCATCTTTATGGAGCTTAGATATGTGTTTCTCATTTATATGACCCAAACGACAATGCCAAAGGTACGTAGGGTTCGAGTCATTCATTTTTAGTGTAACGACCCCATCCGTTAAATGACGTATAGTAGAAGGTCCGGCCGGGGCCCCACACTATATGCCACAAACAGACGGTGAGGTCACAGGATAATACCAAACCAAACACGAATCCTAACTCAAAGCATTCTAGCGGTTTAAGTTGTAATTTGAACTCTAACCAGGAATGTCCAATATATAAACCACCTTTATATATAACCACGGAATGTACAACACTTACATAAAGTTTGGCCTTCAGGCCTTACAGTTCCTCTTTTCACACCGTATGGATTACAAACCTCGGCGCGCAGGCCGGCCATACATGAGTAAAAGAAAACAAGCAAAAACATTCGCTTAGCCTTCAAGGGCTAGCCGCAGTAGCAGCAACAGCAGTAGGGCATCAGCCCTTCACTTACCACTTGGCTCTCCAGCACCTGCATAGGGACAAACCACCCAACCGGTGGCAAACAATGCAACGGTCAGCATTCAGCTGACCCAATTATAACAATCCTACCCCTTTCTCGGGGCATGAGCATTCTTTCCCTGTATAGCATGGCATCATCATATAGCAACTATGTGCGCGCAGGCACATTCAAGCCATCACAACCATCGGCCACACGGCCCGACAGTCCGTGCACTCAGGGCACATTCTTGGTGTACCGGAATACCAGGGTCAACACCACCGTCTACACGGTATTTGAGCATTCTAGTCTTTCCGGCGCGCGGGCCTAAGACTCTCATTAGGCGCTCCAACAAAACCTATAACCAGGCTTCCAAGTCGGACGGACCTAACGCAGGTACGGATCAGCCACCCCCATTGCTCAAGTTGCCGCGCCACCTCGAATACGGAAGTATCCATGGCTATTTATAGGCGCGGGTCGGTTTCACCTTTCCTGTTCGGCAATCTGCCTTTTCATCGAGTTGCAGCCCAACGGCTCAACCGCTCATAAAGTGGCAACGCACGGCCACAAGAGTTGCATCCAACCCTCTTCATTTCCTGGACATCATCCAGTACTTCCTGCTGCACCAAGCAACAAGTAGGCACAAGGCAACACAAGCCATAATCACGGAGCCTTCTCCGATATGCAAACAAGCATCACCAATCCAGACCATGTCCAGATGGGCTTCACACAGCATGCCTAGAGCCGTACTCTAATTCCGGCCTCTAACAAGGGGGACTTCACATATCTATCCCAAGGGACACCACAACCCACCGCACACTCGTGGGGAAGGGTTTTCCCTATGCAATGCAGAAAAGAAGGACTTCACATGTCCAAGAAGGGAGATCGTTACCCTTGTCGATCTCTTGGGAGCCATCAAAAACTAGCCGGTGAGAAAGAACCGCAGCAGCCTTGCCTTCACAACGCTGGCTTCGGATCACGAATCGGACCACGGGAACTCCGCCGGTGGCTTGATCTCCTCCTCCTTCTTCTTCCTCCTCTCTCTTTCTCTCTTCCTTAAGAAAATGAAGAATGAAGTCTTCATCAGCCTTCACGGATTAAATCCAGCCAGGAAATCACCTGAGCCCTTGGATCCAAAGAGAGAAATCTAAACGGCCACGATTTGCCCCAAAACTCAATTTTTTGGCTGACACGGCCTGTGACACGCCCGTGTCACAGGCCGTGTACCCTTAAGCGGCACACGCGGTATTCGTACCGACTGAGATTTACCAGAACACGGGCATCGACACGCCCGTGTCGAACTTGACATGCCCGTGTCATTCCTGAGACACGCCCGTGTCACCCCTGCCTCATCGAGCTGCAAGCAGTACACGGGTAGGCACACGGCATCGGACACGCCCGTGTCCAACCTGACACGCCCGTGTTCAAGGCTTGGTTCAAGGCCGTGTAATCTTCTGACTCAAAACGCATTTTATTTGCGTGACACGCCCTGGGACACGCCCGTGTCCCAGGCCGTGTACCCCCGACACGCCCGTGTCCCAGGCCATGTAAAATGACCTGCACCTCAAAACCAATTTGAGTCTTTTTGGGGTCTTTTTGGGGTGTTACAATCCTCCCCCCTTAACAAAATTTCGTCCCGAAATTTGCACGGTAAGGAAACAAGAACCAACAATGCTATAACTTGAGAATTCTGATATAACAAAAGTACACGGTCTACAGTTTATACAAACAGCTCGGGAAATTCAGCTCGCATGGTCTGCTCTCGCTCCCATGTTAGCTCTTCACGGCCACAATTGTCCCATCGGACCTTGACCATCCCGATCAATTTGTTCCTCAACTATTTCTCGGCTCGATCCTCGATCTGAATGGGTCTAACCCTCGTCGTTAGCCCATACTCGACCGGTACCCGATCATTCTCCACTACTTGAGCTGGATCCTTCACCGCCTTACGAAGGACTGAGATGTGAAATACATCATGTAATCCACCCAAGTCTGCTGAAAGTGCTAGTCGATAAGCAGCTTCCCCAACTCGCTCCACCACCTCAAACAGACCAAGATACCTCGGACTTAGCTTTTTCAAATGCCGAATCCTGGACACGCCTTTGAAGGGTTTGATCTTCAAATATACCCAATCACCCACCGCAAACTCCACGTTCCAGTGTTTGGCATTGTAGTACTTTGCTTGACGATCTTGGGCTATCAATAGCCTCTCCCGAATAGAGCGTATGAGCGAGGTAGCTTCTTCGACTTCCTTTTTCCCACTCAGCTTAGATTCGCCTGCTTCTGCCCAAGCTAACGGTGTACGGCATTTACGACCATATAAAGCCTCAAATGGCGCCATACCAATACTCGCTTGGTAGCTATTATTATAGGCAAATTCGACAAGAAATATATAATCTTCCCATCTCTTACCAAAGTCTAGGGCGCACATGCGGAGCATATCCTCCATCGTCCTGTTGGTTCGTTCAGTCTAGCCATCCGTTTGGGGATGAAAGGCCGTACTAAACGCTAACTTTGTACCCAACATTTGATGAACGAGCCGCCAATCATTCGATGTGAACCGCCCATCACGGTCACTAACGATGCTCCGAGGAACACCGTGCAGTCGAACAACCTGCTCCACATAAAGCTTGGCCAAGGTTTCCACTGAATCGTCTCTTCTGTTTGGAAGGAAGTGCGCCACTTTCGTCAACCGGTCCACAATCACCCAGATGGAATCATGACCGCATTGAGATCTCGGCAACCCGTGCACGAAATCCATCGAAATATCATCGAACTTCCACTCCGGAATAGGTAACGACTTCAGGAAACCGCCAGGCTTCTGGCATTCTGCTTTCACCAACGCACATGTATTGCATTCAGCCACATACCGTGCGACATCTTTCTTTAGTCCGGGCCACCAGAACAACTTTTTCAGATCTCTGTACATCTTTGTGCTCCCTGGGTGAACTGAGTACTTTGCAAAGTGAGCTTCGTACATCAACTCTTCCCTCAATTTACCCACACTCGGGACGCACACTCGACCATTTCTTCGTAACAAACCGTTATCCCAAGAGAATTGGTCATCCAGCCCATCTTTTGCATAGCGCTGGAGGCTTTCATCAAGCTCCGTTGCTCGCCAAACTCTGTCCGTAAGGTCATATTGCACCTCCGTCCAGTTCAAGCATGCATCGGTTGACGAACCCTTGTCAACACAAGATATCTCCAACGCTTCCAATTCCTGGATTAACCGCTGATCATGCCTCTGCAACCAGCTTGCCCGTACCGGAGTCTTCCGACTCAAAGCATCAGCGACCACATTTCCCTTCCCGGGAGTATAGTGAATCTCGAAGGTGTAGTCCCCAAGGAACACCATCCATCTTCGTTGTCGCATATTCAGATCCTTCTGATCCAATAAATACTTTAGGCTTTTGTGATCTGTATAGATATCCACTTTAACGCCATATAGATAGTGCCGCCACAACTTGAGCGCAAAGATTACCGCCGCCAACTCCAAATCATGGACGGGGTAATTCCGCTCATGCACTTTCAACTGGCGCGAGCCATAAGCAATCACTTTACCAAACTGCAGAAGAACGCAACCTAAGCCGCTCCCGGAAGCATCACTATAGTTCTCATACCCATCTGTACCACATGGCGATGTCAACACAGGCGCCGTGGTCAAACGACTCTTCAAGTCTTCAAAAGCTCGCGCGCACTCCGGCATCCAAATGAACTTTTGATCTTTTCTCGTCAGCGTGGTCAGAGGTAAAGCAATCCGTGAGAAGTTTTCCACAAACCATCTATAGTAGCCCGCAAGTCCAAGGAAGCTCCTGACCTCAGCCACTGAAGACATCACTGGCCAATCTCGAATGACACTTATCTTCAACGGATCCACCGCGATACCCTCTCCACTTACCACATGGCCTAAAAAGGCTACTGAAGAGAGCCAGAACTCACACTTTGAGAACTTGGCATAAAGCTTATTCCTCCGCAGGGTATGCAAGACCAACCGCAAATGGTTTGCATGATCCTCTTCCGACTGAGAGTATACTAAGATATCATCGATAAACACAATAACGAACAAATCCAAGTACTCTCGGAACGTTCGATGCATTAGGTCCATAAATACCGAAGGCGCATTACATAGGCCAAATGGCATTACCGTGAACTCATAATGACCGTAGCGTGTTCCAAACGCCGTCTTGGGAATGTCACCTTCCCTAATCCTCAGCTGATAATATCCCGATTTCAAATCCAATTTGGAATAGACCGTTGATCCTGCCAGCTGATCAAAAAGGTCATCAATCCGTGGGATCGGATATTTGTTTTTCTCCGTCAGCTTATTCAACTCGCGGTAGTCAATACATAACCGTAAGCTACCGTCTTTCTTTTTCACAAATAGAACAGGCGCGCTCCAAGGTGACATACTTGGGCGTATATATCCCTGCTCCAACAACTCTTGCAATTGGACTTTCAACTCAGCCATCTCTTTTGGCGCGACGCGATATGGAGAGCGGGCCACAGGTTTCGCACCTGGCACGAACTCAATAGAGAAGTCAATCTCCCGCTGGGGTGGTAACCCAGGAAGATCTTTAGGAAACACATCGGCAAACTCTGACACAACTAGTACTTCACCGACACTGGCCTTTGGCTCAACAGCCTGAATTAGCGTGAAGAATAACTCCGCGCCCTTCCGAACAGCATTGACGACTTGGAGTGTAGACAACAGAGTCCCGCCAACTCCACGCATACCAGCGAACTTCGTCACAAGTCCGGTATTCTGGCCCAGTGTAATCTCCTTGGAGTTGCAATCAATAAAGGCATGCTGCTCCGAGAGCCAGTCCATACCAAAGATCACATCAAACTCCGATAACGGTAGCACATCTACACTCAAACCGAAATCCCGACTTCCTATTTGCACATCCACATCACAAGCCCTATCCGCAAGCATCACACAGCCATTCGGTAATAGCACCCTTGTACTATCCACCGTCACATGACTCGGTACCCCAATTCGAGATACGAAATCCTCAGACAGAAAAGAATGCGAAGCACCCGTATCAAACAGGGCTCTCGCCAAATTATTCCGAATCAGGACAAAGCCTGCAGCACACACATCATGCACAAGCTATACATAACCAAAAGCAATATCACTTAAGCAAGTAAGCTAATTACTCGTACCTGTGACAACGTCACTTTGCTCTGTTGGCCAAGCTGATAGATTCGGGGCTGTGCCTGAGACGCAGATGAATCAACCACCGCTTTGCCCTTCTCAGCATAAGACACACCCGTCTTCTTTTCTCCTTTGGGCTGAACAACCCGACAGTCACGAGCGATATGCCCCACCCGGCCACAGTTATAGCAAATACGAGAATCCGGCCTTGATGTCGCTCCCGACACAACGGTCGTCGTCACTTGCCTAGACGGCTTGGACCTCTTGCCCCCTTTCTTCTGGTAAAACGATTTGCTCGGGCGAGGTGCTTGAAACTCTGGCTTCGACGCAACCAAGCCCTTGTTACCTTGCACCCGCCGCATGTCCTTCTCCAACGCACACGCAGTATCAACCAACGCCTGAAACCCTTGGTTCACTGAACTCGAAAGCAGGAACCTCAACTCATCCCGCAATCCTTCATAGAACCGATTCATTTTCCTTTGGTCATCCGCGAAGATTGTTCCCGCATACCGTCCCAACCTGGTAAACTCATGCAAGTAGATATCCACGCTATCTTCCCCTTGCTTTAACCATTGGAACTCATTTTCCATAGCAATGCGTTGCGCCGCTGGGACATGCTTCGCCAGAAATATTCGAGAGAACTCCTCAATCGACACTTGCGTTAATTGCCTGACCGCCAAATGGTGTACCTCAACCTCTTCCCACCACAACCGCGCCTCTCCTTCAAGCATGAAGGTGGCCAAGGTGACCTTTAGAGTTTCCTCCGCCCTGATCGTTGTCATTATCCGCTTGACACGCGATAACCAATCTTCTGCCTGCGTTGGGGATCCCATTCCCATAAACATAGGAGGACTGAAGCTCATGAATTGCTTCAACTGTCGGTCAGCTGCTCGTGGATCTACAGCCTCAACCGGCTCGGGTCTTACATCAACACGAACTGGCACTATTACCGGCTGCGCTTGCTCAGTCGGCTGAATCATGGCAAATAGCGCCTCAGCAACTAAGCGAACAGTTTCCGCAGATGGAGGAGGTGTTGACACCTTAGCTGGTGCCGCACTCTCATCAGAGCGCTGGGGCTCAACTGCCCAGCACCACTACGCGTCACCTATAGGTGGACAAGACACACATTAGCGAACGTATGCAAGCAAAACAACACAAAAAGGAACGCGCAGATTCCTCAAACAAGATTTTGTACATTCCTTAGTGGACATTCCAGAGTTCATTAGCGTTACAGCAGGGCGCATAAACACGCGCTCGCCACCCCATAAAAGAATTCGTCCACGAATTCGATAGAGGAAGACCGAACGAAGCTGATACCAAAATGTAACGACCCAATCCGTTAAATGACGTATAGTAGAAGGTCCGGCTGGGGCCCCACACTATATGCCACAAACAGACGGTGAGGTCACAGGATAATACCAAACCAAACACGAATCCTAACTCAGAGCATTCTAGCGGAAGCTTTAAGTTGTAATTTGAACTCTAACCAGGAATGTCCAATATATAAACCACCTTTATATATAACCACGGAATGTACAACACTTACATAAAGTTTGGCCTTCAGGCCTTACAGTTCCTCTTTTCACACCGTATGGATTACAAACCTCGGCGCGCAGGCCGGCCATACATGAGTAAAAGAAAACAAGCAAAAACATTTGCTTAGCCTTCAAGGGCTAGCCGCAGCAGCAGCAGCAACAGCAGTAGGGCTTCAGCCCTTCACTTACCACTTGGCTCTCCAGCACCTGCATAGGGACGAACCACCCAACCGGTGGCAAACAATGCAACGGTCAGCATTCAGCTGACCCAATTATAACAATCCTACCCCTTTCTCGGGGCATGAGCATTCTTTCCCTGCATAGCATGGCATCATCATATAGCAACTATGTGCGCAGGCACATTCAAGCCATCACAACCATCGGCCACACGGCCCGACAGTCCGTGCACTCAGGGCACATTCTTGGTGTACCGGAATACCAGGGTCAACACCACCGTCTACACAGTATTTGAGCATTCTAGTCTTTCCGGCGCGTGGGCCTAAGACTCTCATTAGGCGCTCCAACAAAACCTATAACCAGGCTTCCAAGTCGGACGGACCTAACGCAGGTACGGATCAGCCACCCCCCGTTGCTCAAGTCGCCGTGCCACCTCGAATACAGAAGTATCCATGGCTATTTATAGGCGCGGGTCGGTTTCACCTTTCCTGTTCGGCAATCTGCCTTTTCATCGAGTTGCAGCCCAACGGCTCAACCACTCATAAAGTGGCAACGCACGGCCACAAGAGTTGCATCCAACCCTCTTCATTTCCTGGACATCATCCAGTACTTCCTACTGCACCAAGCAACAAGTAGGCACAAGGCAACACAAGCCATAATCACGGAGCCTTCACCGATATGCAAACAAGCATCACCAATCCAGACCATGTCCAGATGGGCTTCACACAGCATGCCTAGAGCCGTACTCCAATTCCGGCCTCTAACAAGGGGGACTTCACATATCTACCCCAAGGGACACCACAACCCACCGCACACTCGCGGGGAAGGGTTTTCCCTATGCAATGCAGAAAAGAAGGACTTCACATGTCCAAGAAGGGAGATCGTTACCCTTGTCGATCTCTTGGGAGCCATCGAAAACTAGCCGGTGAGAAAGAACCGCAGCAGCCTTGCCTTCACAACGCCGGCTTCGGATCACGAATCGGACCACGGGAACTCCGCCGGTGGCTTGATCTCCTCCTCCTTCTTCTTCCTCCTCTCTCTTTCTCTCTTCCTTAAGAAAATGAAGAATGAAGTCTTCATCAGCCTTCACGGATTAAATCCAGCCAGGAAATCACCTGAGCCCTTGGATCCAAAGAGAGAAATCTGAACGGCCACGATTTGCCCAAAAACTCAATTTTTTGGCTGACACGGCCTGTGACACGCCCGTGTCACAGGCCGTGTACCCTTAAGCGGCACACGCGGTATTCGTACCGACTGAGATTTACCAGAACACGGGCATCGACACGCCCGTGTCAAACCTGACACGCCCGTGTCATTCCTGAGACACGCCTGTGTCACCCCTGCCTCATCGATCTGCAAGCAGTACACGGGTAGGCACACGGCATCGGACACGCCCGTGTCCAACCTGACACGCCCGTGTTCAAGGCTTGGTTCAAGGCCGTATAATCTTCTGACTCAAAACGCATTTTATTTGCGTGACACGCCCTGGGACACGCCCGTGTCCCAGGCCGTGTACCCCCGACACGCCCTGGGACACGCCCGTGTCCCAGGCCGTGTAAAATGACCTGCACCTCAAAATCAATTTGAGTCTTTTTGGGGTCTTTTTGGGGTGTTACACTTAGTCTTTTGGTATTTTCAATATTATAGATCGGATTGTCTAAGTTCAAAACATACAGACCATTAAACATTTGGGCTATACCATAACAAAAATTATTCTTAAATATTGAACAATAATTGTTCTTAATAATAAAAGAAAAACTCATCATGTCCAAACATGAAATTTATATAATGTTTCTAGTTATAAAAGGAACAAAATAACAGTTATCTAGTTATATTACAAGCCCACTGGGCAAAACAAGATGATAAACCCCTATGGTAACAACATCAACTCTTGCTCCATTGCCAACACGTAGGTCCACCTCCCCTTTACTCATCATTCTTCTCCTTCCCAGTTCCTGCACATTTATACAAATATGAGAACCACATCCGGTATCTAATACCTAGGATGAAGGAGCATAAAGGTTTATCTCTATAACATATATACCTGAAGCGAAAGTCATACCTACCCTCATCTTTTGCAGACCCTCCACATAAGAAGGACAATTCCTCCTCTAGTGTCCAGCCTTGCCACAGTGGTGGCACTTTCCCTCTTTCATCAAGCCTTTCTTTTTCAGTGCTGAAGACTTGGGCTCCAGTCCAGACTTAGGTCCCACCTTTGTCTTCTAGAAGCCCTTGCGCTTGCCCTCGCCTTTATGCACCATTAGTATGGGGCTAGCACACTTAACCTTCTTCATGTTTATTTCGGCAGTTCTTAAAATGCCTAGGAGCTCGGATAGTGTCTTGTCTATTTTATTCATGTTATAGTTTAAGACAAACTGCTCATTACTGTCCGACAATGATTATAGGACCAGGCCTGTAGCAAACTCTTGGCCTAGAGGGAACCCTAGTCTTTCAAGGTTCTCGATATACCCAATCATCTTGAGTACGTGAGTCCCTACTAGGTCCCGAGCTCCCATCTTATACTGGAACAATGCCTTAGTGACTTCGAATCTCTCTTGACGAGCTTGTCCTTGAAACATTTTCTTGAGATGCTCGTCAATATCCTTGTAACCCATGTTCTCGTGTTGCTTTTGAAGCTCAGAGTTCATGGTTGCTAACATGAGACATTCAATGACTAAGGAGTCGTCTAGATACTTCTTGTAAGCATCTTTATCCGCACGGGACGCATTCTCGGCAGGCTCTTCAGGGGATTCCTCTTGCAAAATATAGAGCTTGCGCTCTTGCCTGAGAACAATTCTCAGATTCCTGTACCAGCCCGAATAATTTGTTCTACTCAGCTTTTCCTTCTCAAGTATTGCTTTGAGGGACATGGTCGAGTGTGAACCACTTGCCATGGAAATTCTACAAGGATACACGCAAAGTAAATTAATACTATATTTCAAAAATATAATTTTATTCTTTCGATTTGGACTTTAATCAAAATAACTCCCACTATTTTTATCAAGCTGATAACCCTCGATATAAATTCGAAGAGTTTAGCGAGTAACCCTCTTAGTGGACATGATCCATATTTCTTTAACAATATGAGTTAGCTTTGACTTTTCTCTCACAATGCAGCTATTTAGGTAGGCAACGCTTGCCAATTGCATCACTATGCAATTCCTGTATGGTTGGTGAATAACTCTTTATTCGCATACATCATATGGTGCATGCTTACCCTATGCCTCTGGGCACTCAACCTTTGAGGTCACCTAGTTAAGCCAGACATGATGTCGATAGTGGGATATCACAATTATCCGATCACACCCTTACCAAGATAGATTAATGCACCTTGCTTTGGCAAGCCCACACTTCATCGATTGAGGCTGGAAGAGTGTTACCCATCGGAAGGCATCCAAATACTTATTATTACTTAAGGGATTTTAGACAGGTTATTAACTCTTTAATCATGGTTAACACTTAACCAGTGTGCACATTAAGCAAAATAAAATTCAGCAGTCATAACCCAAATGCATCCCAGATGTGCACTAGAATCATCAACACTTGATGAACTGGGCTAGTTCTTAACATCTAGAACATTTCGAAATCTTTAGACCTTTATGCATAGGACATGAGCAACACCAACTCCACTTACACAGTAGACAAGCTCGTCACTTTATGTGAGATTCAAAATCTAGCATATACTTGGTTTCGCAAACCAACAAAAGTGACGGTTACTGCTAAGGAGTAAACATCAAAGAAATTGCATGCGTTCTTGGCAAGATCCAAGACTAGATTTGGGAATTTAGAACACTTCTAAAATTCAAGATTTAGACGCCATGGATTTAGCAACTTCTGAAACGATGAATATTACTGAGAACCTCCCTCTGATACCACTATTGGGTTTTTTGGGATGACACAACACAGAACAAGAAAAATCCAAACGAGTTCAGATCTAGCAATATTCATGAATCAAGAAGTAAAGCATGCTGTAATAAAATTACCTTTGAGGGATTGAGTCAATACTCAACCTAAATGCTCCAGAAAAATCCAACTGGTCACTAGCGGCTTGAGTCTTGAGCGCAGAAAGTATATCCACGCCTCTACAGGAAATCCACACAATCAGGAGAACCCGTAGCAACTTGTCGCACAAGTTCTAGGTCGGGAGAGGACACTCATCGTATCCACAGACTGCTAGGTCTTTTGAAGGAGAGGCGGCGGCGACACTTGCCGGGATCAGGATCGGGCTCAGCGACGGGATCGATGGAATGCTTCCGTCAGCTTTTAGGGCTTCCGTCTTTTCGCACAGTGACGACTCATGTGCTTAGACAAGAAGAATAATCGCATACTATTCAAGCCCTAATGTTTCCTATTTATACCCAAAGGGAATAAACAAAACAGCCCATTGATATTCGCAGACCCGGGACTTAGAAAAATAGACCTTTGGCCAGACAACAGTTTTTCATGACGAATCGTCGAGTATCTACATGATAAAAAACGAATCACCGAGTATCAATTCATACACGATGAATCGTTGAGTGTCTATAACATACACTGTAACATCTCATGTTACTTCTAGACCCCTTAACTTAGATTGGGTTAGGCATGAGGTGGGTTTTAGGGAAATTAGCTAAGTTTGACCCTAGGTAGTGGGTTGTAGCTATGTGGGCCCACTATAGGACCAAGTCAACTAAGTCAAACTAGCCTAAATAAGGACCCTAACCGCACCATGACCCCATCACATTTCCCTAACCCTAAAAACAATCTAAGTGGACCCTAGGGCATGTCACTAGGTCAACACTTTGACCCCAGTTGACCAAAGTCAACCTTAGGCCTAATTTGGTCAAACACACACTCATAGGCCCAATTAGCCTTAGTAGGGCACCCCCTTGACCCAACCCAAGTTGGGTGATACCATTGGGCTCATGACCATCAAGTGGGGTCAGCCTACTCATCATGTTGACCAAGTCAACTCTCCAAGTCAATAAAGTCAACAATTTGACCTAAAAGAAGAAAATTAGCCCAAGCCCTTTTCCCCTTGGGCCAAGCCCACCAAGTGAAGCCCACCAGCAGCCAAAGCACCAAAGACCAACCCTAACCCTCATAATCAAGAGAGAGAATACATGCAAGAGGGTATTTTGGAGATTTCACCCAAAAGAGGAGAGAGAAATGACATTAAGAGGGAGTGAGGCCACTTGGCCTTGGCTTTCTCTGCCCAAGGGCCTGCTGGCTGATCCCAGGGGATCATTCTAAAAGAATTGCAGCTGGGGGTGGCCAAGTGGTGGCATTGGTGAAGCATCCAAGGTGAGCCCGAGCTCACCTTGGAGTTATCTTCATGTATAAGCCTTCCCAGCCCCAATTAACCCCTCCATCATCTTTAGAGAGAGAAAAGGAGTTGAAATCGAGTGCTGGAGCAAGGAAAATGGTGGAGAATCAAGATTTTGAGCAGGAGCTTGCCGGTGCACCACCACCATGCCAAACCACCGCCAAGCTCGCCGCCGAGCCTCAACCCAGGTCTGTTTCGCCTCACCTCTACCCGTACTAGAATCCTAGATCAACTAGGGGAGATATCGGGCTCAATTGAGCCCGATGCCATGTGAGGGATGGGAGATTTTCCTGAGTTTTTCTTACCGCTCGGGATCGCCGTCGCCGCCGTCTTCCTCCGCCTCATCACTGGCAAAGGATACCCACCACCACCGTGAAGGTGATGGCACCGTTGGCCGGGGGTGGCGCCGCCTCAGGTGGCCGGAAACGGCCCCGCAATATCCCCCAGGTCGGCTCGATCTCAGCCGTTAAACCATCGGGGACGATGACTGGATGCCGTCCATCCTTCTTTAAGATTCGTGCCGTTCATTTATTTACAATTAATTTAATTCTGTATTAACTCATATGGTATGAATAGTTCTTTTCTGTCATATTTCAACAGTAGTTTTGCATGTGAAATTTAGGGTACTTAGAGGCTTCACCAGATCTTTACTTCTGAATGAAAAATGTATCCTGATGTGTTACCTTTAAAATGCCACCCTAAACTTGGGTTTTGGTCCAGTGGTATGGCCTGTAGGGCATTTTTACTAGGACTGGTCCTAGGCTAGGGCATAAATTAAAAGTGAAGCCCATGCCAAACTAGATGTCCACATGGCCTGAAATTTTTGGCATGTGACTAAATTGGGCATATTTAGACCCTGCCAAAGTTTAGGAATTTTTGGGACAAAATTCCTATAGTTTTGGTCATAATATCAATAATTAAATAAATGGTATAATTGGAGTGTTAACCCTCCAAATGGCCCCAAATTCTGGTGTCAGGTCCTTGGGGACATTATAAGTATGTGATAAAAATTTCACTACATTTGGATCATTGCATTTTGGTTAATCCACTTGCATGTGTTGGCTAGTTATAGCCTTGGGGGTGCAAATAGCAATATTTTAAATAATTTGTATTCAGCCTAATTGAGGCATCTAAAAATCATGGAAGTAATTCCAGAGGATCATTAGGATAAATTTGACCCCTCAGATTAATTATGGGATTTTTGGGATCAAAAATCCCATTAGTGGAATTTTTAAAAATATAGCTCCTTTTGAAAATAAATTGGGAAAATAGGTTTTCCTCAAGCAAAAATACTCAAACTTTGCCAAGTTAAAAAGAAGGTTATATTTGACTTAGGAAAAATTGATCTTTCTGTTTGAGAACTTCTAGAGTAAAATACCTTGAAATGACCATTTTACCCTTATTATATTTAATCATGAATTGATGGAAATACATGTCAGAAAAATTTGTAAATATTTCTAGTGCTATATAATTGTATTATTAGTCTTGTAGATTTATTTAAAAATTCTTGGATGCACTGATAATCCTTAAATTAGCATAATGGCATTTTGGTAAAATTTAAGAATGGAATTTGATAGGCCATTACACTATATAGGTTGATGAAACTCTGCTATTATTATTAAATTATTGTCTTTTATGCTCTGTAATTTTCCAAGAATTTTGGTAGTTGAATTTCTTATACTTCCTTTGTAAAATGATAATTATGATGATTTTGTATTAATTAAGGAATAAATAGAAATACTTAAAGGAAAATTATAAATCTTGGAATACAGTGATATTTCACTATGTTACAGGTCAGGATAATTTCTCACAACATTAGGATTTTGATATGATATACTTCATGTGTTAAATGACTTGAAGAATTATTTGAAGAAATTAATTTAATGATATAAATAATTGGGAAAATTATGAAAATCATCATGGTCATCATATAAGTCCATGCCACCCTAGGATAAATAATTTGAGACATATGGGCCAAGTATCTAGAAGTTGGATTCCGGGGTGGAGTTAGGTCAAGGGTTGCGCATAGTAAAAGTAGGTTGTACTATAGGCCCACCAGGGGATAGATCGACAATTGAACTAGAGAACATGATTGGAAGTATGACTCTGGTGGTTAGTATCGTCTTAGTGATGAGAGTAAAAGTGCAAGTCATTGGGTAACCACTGGAATGGAGGTCGGCGGAAGACCGTCGCCCTCCCGATAACAACTTAAGTCATTAGGGTCAACTAAGAGTGACAATGAGAGTTGAGTGTGGATTATGGGTAGACATCAACTAAAAAGAATTATCCTTGCGAAAGGGAACTTTGGATTTTAATTCCATCTTGGTTCCTAGTGCCCCCGAGACCCCTTCATTGGGCATACCCTGGGCAGTCCTGGGATTAACCTTAATTCACTAAGTATAATAACCGGTAGTAAGAGTAGCCTAATAGGCTAGGTAAACTGTACTTGTTCTCACTCGTGCCGGGTTGGAGGGACTTGGAGTCTATTGACTACTTGCTCACCCGTGTAGATTTGGAGGGAATTGATGAGTTATATATTCACTCATGCCGAGTTGGAGGGACTTGGAGTCTGTTGACTACTTGCTCACCCGTGTAGAGTTGGAAGGAAGTGTTGGTTTACTTGCTCACCCAGGCAGGGTTGGAGGAATCAGGACAGGATGGTCCTACGAGCTGGAGGATCGAGATGACATACTTGCATGTGCATAAATGGTGGTGGGTCATACGGTACTGGGCCAATCGTCACACCGATGGCAGTACGGTGACTCGGGTGAGGTGTACGGGTGGAAGGGCCAGTATGTTGTTTAATACTGCGGTCAGGCAGACAATCCCTGAATATGTATACCCGACCTAAAAGTCTAGCAGGTAGCTAGCAATAGTACATAGAGACTCTAGAGTGCACCTGTCGGTGTACAGAGGCGTACAGGAGAGGTCTTGGCCTGGTAGTGTGTATACCCGCCTAGAAAGCGGAAGCGCCTGTTCCGCTGCTGCTGTAGCCACAACGGTGGTACCTGAGAGTGATGCTAGCTCTCGAAAAGTGGGAACTAAAGGTCTGTGATCACGGAGTCGTTGTGTGTGAGTTGCACTTGCCTGCTGCATAATTGGCATCATAACATTCATTCATGTTAGAACATACGCTTCATAGATCCTTATCATATAAATTAGTATGGGCTCTTTTATATGATAAGTTACAATTCCTAGAAACCTTAAATTATAAATTTGTATGGGCATTTTTATAAGTTAAGGTACGTCTGTGATGATAGATAGCTTTACATTTCAGCTTACTTTATTCTTGCTCTTACTTTCAGTTTTTTTCTTTTACTAGTACTGCTTTTACTTACCTGTACTATATACTTATAACTGCTAGAGTAGGATAACAATACTTATTACAACTGCTAGTTAACTCTTGTCACCTGCTTCTACTTTTGCTACCCCTTGTTGTCCTCCGCTTTGTCCTCCCGCTCGGTTCCTAGGAGTTGTGGGGCGAGGTGCGGAGGAAACGACTTAGTCTTTTTGACTAATGGTCGGTGACCATATCATTTTAGGAGCACGAGGAGATGGAGCAGCACATCGAGGAGCCAGGACTTGAGGAGCAGATGCCGATACCACCTACCACTACTACTAGAGCACATGTTCAGGTGTGTTGAGTTGAGATGTTAGATTCCGCTGCTGTTTAATTGAGAGAGAGTGATTTGATATTGATGTACTGGGCATAAGCCCTTATTCACTTTCATTTTCGTACTCATTTTGGACTATATTAATGTACTTTTCATTTGATATATATATGATTAGTACTGTGGCTGTGGACTGTGATATTTACTCTGTTTTATACTTTTATTCTCATATTGGCCGACAGGTTTATGATCGTACTAGCCAGCAGAATCGGCGACTTGCAGTGTCGACTAACCCGTGTATTAGTGTCACCGTATGGCGGCGGTTCTGGGCATAAGATCCGGGTTAGCCCCGGAAAGGGGGAAACGTATCTTACAAACTGGTATCACTTGAACAAACGATCATATGAGAAAGAAGTCACAAAATCGGAATACCCCGCTCGAGTATTAGTTTGCGGACAAACTATGCAGTGGAAGCAATGGGGTGACCATGTGCAAAAAGTCACGTAAAACAGTCCATTAAACAATGAGTTAGGCCAATTTTGACGTTTACCTTACCTTTATGCAGCCTCCGCAGGATACGGTTCCTCCCCCTCCGGCTGCCATTCCCTTCATGCAGACAGAGATGGGACAAACTCTGACGGCTATCCTGGATGCCTTCAGAGCCCAGCAAGCCCCAACACAGCTGCCAAACCCAGGGTCGAACTGGTTGAATTCCTTTAAGAGTCTGTCTCCGCCAATGTACCGCGGGATAGAAGATGCGGTGAAGACGGAGGAGTGGTTGGAGACCATTCAAGAGCTATTAGCTGGCATCAGCTTCCCCGTCAGACAGGCTGTCCCTCTTGCCACCTCAGTACTGGAGGCTCATGCGAAGAGGTGGTGGAAGTCTGTGCGAGACTCTACATACGCTGATAGGGAGCTGATGGATATTACTTGGGAGGAATTCAGTGATGAGTTCTTGGAGCACTACGTATCCTCCACAGACTGAGATGCCTTGGAAACTAGATTTCTGAACCTCCAACATGGAAGCCGATCCGTGATCGAGTATCAGAGAGAGTTCTCCCACTTGGCTAGGTTCGCGGGATTCCATGACTGGGATGACCGGAAGTATGCAAAGAGGTTCTACCATGGGCTCCGGGACACCTTGAGGCAGCCCTTGTTGTTCATATCGCATGGCACCACTGCACAGATCATTGAGATGGCAAAGAAGCTGGAGGCTGACCAGTGATGGTACAAGGCAGAGGGAAGAGACCGCTAGAGGGGTCGTCATCCGGAGATGGTAGCAGGGCATCCAAGAGGGGCAAGGTTATCAGCTACAGGAGGGGTGGGGGACGTCGTCGTCCCAACTACAGGCAGGAGCAGAGGCCTCCTACAGTGCTGGATCCCCCACCTCTACAGACTCATGGGCCGATGAGATAGGAGGATCGTGGCCAGAGACAGCTCACGTGCTTTGGATGCGGCCAGCCTGGACACATCAGGTCACAGTGTCCACATCAGATCCACCCACTCCCTCCTCCTCCTCCTCCACCTCCAGTGGCCCCTCCAGCTCACCAGGGCCGAGGACGAGGCCGAGGTCGAGGCCGAGTACACTACGGCCGTGGCCGAGACCAGGAGCAGGTGTATGCGCTGGACCTCACAAAGCAGAGGAACCCCGAGGAAGTGATTACAGGTACTTTAATTATTGCAAGATTTAGAAATTTCAACTTTAATAAGTACCTTGAGAAACTTGGAAATAATCTTTATCTTTGAACTCAACAAAACCCAGGCATAGTTAGGATCAGCGGCAAGCCCGCTCATACCCTCTTCGACACGGGTGCTTCGCACTCCTTTGTGTCGGACACCTTTATTGAAGGACTAGAGGGCGTGGAAAGGTTCCCTGGCATAGAGAGGAGGGTACGTCTTCCTGATGGCTCGGAGCTACGCACTACGGTTAGCTGTAACATGGAGGCCGAGATCGGAGGCAAGGCGTTCGAAGCTCCGGCAGCGGTCTTAAAGTTACCAGACTTCGACTTGATTTTGGGCATGACCTGGCTCCATTGGAACCATGCCCAGATCGACTGCCCCGCGAAGAAGATTACACTCAGACATGGAGATTCTTATGTCACCATCGAAGGTATCCGTCCCATCCCCCATCTATCTTTATCTTCTGTACAGGCTGTCAAGGCCTACGAGCAGGGGGAGGAGGTGTACCTCATATGCTTCGAGATGGCGACAGTTGAGAGTTCCATAGCCGATATCCCGGTGGTCCGGGATTTCTCCGACGTATTCCCGGAGAAATTGCCCGGACTACCACCGGCTCGAGATCTGGACTTTAGAATTCAGCTAGTGCCCGGAGCGAGACAAGTGTCCCGGGCACCTTATAGGATGGCTCCCAGGGAGCTAGCAGAGTTCAGGACGCAGCTTCAGGAGTTAGTGGATTCGGGATTTGTGCGGCCGAGTTCGTCGCCGTGGGGAGCACCGGTTTTATTTGTGAAGAAGAAGGATGGATCCCTCCGACTGTGTATAGATTACAGGGAATTGAACAGGTTGACGGTTCGGAACACCTACCCGTTGCCCCGAATAGATGAGTTGTTTGATCAGCTTCAGGGAGCCTTCTGGTTTTCTAAGCTAGATTTGCGATCCAGCTATTATTAATTGTGCATCCGGGAGGAAGATATACCGAAAATAGCATTCAGCTCACGTTATGGATTATACGAATTCACGGTCATGCCATTTGGGCTCACAAATGCCCCCTCAGCTTTTATGATGCTCATGAACCGTGTGTTCGAACCTTATTTGGATCGCTTTGTCATAGTATTCATCGACGACATCCTCATTTACTCCCGGACTCAGGAGGAGCATACCGGGCACTTGGCACAGGTTTTATAGAGACTGAGGGAGTTTCAGATGTATGCCAAGTTCTCGAAGTGCCAGTTTTGGATGCAGGAGGTCGGTTACCTGGGACATATTATCAGTGGGGCTGGATTAGCAGTAGATCCAGCCAAAGTAGAGGCAGTGCGGGATTGGCCACGACCAAAGACAGCGTCAGACATCTGCAGTTTCTTGGGTTTAGCAGGTTATTATCGCAAGTTCATGGAGGGGTTCTCGAGGATAGCCCTCCCCCTCACGTCCTTGACGAAGAAGGATGCGGTGTTTGATTGGACAGAGCAGTGCGAAGCGGCCTTTCAGGAGCTGAAGGACCGACTCACTTCATCCCCCATCCTTGCACTCCCATCTGGAAGTGAAGGATTCCAGATTTATACAGATGCCTCCTATCAGGGGATGGGTGCTGTCCTGATGCAGCATGGACACGTTATCGCTTATACTTCACGATAGTTAAAGAAGCATGAGCATAACTATCCAGTACATGATCTCGAGTTCGGGGCTGTGGTATTTGCCCTCAAGACATGGAGACACTACTTATATGGGATCCATTGTGATATCTATTCAGATCACAAGAATCTCAAGTACATTGGCACGCAGAAGGATCTAAACCTGCGCCAGAGGAGATGGCTTGAGTTCCTCTGCGATTATGACTATGAGATACATTATCACCCGGGGAAGGCGAACACTGTTGCGGATGCCTTGAGCAGGAGAGCCGACACTTCTGGACCGGAGCCTTGGGAGATGTCTATAGAGCTGCTTCGCATGATGGAGGATATGCACATTACCATGGTTTCGGAGGCCAAGCCAGTGGTGTATAGAGAGTACTTGAGCTCTTTGGTCGGCGATGATGATATTCGGAAGCGCATACTTACACATCAGAGATTGGATGCTGATTTAGAGCCTATTTTCGGCGCCCTGGAAGGGGGCAAGTATGAGGACTACACGCTGCAGGACGATCTTCTTCGATTTCATGGTCGAGTATACATTCCAACAGGAGATGGTATCCGGGATGACATCCTCAGAGAGGCACACTGCTCCAGATACTCAGTGCATCCTGGCATCACCAAGATGTGGGCTGACTTACGACGGACCATGTACTGGCCAGGGATGAAGAGGGAGATCATCTATTTTGTGACACACTGCGAGACCTGCCAGCGAGTGAAGGCCGAGTGCAAGAACCCAGGTGGTTTATTACAGCCGCTACCAGTCCCAGAGTGGAAGTTCGAGGACATTAGCATGGATTTTGTTCACGGATTGCCTCGCTCCCACTCTGGGCATGATTCCATCTGGGTTATTATAGACAGACTGAACAAGGTAGCGCATTTCATTCTGGTCAGAAAGGATGCTCCAGTTGCTGTGTTGGTGAGAGTGTTTGTGGAGCAGTTCGTCAGATACCATGACATCCCCAGGTCTATTTTCTCGGACCGAGACGGTCGTTTCACTTCCAGGGAGTGGAGGGCAGTGCATGCTTACTTGGGTTCCAGACTCACCTTTAGCACTGCCTTCCATCCGTAGACCGACGGCTAGACGGAGCGGACAAACAGGACTATGGAGGACCTGCTCAGGCTATGTATATTGGATACGGGGAAGCCTTGGGAGAGGCTACTGCCACTGATTGAGTTCTCATACAACAACAGCCACCAGGCCAGCATCGGGATGGCTCCTTATGAGGCACTCTATGGGAGGAAGTGTCAGACACCGCTATCTTGGGTCCAGGATATGGATACTCGAGCTCTCGGATCAGATTTTTTGGAAGATACGGAGGCCCAGATTCGTTTGATCAGGGATCGTCTATTGGAGGCATAGAGCAGGCAGGCAAAGTACTATGATGCTCGGCACCGGAAGGCGGAGTTCTAGGTTGGGGACAGGGTTTTCCTGAAGATACATCCAGTTCATGGTGTCTTTCGGGTGCAAAGGAATAAGAAGCTCAGTCCGTGATACATGGGGCCTTACTTGATCCTGGAGCGGACCGGCCCCTTGGCTTACCGACTACAGCTGCCACCGGAGTTGAGTACCATACATGACGTCTTCCATGTCTCTTCCTTGCGAAGAGCTCTCCTTCGGCCGGAGCAGCACATTACTACTACTGCCGGACCGGTAGAGCCTGACAGATCAGTTAGATTGGAGCCGATCCGGATTGACGATACGGCCGTCCGAGTGTTGCAAAAGAAGAAGGTCCCTCTCATGAAGGTGTTGTGGTCCAACCATGGACAGGAGGAGCACACCTGGGAGCCGAGGGATCTGATGCTGGAGAACACCCGGACCTATTTGTATCAGGTACTTTTAATTTATATTTTCAAGTTGCTTAAAATTCTTGCAAGTAGAACCCCGTAGACCCGAACTTAAATTTCGGGGACGAAATTAATTTTTTTGTTTATAGGATTTGTAACATCCCATGTTACTTCTAGACCCCTTAACTTAGATTGGGTTAGGCATGGGGTGGGTTTTAGGGAAATTAGCTAAGTTTGACCCTAGGTAGTGGGTTGTAGCCATGTGGGCCCACTATAGGACCAAGTCAACTTAGTCAAACTAGCCTAAATAAGGACCCTAGCCACACCATGACCCCACCACATTGCCCTAACCCTAAAAACAATCTAAGTGGACCCTAGGGCATGTCACTAGGTCAACACTTTGACCCCAGTTGACCAAAGTCAACCTTAGGCCTAATTTGGTCAAACCCACACTCATAGGCCCAATTAGCCTAAGTAGGGCACCCCCTTGACCCAACCCAAGTTGGGTGGTGCCATTGGGCTCATGACCATCAAGTGGGGTAAGCCTACTCATCATGTTGACCAAGTCAACTCTCCAAGTCAACAAAGTCAACAATTTGACATAAAAGAAGAAAATTAGCCCAAGCCCTTTTCCCCTTGGGCCAAGCCCATCAAGTGAAGCACACCAGCAGCCAAAGCACCAAAGACCAGCCCTAACCCTCATAATCAAGAGAGAGAATACATGCAAGAGGGTATTTTGGAGATTTCACCCAAAAGAGGAGAGAGAAATGACATTAAGAGGGAGTGAGGCCACTTGGCCTTTGCTTTCTTTGCCCAAGGGCCTGCTAGCTGATCCCAGGAGATCATTCCAAAAGAATTACAGCTGGGGGTGGCCAAGTGGTGGCATTGGTGAAGCATCTAAGGTGAGCCCGAGCTCACCTTGGAGTTATCTCCATGTATAAGCCTTCCCAGCCCCAATTAACCCCTCCATCAGCTTCAGAGAGAGAAAAGGAGTTGAAATCGAGTGCTGGAGCAAGGAAAATGGTGGAGAATCAAGCTTTTGAGCAGGAGCTTGCCGGCGCACCGCCACCATGCCAAACCGCCGCCAAGCTCGCCGCCGAGCCTCAATCCATGTCCGTTTCGCCTCACCTCTACCCGTACTAGAATCCTAGATCAACTAGGGGAGATATCAGGCTCAATTGAGCCCGATGCCATGTGAGGAATGGGAGATTTTCCCGAGATTTTCTTACCGCTCGGGATCGCTGTCGCCGCCGTCTTCCGCCGCCTCATCACCGGCAAAGGATAACCACCACCACCGTGAAGGTGATGGCACCGTTGGCCGGGGGTGGCGCCGCCTCAGGTGGCCGGAAACGGCCCCGCAATATCCCTCAGGTCGGCTCGATCTCAGCCGTTAAACCATCGGGGATGATGACTGGATGCCGTCCATCCTTCTTTAAGATTCGTGCCGTTCATTTATTTACAATTAATTTAATTTTGTATTAACTCATATGATATGAATAGTTCTTTTCTGTCACATTTCAACAGTAGTTTTGCATGTGAAATTTAGGGTACTTAGCGGCTTCACCAGATATTGACTTCTGAATGAAAAATGTAGCTTGATGTGTTAAATTTAAAATGCTACCCTAAACTTTGGTTTTGGTCTAGTGGTCTGGCCTCTAGGGCATTTTTACTAGGACTGGTCCTAGGCTAGGACAGAAATTAAAAGTGAAGCCCATGCCAAACCAAATGTCCACATGGCCTGAAATTTTGGGCATGTGACTAAATTGGGCATATTTAGCCCCTGCCAAAGTTTAGGAATTTTTGGGGACACAATTCCTATAGTTTTGGTCATAATATCAATAATTAAATAAATGGTATAATTGGAGTGTTAACCCTCCAAATGGCCCCAAAATTTGGTGATAGGTCCTTGGGGACATTATAAGTATGTGATAAAAATTTCACTACATTTGGATCATTGCATGTTGGTTAATCCACTTGCATGTGTTGGCTAGTTATAGCCTTGGGGTGCAAATAGCAATATTTTAAATATTGTGTATTCAGCCTAATTGAGGCATCTAAAAATCATGGAAGTGGTTCCAGAGGATCATTAGGATAAATTTGACCCCTCAGATTAATTATGGGATTTTTGGGATCAAAAATCCCATTAGTGGAATTTTAAAAAAATAGCTCCTTTTGAAAATAAATTGGGAAAATAGGTTTTCCTCAAGAAAAAATACTCAAACTTTGCCAAGTTAAAAATATGGTTATATTTGACTTAGGAAAAATTGATCTTTATGTTTGAGAACTTCTAGATTAAAATACCTTGAAATGACCATTTTACCCTTATTATATTTAATCATGAATTGATGGAAATACATGTCAAAAAAATTTGGAAATATTTCTAGTGCTGTATAATTGTATTATTAGTCTTGTAGATTTATTTCAAAATTCTTGGATGCACTGATAATCCTTAAATTAGCATAATGGCATTTTGGTAAATATTTAAGAATGGAATTTGATAGGCCATTACACTATATAGGTTGATGAAACTCTGCCATTATTCTTAAATTAATGTCTTATATGCTCTGTAATTTTCCTAGAATTTTGGTAGTTGAATTTCTTATACTTCCTTTGTAAAATGATAATTATGATGATTTTGTATTAATTAAGGAATAAATAGAAATACTTAAAGGAAAATTATAAATCTTGGAATACAGTGATATTTCACTATATTACAGGTCAGGATAATTTCTCACAACATTAGGATTATGATATGATATACTTCATGTGTTAAATGACTTGAAGAATTATTTGAAGAAATTAATTTAATGATATAAATAATTGGGAAAATTATGAAAATCATCATGGTCATCATATAGTCCATACCACCCTAGGATAAATAATTTGAGACATATGTGCCAAGTATCTAGAAGTTGGATTCCGGGGTGGAGTTAGGTCAAGGGCTGCGCATAGTAAAAGTAGGTTGTACTATAAGCCCATCAGGGGATAGATCGACAATTGAACTAGAGAACATGATTGGAAGTATGACCCTGGTGGTTAGTATCGTCTTAGTGATGGGAGTAAAAGTGCAAGTCATTGGGTAACCACTGGAATGGAGGTTGGCGGAAGACCGTCGCCCTCCCGATAACAACTTAAGTCATTAGGGTCAACTAAGAGTGACAATGAGAGTTGAGTGTGGATTATGGGTAGACATCAACTAAAAGTAATTATCCTTGCGAAAGAGAACTTTGGATTTTAATTCCATCTTGGTTCCTAGTGCCCCGAGACCCCTTCATTGGGCATACCCTGGGCAGTCTTGGGATTAACCTTAATTCACTAAGTATAATAACCGGTAGGCAAGAGTAGCCTAATAGGCTAGGTAAACTGTACTTGTTCTCACTCGTGCCGGGTTGGAGGGACTTGGAGTCTATTGACTACTTGCTCACCCGTGCAGAGTTGGAGGGAATTGATGAGTTATATATTCACTCATGCCGAGTTGGAGGGACTTGGAGTCTGTTGACTACTTGCTCACCTGTGTAGAGTTGGAAGGAAGTGTTGGTTTACTTACTCAGCCAGGCAGGGTTGGAGGAATCAGGACAGGTTGGTCCTACTAGTTGGAGGCTCGAGATGAAATACTTGCATGTGCATAAATGGTGGCGGGTCATGCGGTACTGGGCCAATCGTCACACCGATGGCAGTACGGTGACTCGGGTGAGGTGTACGGGTGGAAGGGCCAGTATGTTGTTTAATACTGCGGTCAAGCAGACAATCCCTGAAGACGTATACCCGACCTAAAAGTCTAGCAGGTAGCTAGCAATAGTACGCAGAGACTCTAGAGTGCACTTGTCGGTGTACAGAGGCGTACATGAGAGGTCTTGGCCTGGTAGTGTGTATACCCGCCTAGAAAGCGGAAGCGCCCGTTCCGCTGCTGTCGTAGCCACAACGGCGGTACCTGAGAGTGATGCTAGCTCTCGAAAAGTGGGAACTAAAGGTCTGTGATCACGGAGTCGTTGTGTGTGAGTTGCACTTGCCTGCTGCATAATTGGCATCATAACATTCATTCATGTTAGAACATACGCTTCATAGATCCTTATCATATAAATTAGTATGGGCTCTTTTATATGATAGGTTACAATTCCTGGAAACCTTAACTTATAAATTTGTATGGGCATTTTTATAAGTTAAGGTACGTCTGTGATGATAGATAGCTTTACATTTCAGCTTACTTTATTCCTGCTCTTACTTTCAGTTCTTTTCTTTTACTAGTACTGCTTTTACTTACCTGTACTACATACTTAGAACTGCTAGAGTAGGATAATAATACTTATTACAACTGCTAGTTAACTCTTGTCACCTGCTTCCACTTTTGCTACCCCTTGTTGTCCTCCGCTTCGGCCTCCCTCTCGGTGCCTAGGAGTTGCGGGGCGAGGTGCGGAGGAAACGACTTAGTCTTTTTGACTAATGGTCGGTGACCATATTATTTTAGGAGCACGAGGATATGGAGCAGCACGTTGAGGAGCCAGGACTTGAGGTGCAGATGCCGATACCACCTACTACTACTACTGGAGCACATGTTCAGGTGTGATGAGTTGAGATGTTAGATTCCGCTGTTGTTTAATTGAGAGAGAGTGATTTGATATTGATGTACTGGGCATAAGCCCTTATTCACTTTCATTTTCGTACTCATTTTGGACTATATTAATGTACTTTTCATTTGATATATATATGATTAGTACTGTGGCTGTGGACTGTGATATTTACTCTGTTTTATACTTTTATTTTCATATTGGCCGACAGGTTTATGATCGTACTAGCCGGCAGAATCGGCGACTTGCGGTGTCGACTAACCCGTGTGTTAGTATCACCGTAAGGCGGCGGTTCTGGGCATAAGATCCGGGTTAGCCCCGGAAAGGGGGAAACAGATCTTACATACACGACGAACTCAACGCCATCCTCAGCTAAGTAAACGCTTGACTCTACGAAGGCATTGAGTGGACTCAAAGCTCTCAACTCTTTCTGTGCCATACTCGACGAATCAACACTTGATCGTCGAATGGGGTTGAGTGCACTCAACACACTCAACACCTAAGGCCAGATTCGTCGAATGGCGTTGAGTGAATACAATACACTCAATGCCTAAGTGCCATATTCGCCAAGTAAACCCTTTACTCGACAAAGGCATTGAGTGCACTCAACGCCTAAGACCCAGACTCGTCAAGTAAACTCCTTTACTCGACGAATTGTTGAGTGGACTCAATGCACTCAACGCTTAAGTGTGACAGTTGATGAATCAACACTTGATACTCGACGAATTAGTGAGTCAACTCAACACACTCAACGCCATCATTTGATGAGTTAACACTTAACTCGACGAAAGCGTTGACTTGTCTCAACGCACTCAACGCTTTTTCCTTAGAATATTTCAGTCCCTTTTGCTTATCATATGATCTATACCATACAGATCCAAACTCCCAATTTCTCAACAATCTTATGTGCGACCCTGATAGGCTCATACTGTGTTGACTGTGAGGCTACATGCTTGATCACTTCCAGATCACTATGATAGCACCAACACGATCTCCATCATCTCCCCTTCCTCGATGGACGGTCAAAATAATTCGGTCATTATCCCCCCAGCCCGGGTACTATACTTGACAAGATAATCTGCCTCTAAATTCCCCTCCTGGGGAACATGTTTGACGAAGAAGGACTGAAATCCCCCAATCAGACCTTTAACCTTGACCAAGTACTTCTGCAGGATAGGATCCCGCACCTTGAACTCTCTCCTGAGCTACGACACGACCACCATTGAGTCAATGAATGATTTTAGGTCCTAGATCCCCAATTCCTTTGTGAGACGCAAGCCTGACACCATGAAATTGTACTCCTCCTGATTATTCGTGATGGGGAAGAAGATCTCGATATCTTGCTCGATACTAGTTCCCTGCGGGCTCACTAGTACTACTCCGGATCCCACGGAATACTTACCTGAAACCCCATCCACAAACATCCTCAAAGAGACTAGGCTGGAAGAGCCTTCGTCTCCTCCTACCTCGACCGACAAGTATGCTAGGAAGTCTGCTACTGCCTGAGCCTTGATCGCTAGCCTCAGAGAGTAGGAAATTTAAACTCGCTGAGCTCCGTCGCCCACTTGGCCAACCTGCTAGAATACTCAACCCCATCCAAGAAACTACGAAGTGGATGATCTGAGATGACCTTGATGGAGTGAGCCTAAAAATATGGGCGGAGCCTACGAGCTGAAACCACCAAGGCAAAAATCAACTTCTCCAAAATAGGATATCTCGTCTCTGCCTGCCGCAACACTCTACTCACATAGTAGATGAGGAGCTTCTTTCTTCCTTACTCTTTGACCAACACTGAACTGACCACTTCCGCTCCCACTCCGAGATAGAGGAGGAGGTATTTGCTTCCCTGTAGGCCTTAGAGGAGAGGAGCTTGAGTTAGCTTCTGCTTGAGCTTTTCAAAAGCCTCATCACACTCTGTGGTCCACTCAAACTTTTGGTTGCCTCGAAGAGCCTTGAAAAAAAAGAACACTTCTCTCCTGCCTTGGAGAGGAAACGGATAAGGCTTGCCAGCCTTCCGGTTAGCCTCTGAACTTCCTCGGGGATCCTTCGGGAACGCCATTTACAGAATGGCTCTGACTTTGTCAGGGTTAGGCTCCACCCCCCTTGGAGTGAGGAGATGACCTAAGAACTTTCCCCTTCCCGCTTCGAAAATGCACTTGGCCGGGTTGAGCCACATCTTGTACTTTCTCAGGTAGCGAAGGTCTCCACCAGATCCTTTATGTGCTCCACGACGCTCCTGCTCTTGACAAGGAGGTCATCCACATATACTTCGAGTTTCCGCCCCTTCTACTCCTTGAAGACTTGGTCCACCATCCTCTGGTAGGTCATGCCCGCATTCTTGAGCCTGAAGGGCATCATCTTATAGGTATAACAGCCTTTGCTAGTGATGAAAGAGACGTCACAGCAGTCAGGGGGAAACATTCGGATCTGGTGATACCCTGAAAAAGCATCAAGGAAACTCATTATAGGAAACCCGATGGCTGAATCAACAAGCACGTCGATTTGAGGCAAGGGGTAGCAATCCTCCGGAAAGGCTTTATTTAACATAAAAAAATCAATACAAAGTATCCAGCCCCCTCCGGACTTCTTCACCACTACAACATTGGATACCTGGCCTGGATACTGGATCTCCGAAATGAACCCTGCCTCTAGCAGCTTCTCCACCTCCTCTCTGATCGGCCCGGCCAACACGATGGCGCTCTTCCTATGCTTCTGACGGACAGGGGCAACATTAGGATCTAGGTTGAGGCAATGGCAGGCAATATTAACATCAATCCCTGGTGTACAACTCGAATTCGTCGAGGGTGGACCCCTCCAGAGCTAGGTCAGCAAAAGTCAAAAGTCAGCAAGTCAAGACAGAGGTTAGAGTCAACGCGCTAGGCACCAGAAGGCCTAGGCTAGTATGGAGAGCTCCACTCACATACTCTCCAAGTAGGCGACTAGGCCGTTTACTTGCCCAACCGTGCGAGGTACCCCTGTAAGTCGCCTAGTTGCCAATGGGTGGGGCTATAAATAAGACCCCCCTCTCTTTGGATTTCCTTATAAATAGGACCACATGGGTACGAGGAGAGACACTTGAAAATCTCGTCAAGATCTCACTAGCTCTTCTTCTTGGACGTCAGCTGAGCCTTTGGATTCCTTTTTCAGAGAGACTTATTCGCGAGCTTGCGACTAACCCCTTTAGTCATCGCGACTTAGTTACCAGCTAGTCTTCCTCGTACCCTACTCGACCATTTTTTATTGTAGAGGGGTTACTTCTTCTAAGCTTTCGGGTACGTGGTGGGACCTTCCTGCCGCAGTACCTGGGATCCTGTTTGTTGTTCGGCGACTTCCATGCCTTAGCCCACTAGCTATCGAGCCCAACCGTTGAGCCGGTAACCTTAAGCTGCCTTGATCTGATTTTTGGAGTAGGGAAATTTCCCGGATTCAACACCTGGAATCTTTGCAGCACTCCAGGCGGAGATGTCCATATTCTCCTACAAACATATGACCATCCCCAGCTTCACTTCCGTCGTCAGAGTTTCTCCGACCATCAATAGCCCCGACTCTCCTCTCTAAGAGATAACTTCCAGCTCCTCCAGCTCCTCAACAGCTCTCAGATATTCCTCCCTCTCTAGCAGCTTCTCCAACCTCTCCGCGTCCTCCATCCAATTGATGGTACTAATGACATTTAGGTATCACTCCTTGGCAGCTTTCAGATCGCCCCTGATCCTCACTTGGATATCTCCCCGACAGTACTTTAGGCATTGATTGTATGACGATGGAACCGCCTTGAAGTAGTTGATGAGGGGTCGCCCAAAGATGGCATTGTAGTAGCTCGACACGTCGACTATGACAAAGCGACATCGGATAGAAGTTCCACCAAGGGTGACCAGAAGGTCCACTCCTCCCTCCACCTCTTTCTTCTCTCCAGAGAAGCCAAAGAGGGGTCCATCCACGGCTTAGACCCTAGACACTTCCACCTGAAGTTCGACTAAGGTCCTCTTGAAAATGACATTCACGGAACTCTCGTTATCCGTAAGGATTCAGTCAATAGTAAAGTCCTCAATGGTGGCTTGGATGACTAGGGCATCATTAAAGGGGTTCTCATTCCCTAATATGTCCTCCTCAGAGAATGTGAAACGACAGCGAAACCTGAGAGGTCGAGGCAATGCTCTGAGAGGTAGAGGTGACGCTCTTCCGTTAGATCTGATGGAGGCTCCCTTTGCAGGAAGCTTTGAGTCCAGCCCTGCCATTGATGACTCAAACCTGCCCACCTCCTGGGTCATGGATCACCTCTCTGCGACCTTCCTGGTCGACCCGATCTTCGTTCCTCCTCCTAACCGGAACTTAGAACGCTACCGGTCCTGCTGGCGCTTCCTGTCTTGTCTGCTCCCTCTCCGCTGCTCCAGCTTCCAACCTCCTCCTAGCCTCCCAAAAATCTTGGCAAGCCATCATCTCATGCCCCTCTACCCAATGCAGATCGCAGTAGAGGGGAATCTACGCCTCCTGATGCCTCACCCGTCATGCCTCCTGCCTCCAACTCTTATTTCCTTGTCGGACAATGACCATTGCCTCTCCTCTTCGTTCTCCTTTACCTCCACCCTGATGGTGGTCATTCCTCCTCTCCTGATGATGGAACCGAGGCCTGACATGTGGCCTCCACTAGGGCCGATTAGCAGGGTACTGGAATCGCCTCTCTTCCCCCTTCTCTCTGGAGCCATAATGTGCCTCCTCTCTTCCTGCCTCCGAGGCAACTCCTGCCTCCTCCGCTCTTCTGACCTCTTGGGCTCTTCTTTCTTCCTCTGCTCCTCTCTCCTCCATGGCTCTTCCCTCCTCCTCTCGACCTACCTCTCCGACAACCTTCTAGCCTATACTTCTGAAGGTACTCCTCTCTCCCATCTCATTAGATCCTCTCCATCTAGCCTCGCCAAGAAGTCTGATTATTCTCCTCTCCTTGGATGAATGTATTCGCCCACTCCACCATCTCCTCAAAATTCCTCAGGGGGTTTAGACCTAATCTCAAGGCTGAAGAGACCCTGTTTCAGACCAAACTTTAGGGCCAGCATCAGAGTGAAGCTGTCCACTTCCTCTACTTCCAAGATCTCCTATTGGAAACGGTCGATGTAGTGGCCAAGACTCTCGCGCTACCTTTGTGAGATCTTGAAGAGTGCAGTTGTCTCCTTCCTTTTCTTGGATGTCGCGAACCTTGCCATAAGGCCCCGACAAAAATCCACGAAGCAGTAAATGGACCGGCTGACAACTGATGGAACTAATCTCTCGCATTACCCTTGAAGGTAATGGAGAAGAACCTGCACTTGAAGGCATCTGACATGTTGAAGATGGACACCACATCCTCAAACCACTGGAGATGCCTGAACAGGTCATCTCTGTTGGAGTAGTAGGTTAGGACAGGCTCTGTAAGACCCCCCTTCCAGAACACAAAACACGGTCGAGGGGAGTCTTATGCCCAGAATAGACTCCTTGAGGCATCGTGAACACACGAGTCGATCTGTACCATAAGATGCCTATCATGTCGGCTAAATTAATATTATTCATGCCAACCCAACATAAGAAAGTATAGAAGTCAAAATTAAAATGTGCATATAGTCCCTAATAAGTACAACAAATAAAAAGAAACAACCAAGGATTCTATATTATCAGAGTACAACATGCCAAAAGGGCTACAAAATGAGTCTCTCAAAACTCACATCAGTCACCGATGGCAGCGATGGTATCGTCACTTCAGGCCCTGTCACCCTGGCCTGCTGCCCTCCGACATAACCTTCTGCTACTCTGTCTGCGGGGTTTCCTCCTAAAATAGTCTACTGCTCTGTGTATTCTTCTATACTTTCTTATGTCTAGTTGACATGAATGATATTGATTTAGCCGGCAGGATAGGCGTCTTATGGTACAGGTCGACCCGTGCATTGGAGCTACCGCAAGTCGGCTATTTTGGGCATAAGACTCCCCTCGGCCGTGTTTTGTGTTTCGGGAGGGGCGGTCTCTGAGGCAGTCTTCCTGGCTCGTTGTTCTTGCTTTGTTTGTATGCTCTTCCTTTCTACATCGACGAATCATGTCTCGCCATGTATGTTCTGCCTTGTAAAGAAGATTGTTGATAATACACGACTTATTTGTTGCCTTCTATTATTTTTGATTTATTGAGCTTGCTTTATGGTTGAGTGTTCCTGCGCCTGGTTCCCATTTTCTGCTTGATCAAGGTGTCATCTTGATAGCTTTGAAAGTTTTACTTAGTATTAGAGTTATCTCCCTGATCATCTTGAGGAATTTTAACATAGTTTCAGAGGGAACAGAGGTTTGAGCAGTGATCAACCATCAGTTGTGCTCAGTGCTTCTGGAAGCTAATAGATCAGTGGTTATTGTAATGTAAGGTGGGTTAGTAAGAGGTCTTGGTATTGAGCTTTTAACGCCGACCAACTTTAAGAAGTGGAGGTCGTGCATGGAAAGCTATCTTCTGGGTGAGTATCTTTGGGAGGTCATCTATGGTGACGACAAGCAAGAAGTTACTGCTGCTACTGGGGATGCAAAATAGGTGAGAGCTTAGAGGAAAACAAATATAGAGGCTGAGTTTACTCTAAAGCGGGCTATCTCACCGGAGCTCTTTGATCGCATCCTTTGATGTTGATCAGCTGCTGAGATTTGGACTTCCCTTGATGGGTTGTTCAACAAGAAGAGTGTAGCGCGACTACAGTTCTTAGAGAATGAGTTGGCGAGAGTCACTCAGGGAGACTTGTCTATCTTGTCATTCTTCCTGAAAATGAATAACCTGTGCACTGAGATATCAACGTTAGACCCTGATGAGCCTATTTCAGAGGCGAAGCTCAAGAGGCACATCATCCGTGGCTTACGGAAGGAGTATGTGGCCTTTGTGACCTCTGTTCAAGGCTGGGCCATTCAGCTATTGTTGCTAGAGCTGGAGAACTTGATTGCTTCGCAAAAGAGCTTTGCAAAGCAGATGGTTGGTATGACTGTCTTTGGAGGAGACAGTGAGGCTCTTTTCTCAAGGAAGAAGAAGAGATGAGACAAGAAGAAGAAACCTGCTGGCGATTGTCCATCAACTTCATATCAGCAAGAGAAGAGTTACTCTTCTAAGCTGATGAGAAGAAGAAGGAAGGACCAAGGTGCTACAGGTGCAATCTGCTGGGTCACTTCAAATGAGACTACAAGGTGAAGCATCAGCCGGGTCATGCTGCAGGAAAGAAGGAGGCTTGTTCCAGTGTTGAGGGAGTTAGATGGGGGAATGCTTTCATGACGGGCATGTGTGTCCATGCATCTTACTCCATCAACTACCAAGATGATTGGATTTTCGACTCTGGGTGTTGTCATTGCCTCACCGGGGATGAGTCAAAGTTCTCTTCACTGCAAGCTTACTCAGGTAATGATGTTATTATTACTGCTGATGATTCTTTGCATGCAGTCGAGAAGGAGTTAGTTGTGTCTTTGGGTAGTGATAAGGGGCCACTCACGTTAAGGAGTGGTTATCACGTAGCAGTCATGAAGAAGAACCTCTTCTCAGTGACTAACGCGGTAGATGTGGGATATCATGTTCTATTTGGCCCAACAGTAGTGAGATTTCTTCGGAACGTATCAGCGGTAAAAGATGATTTTACTCACATTGGAAGGAGAGTAAGGGACTTATTTGTTTTATCAACAAGCTCCAATATTGATCGGATGAGGGCCAATGACAGCGCGATTGTTGGGTCCGGCGTTCCTTCACTTGACTGGTGGCACTCTGCTACTTATTTAAGAAATTAAGTAGCACCCTTTTCAATGGTCTGGGCTTTTGGAACAGTTGGGGTATGCGCTTGATCCCACATTTGGTATCAGAGGAGGTTACAAGTTCAAGATTGGGGGGGGGGGGGGGCGGGGGGGCGCTACTAAATCCCAATTTTTCCCTTCTACCTGTGTGGGTCCGGCAGGTCAGACAACCGTGGACATGTGGTAACCCAACCTCTGATCCATGTGGGCCATGTGGTAACCACACCTCTGAGCCGATGGGTTGTGTACTAGACGCCAGGGGGGATTGTTGGGTCCGGCGTTCCTTCGCTTGACCTGTGGCGCTCTACTACTTATTTAAGAAATTAAGTAGCGCCCTTTTCAACGGTCCGGGAATTTGAAATAGTTGGGTATGCGCTTGATCCCACAATGACTATCTGGTATGAAAGGCTGGGGTACATAGGGATGGACAAGCTAAAAGCCATGACAGTGAGGAGCCTTGTGAAAGGCTTGCCTAAGTTGTCATCCTATGGTGATGGTCATGTTTGTGTTTGATGTCAATATGGAAAGACACATCGCCTTCCATTCGACAAGTCACAAACCAGGTCTAAAGCACCATTAGAGTGTGTTCATGGTGATCTGATGGGACCAACTGTCACTGACAGTCTTGGAGGGAGCAGGTATATGCTCTTGTTGATTGACGACTATACGAGGTACATGTGGGTGTACTTATTGAAGGATAAGTCAGATGCTTTTCAGTTGTTCGTGGAGTTCAAGGAGCTGGTGGAGGGTCGGCTTGGCCTGCGGATCAAGAAGTTGAGAACGGACAATGGAGGTGAGTTCGTTTTAACTGAGTTCTCTAACTTCTGCAGGAAGCAAGGCATCCGAAGGGATCTTACTTGTGCACATACTCCACAACAAAATGGAGTAGTTGAAAGGAAGATCTATCATTTGACGGAAACCTGCAAATGCTGGCTTCATGCAAAAGGCATTCCAAGGTCCTTTTGGGCTGATGGAATGGCATGCGCAACCTATGTCATCAATCAGATGCCTCTGAGTCCGATCAACATGAAGTCTCCTCATGAGCTGATGTTCAAGGAGAAGCCCAGTGTTGAACACCTTCAGGTTTTTGGATCAACTTGCTACATACACGTTCCAGATGCTTTGAGGAACAAGCTTGATGCAAAGGCAAGGAAGCTTGTTTTCGTGGGCTATGATGAGCAGAAGAAGGGATGAAAGTGTATGGATCCTGTGATGAAGAAGTTTGTTGTATTAAGAGACGTTGTCTTTGATTAAATTACGTTGCATGGAGGTAGCTCTGTTGAGCTACAGGAGAGCAGGTCTGATGATGGGCAGGTGGAAGCTGCTAAGTATCTTCTAGTTGAGCTACCAGTGTCACCCGGAGCTCCAGGTGTTTCAAGCTCTGGGGCGGAGGCTTTGGGTTCAGAAAGCAGGGGGAGAGTTGATCCAAGTTTGCCCGAGAATGGATCTGGTGCAGAAGGCGCAGCGGAGGTAGTTAGTAATGGTTAGGCCCTTCAGAGATCGAAGAGGACTGTTAAACCACCAGCTCGTTACAGCGAAGGAAACATGGTGAGTTTTGTCTACTGTTTCTTCGCAGGCCCCTTGGATGAGCGGGAGCCTTCAAAGTTTGAAGATGCCACTGGAGTCAAGGAGTGGGATGATGTTATGGATGAGGAGATTGCAGCCCTTAAAAGGAACGAGACTTAGGACCATGTGCCTAAGATAGTTGGCGTTACTCCTGTGACGTGTAAGTAGGTGTACAAATTGAAGAAGGCTGATGGAAGTATCGAAATATTTAAAGCTTGTCTTGTTGCTCGGGGGTTCTCCCAACAGTACGACGAAGACTATGAAGAGACATTTAGTCCAGTTTCCAAAATAACTTTGGTGCGGGTGGTGATCGCATTGTCCGCTTGCCAAGGGTGGAAGATGTGACAACTTGATGTAAAAAATGCTTTTTTTACGGGGAGAGAGATACAGACATCTTCATGGTTCAACCACCAGGTTATGTATCCTAAGATCATCAGAACTATGTTTGCAAGCTTCGGAAGGCTCTTTATGGGTTAAAGCATGCTCCACGGGCATGGTATGGCAAGATCGCAGATTAACTCCAGTTCTACGGATACTTTGCCTCAGATTAAGATTCAAGCCTGTTCATAAAGAAGCAAGGGGAGCTTCATGTCTTGGTACTCACGTGGATGACATGATCGTCATGGGTAACTCTGAGGAGGAGGTAGCTAGGCTCAAGGACGAGCTAGCTATTCGGTTCGAGATGAAAGATTTAGGTGAGCTCCACCACTTCCTTGGACTCGAGGTTGAGAGAAAGAAGAGCGGGATACTCGTCTCTTAAAGGGGCTATGCTGAGCGGATCGTTCATCGATTTGGCTTGAGGGAGGGAAGTAGCTCTACTCCTCTAGATTGTGGCATAAATCTTCGATGAGATGAGGGGAGAATTCTTCCTGATCCCTTAGTGTTCCGAGCTCTAGTTGGGAGCTTGATTTAACTAACAATTACAAGGCCAGACATTACTTATGTTGTAGGCCGAGTTAGTCATTATATGTCGGAACCAAGTAAACCTCATCTGGTAGCGACGAAGAATATTCTGAAGTATGTGAAGACTACTTCTGATATGGGAGTCCTGTATAGGAGGGATGCGGGCTTTTCTCTGCATGGATACACTAATGCTGATTATAAGGGAGACTCAGATGATTGAAAGTCGACGTCTGGTTATGTTTTCACATGCAGATAAGCGGGTATTTCATGGTGTAGTAAAAAGAAAGACTCGGTGTCTGTCTCTACTATGGAAGCGGAGTACAAGGCTTCAGCCTTGGTAGCTCGAGAAGCCATCTGGCTGAGGAGACTAGTAGAGGACGTTCATGAAGAAGTGAGAGGTCCAAATCTGCTTCACGGTGATAACGAGAGTGCCCTGAAACTGGTTAATAATCTAGTTTGTTTCGCGCGGACCAAGCATATAGAGATTGAGCACCACTTTATTTGGGAGAAGGTGTTGGAGGGGTCTCTTATGGTTGAGCGTGTGCGGAGCGAGGAAAACATTGTGAATATCTTCACTAAGCCGCTGTCAAAGTGGCCATTTGAACGGTTACGAGGACTGCTGGGTTTGGTTACGAGGACCACTTCTCACTTCAATGGGGAGTGTTAAAATTGTTGAAGTGAAAGTGGGGGTTGATCAGGCAGACCCCGCGGCCTGGGCGGACAGTCTTGCTGACTGGTGGTGCGGCCTGAGCGATATGGTGTAGCGGCCTGGTGGTGTGTCCATGGTGGTAGCCGTGCAGATAGGTTGTATATCTGCGGTCTGGTCAGATTAGTTGGAGCTGGCGGACTGGGTGGACTGTTGTTCGTGTTTGCGGAGCTCGCGCCAGAGGTTCTCTTGTTGGGGACTTGGTCACGATCTGATACAAGTTCAGTTTGATCGCGGAGTCCATAATGTCTGCTGGTTGACCGAGTAGTCTGTGCCTTTGGTCGTGGACATTGTGGTTGCGGGCTGGTGTAGTGTCCACAGGGATTCAGACTGGCTTCTATCCCTCCTTCTTTGATGTCAGGCGGATAGGCTGGTGTCCGGCCTTGTCCATGCAGACTGGGCGGACTACTCTGTGCTAGCTGCGGGCTGGGGTGGTGTTTCTATCTACTAGGGTAGTGACCACACTCCCCTCCGCGCCTATAAATAGGACCCCCCTATGACATCATAATCATCTGAATGAACAGTAAGTTGAACGTGGGTTAATTGCTGCGGCCTCGAATTTTTTGTTCAGGCGGTTTGAGAAGGTTAACTGGGTTGCTGTTTGCTGGTTATGCGGCTAGCACTGAGAAGCTAGGATTTTGGTGCTGACTGCAGTCAAGGATTATTGGAGCTTGCGGTTAACAATCAACGGGTTGCAGCAGGTCACAGTTGCAGCTAGCCGGTCTTCTCTCCTTCAGCTTTCCCAGTTTAATAACTTGTCCGCCGGCTCGATGGTTTGTTCTTCAGTTCGGCAGCGGCTTTGTTCGCGGACTCTGGCAGCTAGGCGACCTTTGCAGCCAGGCAGTTGCAAAGAGCGAATAAAGGGGTTCAGCAGAATAACGAGTTATCTGCGGTCTACGCGGACTCTGTAGTTTAGTTCGGTGCAGTAGAAGCTTGGCGGTCTCGACAGTCTCGAGGCAGTCCGCCCAACTTGTTGTTCTTGCTTTGTTTGTATGCTCTTCCTTTGTACATCGGTGAATCATGTCTCGCCATGTATGTCCTACCTTGTAAAGAAGATTGTTGATAATGCAAGACTTGTTTGTTGCCTTCAGTTATTTCTGATTTAATGAGATTGGTTTATGGTTGAGTGTTCCTGCGCCTGGTTCCCGTTTTCCACTTGATCAAGGTGTCATCTTGATAGCTTTGAAAGTTTTACTTGGTATCAGAGCTATCTACTTGATCATCTTGAGGAATTTTAAAATTTTGAAAATCATGAAGTGAAAGTGGTGGACTGGGCGACATGTCTGCGCGACCGGTGTAGACAGGACTGGCGGTTTGCCAGGTCGGCAATGGTGCTACAGTCGGCTTGTGCTCTGGTGGTCTGGGTGGTCTATTCGCGCGGTCTGTACGTACAGAGGAGGTGGCTTGCTAGGCTGGGTTGTGTTCAACTGGCAGTTGGTTCCCAGAAAGTAACCGGGCGGATAGGATTGCTATCTGCGGAGCTCGCCAAGACTGGTGAGGTGCGAACTCGATTGGAGTTCGCAGAGTCTGGGTTACGGACTGGACCGGAGCTCAGGAGTTCGGCAGGGCGTGTGCCTTAGTCTAGCTCTGGTGGCATGGGTGGTGGAATTCGCGGATTTCACCAGTTAGAACAAACTTGTGCTGGGGTTCGCCGAGTTGTGCAGGATGGCTCAACCCAGGAGGTCGCGCGTTCTGCACAGACTGATGCCTCTGTCCACCGAGTTTGGCAGTTAGCCTTATGCGCTTTGGCTGCGGGCTCGAGTATGCGGACTAGATTACAATCCGCTAGCGTGTACGGACTGGAGTTGTTCGTTGGTGGGCGAATTAGGGCAGTGTTCACAGAGTCCGCCTGTATGATGAAGACTGGTTGGGCCTTGGCAATAAGGCGGATTGGCTTGATGTTCAGCCTTGGTGGTGCAATCCAGGCGAACTGGCTAGCTCGCATTGTTGCGGTGGTCTGGTTGTGTATCTGTAGCTTGGCGGATACACTTGGTGCTCGCCGCGAGATGGAGCGGTTATCCTATCAGCTAGGGCGGTGATCATGAAAGAGAAGGGGATAGATACTACTCTAGAGGGGGGGTGAATGGAGTAATCAAAAGTTGCAATAGCAAAGTTGACTTTCTACTCAACTCCCTTGGAGTTAAATGCGGAATGAAGATTATAGATATTTGAGATTAAACCCTAAAGCCTAACACAAGTGTTGTGCACAAAAGGCAGCCAACTGTAATTACAGTTAAGGCTTGGAAACCTAAACAGCAACTAGCAGACCTAGTTAAAATCTAATCACAGCCACAATGCAAGTAATTAATTAAAGTAATTCAGACGACACAAGGAATTTATAGTGGTTCCCCAAACAACTTGGGTACGTCCACTCTTCTACCAACAAGGTAGGAATCCACTCAGGTTTTTGATCAGGTGCCCTGCCACCAATAAGATCTGCTTCAGGTAGATCCAGAAACCCTTTAGACTTTTGATTAGGTGTCTAAAAACCAACACAGGTTTTTGATCAGGTGCCCTGCCACCAAGGGATACTTTTGAAGGGAGTAATAAGCCTGTACAGGAGGGGGAAAGGAGGTTAAGGTGTCTTCTCTATTTTACAATAGATTAGAGAAGCACAATAACTTGCACTGAGCTAGAAAGCTCTAAACGAATCAAGGCTCCCCCTGGCTAAAAGAACGTCCGGGTGAAGTCTTGCTTCAGTGCAGAAACACTTCAGAAAATACTGAAGGAAAAAGCTACAAGAAGATAAATAATATGAAATAAGATTTCTTCTTTAGGCAGCTATCTTCTTCTTCTTCTTCAAAAGACTCTGAGTGAAGATCTTCCTGTAAGCAGGAGAACTCAGGTTGAAGAAGAGTGAAGAACTAAAACTTCTTCTCAGTTAGATGTGAATGAGCTGAGAGCAGTTGGAAACTGTAAGTTCTTAAGCTTGAATGCTGCTGATCGCTTTTTGGTATATGAGAGCTAGCTGATTCTTTCTCCAAAGAAGTCTTTATATAGCAGCAGCAACAACGACTCTTACTTGAGTTTGAATCTTGTCTTCTACTGAACTCTGCAAGCTGGACTGCAAAAAGCATAAAGCAAAACAAATACTGCAGGCAGATATCCTATAACAGGATAAAGCTTTCTAAGAAGCTGCAAATTACTCTGATGAAATAAAACTAGAGAAAGTCACATCAGAAAAGACTCTTTATAGCCAAGAAAGACTTTTTGGGTCTAACGGCTATAAAGGACAGCCTGGCAGATAAAGCAGAAAACATATCTCAGCTATAAGACAAACAACTTTGTCAGAAAAAGATTAGCTCATGCATAAAGAATGGAACTGATATTGCATGGAAATAATATCACAATTTATTCAGATAATTTTTTATAAAATATGCCAAAATAAATATGAAATTAATCACATTATAGAAGACGACAAAACTATTTAAAACATACAACAAAATGTCGAACGACCCTCGGAGATCGTCGACCGAAGAACAGAGATCGTCGACCTATCAGACAGATAGTCGAACAATCCAGATAGTCGAACTATCAAAGAAGATAGTCGAACTACCTCAGCAGATAGTCGACCTATCAGAACAGATAGTCGAGCTATCAGATAGTCGATCTATCATGACAGATAGTCGAACTACCAAAGCAAAACAGATAGTCGACCTATCAAGCAGATAGTCGACCTATCACAGAAAACAGATAGTCGACCTATCAACAGATAGTCGACCTATCAAAGCAAAACAGATAGTCGACCTATCAACAGATAGTCGAACTATCAGATAGTTGAACTATCCAAGCAGATAGTCGAACTATCAAAGAAGAGCAGATAGTCGACCTATCAACAGATAGTCGAGCTATCACAGAAAGCAGATAGTCGACCTATCAAGAGATAGTCGAACTATCAGATAGTTGAACTATCCAAGCAGATAGTCGAACTATCAAAGAAGAGCAGATAGTCAACCTATCAACAGATAGTCGAACTATCAAGGGAAAACAGATAGTCGACCTATCAACAGATAGTCGAACTATCAAATAAAGCAGATAGTCGACCTATCAACAGATAGTCGAACTATCAATGTAGACAGAACGTCGACCAACTGATAGACGATCGTCGATCAGCCAGTAGATGATAGTCGAGCGGCGTTCGACCATAGTCAAATGAAAAATTACTTAGCCAGATTTTCATCTGGACAGGCAATTCTACACAACTAGAGAATCTAAACTATCACCTAACCTTTGACCATAGATAAATCTTGGGTCAAGAGACAGAATGAGAAGACTGAACTCAAATCAAAACCTAGGGTTCCAACAATCTCCCCCTATTTGAGTTAATTCTCTCAACAATTAAAACATACAAAACTAATTACTGAAAGCATAAAGAGAAATAACTAAGCAGAAATCATCAATCAAACAGATAAGCAATTAACTTTCAATCAATGAAAAAAATTAAGGTGCTTCAGAGTTAGACTTAGGATCAGAAGAGCTAGAAACAAAAGTAATCTTTCTTGAGGGATCTAGAGCTTCTTTTCTTGATAGCTTCAGGTCTTGTTCTCCAATAATTTTCAATTCTGTTGTTCTTGGGACCACTACCTTAGGATGCTTTTCCATATATTTTGAAGGATCAAATATCTCAGGTCTAACCTGGAACTTGTCGAGCTCCTTCATTCTGAATTTAGACATTGTGGTCAATCCTGCAGTGTCCTGTCCTTCTGCTTTTGCTTTCTTAATTTGCGCTGCTCCAACCAGTTCAAGAAAACGAGCCATCCTAAAGTTAGGATCAAGCTCTGGGCTTTCATAAACAATCTCAGAAGAAGTATCAACTGGTTCTTTATCCTGAATAACTAGATAAGAAAGGGGAGCAGACTTAGCAAATATCTTGCTAGAATTTTCAGATAAAATAATTTGCTTACCTTTTGAAACATCCTTCTCAGAGTGATCTGGCTTAGGAGAGGTAGAGCTTTTAAGTTCTTTGGACTGAGGAGGAGAAAATGTTGGCCTTTGATACACTACCTCCTTTACCTGTTCCTTAACAGCATCAGGTCTTTGATAGCCTGTTTGACTTTTACCTTGGAATCCTTGCGAACTTCTCCTTTGAGCTGACTGAGATGGATTTGATTTTTCGAACTGAGCAGCAGGTTTAGAAGATAAGTTTCCTGAGGCTCCTGCACCGGGAGGTGGAGGAGGAGGACCTCTAGGATTCCATCTAGGGACAGGAGAGTCATACCTCTTTGACTTTTTCCTTTGCTTTTGCTGGTTCTTAGAAAATAACATCCAATGCTGGAAGTCTTTTGACTTAGGATCAATTACTTTCAGTATATAATATGGGGTATCATTATCTGGATTAGCAGGAGGAGGAGCAACAACTTTTCTTTTCTTTTTAACAATTCTTTTTCTTTTAGACTCAGCAGACTCATCAGAATCGATTTCATCTTCAGAATTTGAAGAGATGGGCAGATCATATGGGTCAATAGCATCTTTCAAAGCTCTTTCCTTATCCTTTAAAGCAGCTTTCTCTAGTTCTTCTTCTATGGCATCCTGTGCCAATAGAGCATCTAAATCCAAGCCCGGGGAATCATCCCATACAGTAGATTTTTCAACTTGGGCATCTGCAGCTGATTCTTGAAGATCAGAAACTGTCATAGTGACCAGTTCTGCTTGCACTTCTGGCTGAGCAACTTCAGAAATTTGAACGGCTGGTTCTGGTTGAACTTCTGGAGCAGGTGGGATAACAGGCTCTTGAACTTCTAGAACTTCTTCCAATTTATCTGTAGTATTATGAATAAAATTGTTCTAAATGACATCTAATCATCCCTTCCAGATATTCCCAAACTATCATATCAGTTATCAAGTCTAAAAAGTAAGTAAAGGGAATACCTTCAGAATTGACCACAGCGTGTCCTAACTCCCACAATTCATTTAGAAAGGAAGTGATAATTCCTTCTAGGTACAGGGCGACCAAGGGAGTAGAACATTCTTCTAAACAAGCTTTGACAATAAATTCAGATTTCAATACTGCATCAGAAATTTCTGTTTCAGATAGAGGAGGAGGAGCTGAATCTTCTGTTGCTTTCTCTGCCACTGCATGATGAACTGCTGGAGGGGAGGCCAAGGGCTGCTCAGAGACATCTTCATCAAGCATCTCCCCCTGCCTGATTTCAGTAGAAACTGAAACCAGGCCCCTAGAAGAAGAGGGCTCAGCAGACTTTGAGAGTTTTTGAATGGCAGCAGTCAGAGAGGAGATAGAGGAAGCAAGGGGAGCAATCGCCTCTTCAATCATAATTTTGATTGAGGGGGTAATTAACTCCACAATGCTAGAAATTAATGCTGGAGTTATTTCAAAGGATGATGATGATGGTGGAGGAATTTCAGAAGATGGAAGATCAGCAGGGATGGTATATGCATGATGAGCTGGAGAATGAACTGGAGTAGAAATCTCAGACACCAACAAATCAAAACTGGGATGAGAGATCCCAGCAAGATGAGTCGGGAGAGGAGATGCAGGAGGAGATATAAGAGGAGAAGCAGAATGTCGTACTTCAATTGAAGTTGAGGGAACTTCAACTGAAGCAGACGGCAAAACTGATGAAGAAGATGGAAGGGATGGATTTGCTGAGCCAGCTGCAAGAAGGGGGGGAGTGACCGCGACAATCCTGGTGCTCTCAGATGTAATTGGAGCAACCCCTGCGGGAGCGGGCTTCAGGAAGGTCCTTTTCCATTTTGCAAATAGCGATGGATCCATCTTCTTGCTAGCGTTGATGGAGGTGGCGGCTGACACTAGCAGATGGGGGTATTTCTCCTTCAGAAAAATTCCAACTACCCTTCCCAGGGTAACTTCTTTCTTGCCATTCTTTTTCCTGATCAAATCAAAAAGAACACCTGCCCAATTGATCTGCTTCTTATTTACAATTGCACACATTAGTGCAAATTGCTGCCTTGTAATATTATCGTGGGCGGAGTGCTTTCCCTGTAGCACTTTTCCAACTATTTCAGCAAGAAACTTGATCTTAAACGGGAAATTTACTTTGAGCAGCTTAGAGGGAATGCCTTCGGCATGTCCCAGCTCAGTTAACATCCTTCCAAACTCAGGAGTATCTTGCTCATACTCTTCTTCACCATTAATCAATCCAAATGTTTCAGTCAAAATAGCGGGAGTCAATGTTACCTCTTCTCCGCTAATGGTTCCAATCATCGAATCGTCAGTTGAAGACGAAGAGAAAGCCCACTCTTTGATCTCTTGAGTGTTTATCTTTATTCTGTAGGACATGAGTTTCTCTAACCCTTGATCTTTGCACAGATTTAGAATTTCCACTATTCCTGGTTCGCAGCAGCTGAAGGCGTCGAAATCTACGCTGAAACCGGCATCAAACTTCACTACTGCAAGAAGCGCTGGAGCAATCGCCATCGAAAAAGCTGGAGAAGACGAGAGAAAGACGACGAGGACGGAGCGGCAGAAAACGCAAGACAAAGAGCAAGCGGGAAGACGGAATGCGAAAAGACGCTCTCCGTCGATGATAAAAGCAACTATCTCTTAACCTAGGTCGACCATCGGCTTTATATTAAAACAACGATCGTCGATCTATTTAAAAGATACTGGAGATGATGGTCGAACGGTCGTTCGACGATCGGTCCTGAAGCAGAGTAGTCGATCAATCGTTCGACTATTTCTGTCTTCACAAACAGCAAGCTGTCGTCAACCATAGATCGACGATAGGCTCGACCTGTTCGACTATTTTCGAACGCCGGTTGACGATCTTCAAGCATATAAGCTATCTTCAACCATAGGTCGACGATAGGCTTAATCCGATCGACTATCTTCGAACGTCGTTCGACGATATTCAAACAGGTTTCAACAATGTAGACGTCACACTTAGTCTCTTCCATTAATCATGCCTAGTTGAACCAAAAAGAACAGATGCTTCTGTTCATCTAAGGGCTTGGTGAATATATCACCTCTCTGAAGGTCTGTGGATATGAACTCAAGGCTGATCTTGTTCTTTTCCACACAATCTCTCAGGAAATGGTGTCTAATCTCAATGTGTTTCGTTCTAGAGTGGTGCACTGGATTTTGTGCAATAGAGATAGCACTTGTACTATCACACATGATTTTAGTGTTCTTGTGTGAGTACCCATAATACAAAAGTTGATTTTGTATCCACAGGATCTGTGAACAACAACTAGCAGCTACTATATATTCAGCTTCTGCAGTTGAGGTTGAGACAGAGGCCTGCTTCTTACAGAACCAAGAGACCAATCTCTCTCCCAGGAACTGACAAGTTCTTGAGGTACTTTTCCTGTCAACTCGACAACCAGCATAATCAGAATTAGAATATCCAATTAATTCAAATTCTGACTCAGCTGGGTACCAAAGTCCTAGATTTGGACATCCCTTCAGGTATCTCAAGATTCTCTTGAGAAGAATCAGATGAGATTCCTTGGGGTTGACCTGGAATCTAGCACAAAGGCATGTAGCAAACATTATGTCTGGCCTACTTGCAGTTAAATACAATAGGGAACCAACAATGGCCCTATAATTCTTTTGATCAACAGGCTTTCCCTGATCATCAGAATCAATAACTACATTAGTAGCCATAGGTGTATGCATTGCTGAAGCATCTGCCATCCCAAACTTCTTTACCAATTCCTTGGCATATTTGGATTGGGAAATGAAGATGCCATCAGCATCTTGCTTTACTTAGAGACCAAGAAAGTAAGACAGCTCACCCATACAACTCATCTCAAACTTAGAATGCATCAAGTTGGAGAACTTTTTGCATAGTTTGGGATCAGTGGAACCAAAAATAATGTCATCCACATACACTTGAACTAACAGGATTGTATCCTTATGGTGCTTGACGAAGAGGGTTCTATCAACTACTCCCCTAACAAAGTTGTGCTCTAACAGGAAACTAGCTAGAGTCTCATACCAGGCTCTTGGTGCTTGTTTGAGTCCATAAAGAGCTTTTTGCAACTTGAATACATGTGAGGGCTGAGTTGAAGAAACAAAACCGGGTGGCTGTTCAACAAATACCTCTTCCTTTAGCTCACTATTAAGAAAAGCACTTTTGACATCCATCTGAAAAACCTTAAACTTCATAGAGGCTGCATAGGCTAAGAAGATCCTTATTGCCTCTAGCCTTGCAACAGGAGCAAAGGTTTGGTCATAATCTATACCTTCCTCCTGTCTGTAGCCCTGAGCTACAATCCTAGCTTTATTCCTTACAATGATTCCATTTGCATCCAACTTGTTTCTATACACCCACTTGGTGCCTATGATCAGTTAGCCTTTAGGTCTTGGAACCAAAGTCCATACCTTACATCTTTCAAACTGATTGAGTTCCTCTTGCATAGCAATGATCTAGTGGGGATCTAGCTCAGCATCTTTAATGGTGAGGGGCTCAATCTGTGAGAGGAAACAAGCTTGCATCACATCCTGTCTTAACTGATGTCTTGTTTGAACACCAGCTGATATGTCTCCTATGACTTGAGATGTAGGATGATCTCTAAGTGTGACAACATCAGCAGGTGGGATGTGATCTTCAGCAATAGTTGGGATTAATTCCTCAGGAGGAATTTGATCTACTATTGGTGGAACAACAACAACTTCTGCAATGTCTTCATCACTGTCTGATTCAGTGATATGAAGAGTTGAAAGATGGAGAATCTCTTGAGTGACATCTTTGGTAGATTCTTATACCTGTAATGAACTTGAGGAAGGGGAAGTTTCCTTCTCCTTGTAAAACATTTGGGATTCATCAAATGACACATGAACAGACTCTTCAATTTTAGAAGATGATTTATTAAATACCCTATAAGCTTTGCTTACTTGGGAATATCCAAGAAAAATTCCCATTGAATCCTTTGCTTCAAATTTTCTAAGGTATTCTTTATTGTGTTTATGAATATAAACAACACAGCCAAACACTCTAAAATAATTTATTTTAGGTTTCTTTCCTTTAAGTTACTCATAAGGAGTTTTACACTTAAGCTTGTGTATCAGACTTCTATTCAAGACATAGTTGGCTGTACTAACAGCTTCTGCCCAATAGGAAAGAGGCATATTAGCATCTGCCAACAATGTGCCACCAGCTTCAATCAGGGTTCTGTTCTTCCTTTCAACTACCCCATTTTGTTGGGGAGTTCTAGGAGCTGAGAAGCTATGTTTGATACCTTCTCTCTCACAGAATTCTTGCATGAGAAGAGAGTCAAACTCAGTACCATGATCACTTCTGATCAAGGCCATATGAGTAGAGTACTCAGTCTGCACACATGATAGAAAATCTGTAAGGGCTTTGAAGTTATCAGCCTTAGTTCTCAAAAAGAACACCCAAGTGAACCTAGAGAAGTCATCTACAATGACTAGGGTGTAATACTTCCCTCCTAAACTCTGTACATTTATTGGGCCAAATAGGTCCAAATGTAATAAATACAGGATTCTAGGAGAATCACTTTTATTTACTGATTTAAATGAATTCTTGGTTTGCTTGCCTAGTTGACAAGCCTTGCAAAGGCTCTCCTTCTTGTAGGGGCAAGAAGGTAAACCTCTAACAAGGTTGTGTTTAGATAACCTAGATATATTCTTGAGGTTAACATGGCTAAGCCTTTTATGCCATAAAGTATTGTAATTTGTTACTTCATTAAACAATCAGATTTCAGAGTGAGTTGAGTTAAAATCTACTAAATAAATGTTACCTTATCTAATACCTACTAATACAACATTATTATTTAAAGTAATATTGCAAAGAGAGTTAGAAAATGATACCTGGTATCCAGCATCACATAACTGACTTACTGAAATTAGATTATGCTTCAGTCCAGTTACATAAGCAACTCTCTTGAATGTTATAGCTCTAATTGTCATCCTGCCATAGCCTTCAGTTTGACCACAGCTTGAATCTCCAAAGATTACCTTTGGGCCAAGCTTTGCCTTGAACCTTGACAGATGTTCTTTATTTCCTGTCATATGCTTGGAGCAACCACTATCCAAATACCACTTATTTTGAGTGATAGGATAGGTCTTCACCTGCAAGTAAATCAATTTAAACATTGTGGACCCAGGTAACCTTGGGTCCCTTGTTTTTCACATAAGAAAAACTGGAAATAAATGAATAAGCAGGCTGAGGGTGATAACCTAACGGGTAAGATCTCCTAGGTGGGATTCTCCATGCAGATGATGGGTCAATGAACCTAGGGTTTCCATTCATATTCGGGTTTCTAAAGTTCTGGTTAGAGTTTTGAAATTCTTGTTGGAAGCGTCGATCGGCGTTTGACGATTGGTACCCAGATCGTCGATCTCCATTCGACCATTGGGCCTGCGATCGTCGAGCAGCGTTCGACGCTCTTTGTAATTCCTTAAATTTCTGTTTTCTTTTCTCTCTTTTAGCTTTATTTAAAGCTCTATTAACTTGATTAACTTGCTCAGTGTTTTTTATTCCACTAGATGAAATAAAATTCACTGGAGTTGAAAGTTGGTTTTTAAGAATGATTGGGGGCTCACTAGAAGATGCTCCTAAGCCTAATTTGTTATTGCCTGACCTAGTGTTAGACATGCTGGTTATTTCAAGCAACTTAAGGCTTCTACCATTCAGAGACTCTTCTAACCTTTTGGACTTAGCTAATTCATTCTTAAGGAATTTTATTTCTTCACTAGCATTAGTGAGTTCTGTTGTTAACCTAATGTTTTCATTAGCAATCAATTCAGATTCAACTAGTTTAATTCTAAGCTCTTTTATTTCTTTTTCAGAACTAATTAAATCTAAACATAAAGATTTAGAATCAGATTTAAATTCAGCAGATGTAAAGTCATAAGAAGACAATACCTCATCTTCAGTTGGCATTTCTTCATAAGAATCTGAATTCTCTGCAGCTGAGTGATTGCTGCAGGCATCAATTGCCATCAGGCAAACTTCCTTTGCCTTCTTTTCTTCCTCATCCTCACTGGAGCTTGAGGAGGAAGATTCCTCATCGGAATCGCTCCAGGTTTCAGCAACAAAGCCTCTCTCCTTCTTTTTGTTCTTGTAGGAGGATGGCTTGGAATGCTTCCTGTGCTGATCCTTGTCTTTTCTTTTATCTTTGTTCTTTTCCTCTGGACAATCTGGAAGAATATGTCCAGGCTTCCTGCAACCATAGCAGATTATTTCTTTAGAAGGAATACGATCATACCTTGGTTTATCTTCATACTTTGAAGATTTCTTTCTGAATTCCTTCCTTCCCATCTTGAGAAACCGTTGGCAAATAATGCCATCAGTTCCTCATTGGACTGGCTGCCTTCAGAAATGTCAGCAGCTTTGAGAGCAAGGGTTTGCTCTTTTCTTGTAGGAGTAGGGGTCTTTGCTTCAGCCTCAGCTTCCCTGGACTTCAGCACTTGCTCAAAAGACTTGAGCTTGCCGAGAAGGGCTTCTGTTGAGATTTCATTTGTGCTTCTGGCCTCCTTGATAGGCAAAATCCTCAGATCCCATGTGCTAGGGAAGCACATAAGAATCTTATCATTGACCTCTGTCAATGAAATATCCTTATCAAGGGTCCTCAGCTCATTGATGATTGAGCTGAGCCTTGTGTACATAGCTTCAACTGATTCAACATCAGTTTTCTTAAAGTTCTCATACTGTGAGATAAGGTTGGACCTCCTGTCCTTCCTTTCATCAGCTGAACCAGCTACAATCTGGTTCAGTGTATCCCACATTGCTTTTGCTGAGGAGCAGTCAGCAACCTTCTGGAATACTTCATCAGACATTGTCTGAGCCAGAATGTTCATTGCCTTGGCATCTGCTATCTTTGCCTTTTTGTATTCATCATTGTAGTCTGGAGGAGGCACTGCACTCATATCAGTTGATGATGAGGCAGTAGCTGCAGCAGGTGCTCTTGGTGGTCCTAACAAAATAGAAACAAGAATACTCTCATCAATAGAGTTCATATATAATTTGATCCCTGCCTTCCAGATGCTGAACTTAGCTAAGTTGCATGCTGGAGGTCTGGTGCTAGAGTAATCCTTGAACTAGGCCATGATAGTGAAAGTGAATATCTATCAACTTTGGTATCTATCAGGATCTTGTGACTTAGGTGTTAGCCTATTCAGTTAGTCAACCTCCCTCTGATACCAATTGAAAGAGAAGGGGATAGATACTACTCTAGAGGGGGGGGGGGGGTGAATAGAGTAATCAAAAGTTGCACTAGCAAAGTTGACTTTCTACTCAACTCCCTTGGAGTTAAATGCGAAATGAAGATTATAGATATTTGAGATTAAACCCTAAAGCCTAACACAAGTGTTGTGCACAAAAGACAGCCAACTGTAATTACAGTTAAGGCTTGGAAACCTAAACAACAACTAACAGACCTAGTTAAAATCTAATCACAGCCACAATGCAAGTAATTAATTAAAGCAATCCAGACGACAAGGAATTTATAGTGGTTCCCCAAACAACTTGGGTACGTCCACTCTTCTACCAACAAGGTAGGAATCCAATCAGGTTTTTGATCAGGTGCCCTGCCACCAACAAGATCTGCTTCAGGTAGATCCAGAAACCCTTTAGACTTTTGATCAGGTGTCTAAAAACCAACACAGGTTTTTGATCAGCTGCCCTGCCACCAAGGGATACTTTTGAAGGGAGTAATAACCCTGTACAGGAGGGGGAAAGGAGGTTAAGGTGTCTTCTCTATTTTACAATAGATTAGAGAAGCACAATAACTTGCACTGAGCTAGAAAGCTCTAAATGAATCAAGGCTCCCCCTGGCTAAAAGAACGTCCGGGTGAAGTCTTGCTTCAGTGCAGAAACACTTCAGAAAATACTGAAGGAAAAAGCTACAAGAAGATAAATAATATGAAATAAGATTTCTTCTTTAGGCATCTATCTTCTTCTTCTTCTTCTTCAAAAGACTCTGAGTGAAGATCTTCCTGTAAGCAGGAGAACTCAGGTTGAAGAAGAGTGAAGAACTAAAACTTCTTCTCAGTTAGATGTGAATGAGCTGAGAGCAGTTGGAAACTGTAAGTTCTTAAGCTTGAATGCTGCTGATCGCTTTTTGGTATATGAGAGCTAGCTGATTCTTTCTTCAAAGAAGTCTTTATATAGCAGCAGCAGCAACGGCTCTTACTTGAGTTTGAATCTTGTCTTCTACTGAACTCTGCAAGCTGGACTGCAAAAAGCATAAAGCAAAACAAATACTGCAGGCAGATATCCTATAACAGGATAAAGCTTTCTAAGAAGCTGCAAATTACTCTGATGAAATAAAACTAGAGAAAGTCACATCAGAAAAGACTCTTTACAGCCAAGAAAGACTTTTTGGGTCTAACGGCTATAAAGGACAGCCTGGCAGATAAAGCAGAAAACATATCTCAGCTATAAGACAAACAACTTTGTCAGAAAAAGATTAGCTCATGCATAAAGAATGGAACTGATATTGCATGGAAATAATATAACAATTTATTCAGATAATCTTTTATAAAATATGCCAAAATAAATATGAAATTAATCACATTATAGAAGACGACAAAACTATTTAAAACATACAACAAAACGTCGAACGACCCTCGGAGATCGTCGACCGAAGCACGGAGATCGTCGACCTATCAGACAGATAGTCGAACGATCCAGATAGTCGAACTATCAAAGAAGATAGTCGAACTACCTCAGCAGATAGTCGACCTATCAGAACAGATAGTCGAGCTATCAGATAGTCGATCTATCAGGACAGATAGTCGAACTACCAAAGCAAAACAGATAGTCGACCTATCAAGCAGATAGTCGACCTATCACAGAAAACAGATAGTCGACCTATCAACAGATAGTCGACCTATCAAAGCAAAACAGATAGTCGACCTATCAACAGATAGTCAAACTATCAGATAGTTGAACTATCCAAGCAGATAGTCGAACTATCAAAGAAGAGCAGATAGTCGACCTATCAACAGATAGTCGAGCTATCACAGAAAGCAGATAGTCGACCTATCAAGAGATAGTCGAACTATCAGATAGTTGAACTATCCAAGCAGATAGTCGAACTATCAAAGAAGAGCAGATAGTCGACCTATCAACAGATAGTCGAACTATCAAGGGAAAACAGATAGTCGAACTATCAAACAAAGCAGATAGTCGACCTATCAACAGATAGTCGAACTATCAACGCAGACAGAACGTCGACCAACTGATAGACGATCGTCGATCAGCCGATAGACGATAGTCGAGCGGCGTTTGACCATAGTCGAACGAAAAATTACTTAGCCAGATTTTCATCTGGACAGGCAATTCTACACAACTAGAGAATCTAAACTATCACCTAACCTTTGACCATAGATAAATCTTGGGTCAAGAGATAGAAAGAGAAGACTGAACTCAAATCAAAACCTAGGGTTCCAACAGATCACACTCCTCTCCGCGCCTATAAATAGGACCCCCTTGTCACATCAATAAAGATCTGAATGAACAGTAAGTTGAACGTGGGTTAATTGATGTGGCCTCAGATTTTCTATCCGCACGATTTTAGAAAGTTAACCAGGTTGCTGTTTTTAGGTAATGCAGCTAGCACTGAGAAGCCAGGATTTTGGTGCTGACTGCGGTCATGGATCAGTGGAGCTTACGGCTAACAATCAGCGGGTTGTAGCAGGTCGTAGTTGTGGCCATCCAGTCTTCTCTCCTTTAGCTTTCTCAGTTCAAAAACTTGTCCGCCAGTCTCGGCGATCTATTCTTCAGTTCGGCAATGGCTTTGTTCGCGGACTCTGGAAGCTAGGTGACCTCTGCGGTCAGGCAACTTGCAGAGAGCGGATAAAGGTGTTCAACAGAATTACAGGTTGTCCGCGGTCTACGCAAACTCCATAGTTCAGTTCGGTATAGTAGAAGCTTGACAGTCCCTGCGGTCTCTGAGGCAGTCCGCCCGGCTTGTTGTTCTTGCTTTGTTTGTATGTTCTTCTTTTGTACATCGGCGAATCATGTCTCGCCATGTATGTCCTGCCTTGTAAAGAAGATTGTTGATAATACAAGACTTGTTTGTTGCCTTCTGTTATTTCTAATTTATTGAGCTTGGTTTATGATTGAGTGTTCTTGCGCCTGGTTCCCATTTTCTGCTTGATAAAGGTGTCATCTTGATAGCTTTGAAACTTTTACTTAGTATCAAAGCTATCTCCCTGATCATCTCGAGGAATGTTAACATGGTATCATAGGGAACAGAGGTTTGAGTAGTGATCAACCATCAGTTGTGCTCGGTGCTTCTGGAAGCTAATAGATCAGTGGTTATTGTAATGTAAGGTGGGTTAGAAAGAGGCCTTGGTATTGAGCTTTTAACGCCGACCAATTTTAAGAAATGGAGGTCGTGCATGGAAAGCTATCTTTTGAGTGAGGATCTTTGGGAGGTTGTCTGTGGTGACAAAAAGTAAGAAGTTATTGCTGCTACTGGGGATGCTGAATAGGTGAGAGCTTGGAGGAAAACAAATGCAAATGCCGAGTTTACTCTAAAGCGTGCTATCTCACCGAAGCTCTTCGATCACATCCTTGGATGTCGATTAGCTGTTGAGATTTTGACTTCCCTTGATGTGTTGTTCAACAAGAAAAATATAGCACGGCTACAGTTCTTAGAGAATGAGTTGGCAAGAGCCACTCAAGGAGACTTGTCTATCTCGTCGTTCTTCTTGAAAATGAAGAACTTGTGCACTAAGATATCAACGTTGTACCCTGATGAGCCTATTTCGGAGGCGAAGCTCAAGAGGCACATCATCTGTGGCTTGCGGAAGGAGTATGTGGCCTTTGTGACCTCTATTCATGGATGGGCCACTCAACCATCATTGCTAGAGCTGGAGAACATGCTGGCTTTGCAAGAGAGATTAGCAAGGCAGATGGTTGGTATGACTGTCTCTAGAGGAGATAGTGAGGCTCTCTTCTCAGGGAAGAAGAAGAGATGGGACAAGAAGAAGTCGGCTGCTGTGGGTGGTCCTTCTACTTCATATCAATAAGAGGATAGGTATGGTCTTAGGATTAATGGGAAGAGGTAGGAATGGCCAAGGTGTTATTGATGCAACCAGCCTGGCCACTTTAAGAAGGAGTGTAAGGCTATCCTTCACTCGACGAACGTTGCTAATATAGGGATGAAGGGAAAGGAATTGGTTGGGTTATCAACAAGTTCTTATGTTGATCAGATGAGAGCTAATGATAGTGCAGCTATCTGGCATGAAAGACTGGGACATGTCGGGATGGACAAGTTGAAAGCAATGATAGAAAGGAGCCTTGTGAAAGGCTTGCCTAGGTGTTCATCCTTTGGCGATGGTCATGTTTGGGTGGGATGTCAATACGGTGAAGCTTATCGCTTTACGTTTGATAAGTCACAGACTGGGTGTTATCATCCTTTGGAGTGTATCCATGGTGAGGTGTTGCGACTGGCCGTCACCGCCATTCTTGGAGGAAGCAGGTATATGCTGGTTTTGATTGATGACTATACGAGGTACACGTGGGGGGAAGTTGAGAACGTAAAATAGAGGTGAATTCGATTCAACCGTATTCTCTAACTTTTGCAGGAAGCAAGGAATCCGGAGGGAGCTTTCTTGTGGACATACCTCACAATAAAGTGGAGTAGCAGATCAGAAGATTCATCATCTGACGGAGATCTGCAAGTGTTGTCTTTATGGAAACAACATTCCTAAGGCCTTCTGGGCGGAAGGGATGGTCTATGCGGCGTATGTCATCAATCAGATGCCTCTGAGCCCGATCAAAATGAAGTCTCCTCATGAGCTGATGTTCAAGGAAAAGCCCAGTGTGGAACACCTTCGGGTGTTCGGATCGACGTGTTATGTGCACGTCCCGGATACTCTCAGGACAGTGCTAGATGCGAAGATGAGAAAGCTTATCTTCGTGGGCTATGCTGAGCAGAAGAAGGGATGGAGGTTTATGGATCCTACTACGAAGAATTTCATCGTATACAGAGACGTTGTCTTTGATGAACTGACATCATATAGAGGGAGCTTATCTATGGAGCTGCAGGAGTGCAGGCCAGATGGTAGGAAGGACGCTGTTGCTAAGGATCTTCTGGTAGAGTTACTTGTGTCACAGGGAGCTCCAAGTGTTTCTAGCTCCGAGGAAGAGGCTTCTGGCTCAGGAAGCAGGGGGAGCAATGCTCCAGGTGATTCTAGTTCCAGGGCGGTGACATCTTTTTTAGGAAGCAAGGGGAGTAATGCTCCGGGATTGCCCGAGAACGGAGCTAGTTCAGAAGGAGTAGCGGAGGTGGTTAGCCATGATCAGACTCTTCGGAGGTCGAAGAGGATCATCAACCCACCAGCTCGATTTTGTGAAGGAAACACGGTGAGCTCGGTCTCTTGTTTCTTCGCAGTACCTCTGGTCGAGTGAATGTCTTCTAGCTGTGATGACAGCACTGGAGTCGAGGAGGTGGTTAATGCCAAAGATGAGGAGGTGACTTCCCTCAAGGGAGATGAGGCTTGTGACCTTGTGCCCAAGGTTGGTGTTACTCCTATGACGTTCAAGTAGGTGATAAAGCTGGAGAAGAAGGCAGAGGGAAGCATGACTCCTCTCGGGATGTACTGGAGGGATCCCTTATGGTCCGGTATATGCAGAACAAGGACTATGTCGTGGACATCTTATCGATGTCGCTATCGGAGAGGCCATGGTTATGGTTACAGGGATTGTTGGAGCTTGTCACCACTTCTCACTTTAAGGGGGAGTGTTGAAAATAATGAAATGAAAGTGGTGGACTGGGAGACCTATCCGCATGGCCTGTGCGGACAGGACTAGCGGTATTCCAGGTCGGCAATGGTGCTGCAATCGTCTTGTGCTCCGGCGGTCTGTTTGCGCGGTCTATGCAGACATATGAGGCGGCTTTCCAGGTCGGGTTGTGTTTAGCCGATAGTTGGTTCCCAGAAAGTAACCGGGCCGATAGGATTGCTATCCGCGGAGCTCGCCAAGACTGGTGAGGTGTGGACTCGATTGGAGTTCGTGGAGTCCAGGTTGCAGACTGGACTAGAGCTCAGGAAGTCAGCATGGCATGTGCCTTTGTCTAGCTCTGGTGGCCTGGGTGGTGGAAACCGCGGAGTTTGCCGATTATAGTGGATTGGTGTCGCGGTTTGCCGGGTTGTGCGGGATGGATCAGTCCAGGAGGTCGCGCGGATTGATGACTCTGTCTGCCGAGTTTGGCAGTTAACCTTGAGCGCTTTAGCTGCGGGCTCGGGTATGCGGACTTGAGTACAGTCCACTAGCATGCGCGGACTGGAGCTGTTCACTGGTGGGAAAATGTGGGCAGTGTTCGCAGGGTCCGCTTGTAAGGTAAAAACGTGATGGGCCTTGGAGACAAGGCTGATTGGCTTGATGTTTGACCTTGGTGATGAAATCCAGGAGGACTGCTAGCTCGCATTGTTGCGGCGGTCTGGTTGTGTATCTGTGGCTTGGCGGATACACTTTGTTCTCTCCACGAGATGGGGCAGTTATCCTATCAACTAGGGCGATGATCACACTCGTCTTCGCGTCTATAAATAGGACCCCCCATTATCACATCAATAGAGATCTGAATGAACAGTAAGTTGAACGTGGGTTAATTGCTGCGGCCTCAAAATTTCTGTTCACGCGGTTTGAGAAGGTTAACCGGGTTGCTGTCTGCAGGTTGTGCGGCTAGCATTGAGAGGCTAGGATTTTGGTGCTGACTGCGGTTAGGGATCAGTGGAGCTTGTGGTTAACAATCAGTGGGTTGCAGCAGGTCGCGGTTACGGCCAGCCGGTCTTCTCTCCTTCATCTTTCTCAGTTCAATAACTTCTCTGCCGGTCTCGGCGGTCTGTTCTTCAGTTCGACAGTGACTTTGTTCACAGACTATGGAAGCTAGGCGACCTCTACGGTCAGGCAGCTTGCAGAGAGCGGATAAAGGTGTTCAGCAGAATAATGGGTTGTCCGCAGCCTTTATAGTTCATTTCGGTGCAGCAAAAGCTTGGTGGTCTCGGCGGTCTCTAAGGCAGTTCGCCCGGCTTGTTATTCTTGCTTTGTTTGTATGCTCTTCCTTTGTACATCGGCGAATCATGTCTCGTCATGTATGTCCTGCCTTATAAAGAAGATTGTTGATAATACAAGACTTGTTTGTTGCCTTCTGTTATTTCTGATTTATTGAGCTTGGTTTATGGTTGAGTGTTCCTGCGCTTGGTTCCTGTTTTCCGCTTGATTAAGGTGTCATCTTGATAGCTTTGAAAGTTTTACTTGGTATCAGAGCTATCTCCCTGATCATCTTGAGGAATTTTAACAGGGTGGTCTTACAAATGGTATCAGCTTGCAACGATCCTGAACTATGAAGTCCTTGAATAATGGTGCCACACCTGCTCGATTGTTCAGTCTGTGGACAAACTGACTTAGCGGAAGCAGTGGTGTGCCCATATGTAATTCACACTAAGTATGTCCAGTCATGACCCTATGATTAGCCAACCTGACCTTAGGTTTGTACCTTTTGTGTAGATCCCGGCTAATATATAGCCAGTTGGGTGCACTCCCGCCCCTTCCGTACCCACTCAGTTAAAACAGTCGGAGCTAGGACAGACACTCACGACTATTTTGGACACGTTTAGTGATTAACAGGCTCTGATGCTACAGCAAGCCCCGAGCTCTAATTGGTTAAGCACGTTTCGGGCCCTCTCTCCACCTGCCTATCATGGGACAGAGTCGGTCGTGCATATGGAGGAATGGCTCGACTCAGTGCAAGAACTAATGGCGGGAATCTGATGTCTAGCCAACATGGCTATGACTTTAGCCGTGTCAGTATTGGAATACCATGCCAAGAGGTGGTGGAAGTCCCTCATGGGATCCACCTTTTAAGGCTGGGTGTACACAGAGATTAGTTGGAGCGAGTTTTCGGAAGCCTTCTTGGAACACTTCATCCCTTCTACCGCCCGGGATGAAATTGAAGATAGATTCCTGTAGCTAAAATAGGGATCCAAGATAGTTAAAGAATATCAGAGAGAGTTTCAGCATCTCACTAGGTTTGCTAAAGCATACGAGTTGAATGACAAGGGGTATGCTAAGTGATTCTGCAAAGACTTGCGGGATCCCCTGAGGCAAGCCCTTTTGTTTATAGCGAATTCAAGCTTAGCAGAGATAATTGATATGGCAAAAAGGCTGGAGGCAGATCATTTGGGAAGTAATATGAGACCCGTTGATGGTGTAATGGAGGCCGGTCCTAGCTATAGAAGGAGGCAGGATAACAAAGGGAGAGGAAACAACTGAGGCGGGGGTCGCTTTTGTCAGAACTATAGAATGGAGTGTCCAGCCCCGCCACCAGCACTACCTCCACAACTACAAATGCATCTGCAACCCAGGGACCAATATGAGCGAGTCTGCTTCCAGTGCAACCAGTCGGGCCACATCCGGCGCTACTGTCCACAGCTAGGTGGAAATTCTACCCCTCTTCTTCCTCCGACATCTCCACGAGGACGGGGACCTATGTGTGGTCGAGGACGAGGACCATAAGGAAGGAATCCCGGACCTGCTTGGGATCAGGTGTTCGCGCTAGACATGGCGCAGGAGCTGAATCCTCAGGATGTGATTGCCGATATGTTGTGATTTAATTACTATGTTATAAGCTTTTCTCTTCAAATAATTGAAGATATGTTAAGAGTCAAGCTTGAGACTTTATAATTGGTACATATGGATCGTGATGGTTGGTGGGAAACCAAATTACACTCTATTCGATACCGGTGCCACATACTCGTTTGTGTCGACAAATTTTGTTAAAGACCTAGAAGGAGTGCAATACTTTATGGGTATTACTCGGAGAGTACGCCTCCCAGATCGCTCTGAGATGACTGCATCCACAAAGTATGATTTGTAGGTACTTCTTTGAGGAAAGATCTTTGAAACCCCTACAATAGTGTTGAGAATGCCAGTGTTCGATCTCATTTTGGGCATGGCATGGTTAGATTGGCACCACACCAGGATTGATTGTGTGGAGAAACAAATTTCCTTGAGGCATAGAGACTCTGAGGTCATCTTTCAAGGTATTAGACTCGCACCTCGTACGTTGTTATCCTCAATTCAGACCCTTAAGGCTCATATGAAAGGGGATGAAGTATATATGATCTGTTTTTAACTAAAAGAAATGGTAGTCGATTTGAAAGATGTGCGTATAGTGCGGGATTTCCCTGACGTATTCCCTGAGAAATTTACCGGATTACCCCTGCATAGGGAGGTGGACTTTCAAATTAAGTTAGTACCAGGTGCCAAGCCCATCTTTAGAACCCCTTACAGAATGGCTCCAAAGGAACTCGCTGAGTTCAAAGTTCAGTTGCAAGAATTAGTAGAGTCAGGGTTCGTTCGCCCCAGTTCATCACCTTGGGGAGCCCTATTCTATTTGTTAAGAAGAAGGACGAAACCTTCAGATTGTGCATAGACTATTAGGAACTCAACTGTCTGACGATGTGAAACACCTATCCCTTACCCCAGATCGATGAGTTGTTTGATCACTTTGTGGGAGCGCATTGGTTTTCAAAGTTGGATCTGTGCTAGGGGTACTACCAGTTAAAAATACAAGAGGAAGGTATCCCGAAGACGACATATAGCTTGAGATATGGTTTGTACGAGTTCATGGTGATGTCGTTTGGACTCACAAATGCCCCTTCTGCGTTCATGAGTTTGATGAACAGGATGTTTGAGCCGTACTTAGACATCTTTATCATCATCTTTATTGATGAAATTTTAGTTTATTCGAAGACAGAAGAGGAGCATGCTGAACATATTGCTTTAGTTTTGACAAAGCTAAAAGAGCATGCCTTGTTTGCTAAGTTCAGTAAGTGCAAATTTTGGCTCCGAGAGGTTGTCTTCTCTGGCCATTTGATTAGTGGAGTTGGACTAGACGTGGACCCGGCCAAGGTGCGTATCATGAAGGAATGGTCTCCTTTTAAATCAACGGCCGATGTACGGAGTTTCCTTGGACTTGCTGGGCATTATCACAAGTTCGTGAAAGGATTCTCAAAGATATCCCTTCCTCTCACTGCTCTGATACAGAAAGGCGTGTCATACGAGTGGACACCCTAGTGTAAAGATGCATTCCAAGAGCTGAAAGATAGACTTACCACCGCATCCATCCCATCCCTTTCATATGGGAAGGAAGGGTTTCAAGTTTACATGGATGCGTCATATCAAGGGATGGGAGTAGTACTGATGCAGTATGGGCATGTGATTGCTTATGATTCTAGGCAATTGAAGAAGCATGAAGCCAATTATCTTGTTCATGATTTGGAGTTGGGGGCAGTGGTGTCCGCCTTAAAGGTTTGGAGGCACTATTTATATGGCGTCCACTACGAGATCTTTTCAGATCATAAAATTTGAATTATGTTCATACCCAAAAGAAGTTAAATTTGAGACAACGACGGTGGCTAGAATTTTTGTGTGATTATGAGTTTACAATGAACTACCACTCCAGAAAAGCAAACTCCATAGTAGATGCGTTGAGCAGAAAGGTACCAGAGTCGAGCCTTGGATCGCAGTTGATGAGTATGGAATTGGATTGAGTGCTCGAGGAAATGGAGATCACATTGGTGTGCAAGGGTCATTTTGAGGAGTATATTGAGTACTTATCTGCTATGAGTATAGTATGTGACATTCGAGATCGTATTCAGGAATAGCAAGGGAAGGATGCTGCTCTGGCCCTTGTAATTAAGTCAATTGAAGATGTAACTACTGAAGAGTATACTTTAAAGGACGGCCTCATGCATTTACGTGGCTGACTCTATATTCCCAAGGGTGGTTTAATCCGGGAAGATATATTGAGAGAGGCACATTACTCCAAGTATTCAGTCCACCCCGAGATTTCTAAGATGTATAGTGACTTGCGAAAATGAAGAGTGCGGTCAAGAATTTTGTTACACAATGTGAGGCTTGTCAGAAGGTGAAGGTGGAGTGCAAGAGACATGGGGGATTATTATAATCATTGCCCATCCCTGAGTGGAAGTTCGAGGATATCTCCATGGACTTTGTTCACGGGTTGCCTCGCTTGCGCTCTGGGAATGATTCCGTTTGGGTGATTGTAGATCGCTTGACGAAGGTGGCCAGATTTATCCCTATGAAGAAGGAGGCACATATGGATGTTTTAGTGCAGCTCTTTGTGGAGAAATTTGTACAGTACCATGGCATGCCTAAGACGATATTCACCAATCGTGATGGCCGCTTTACCTCCAAGGAGTGGAAGGCAGTACAGGAATATCTGGGCTCTCACCTTACCTTTATCACAACTTTTCACCCTCAAACTGATGCTTAGTCTGAAAGGACCATCAGGACAATGGAGGATCTTTTGAGACTATGTGTATTGGATATAGGGGAACCGTGAGAAAGGCTCTTACCACTGGTAGAATTTTCATACAACAATATCCATCAAGCTAGCATCGGGATGGCTCCTCATGAAGCACTTTATGGGAGAAGGTGTAGAACTCCATTGTCATGGGTGCAGGATGAAGATCCAAAAGTTTTGTGGATAGAGTACATTGATGACACCGATGTGCTTGTTAGATTGATATGAGACCGCTTGCTTGAGGCTCAAAGTCGGCAGACAAAGTACTATAATGCAAAGCATCTGAGGGTAGAATTTCAAGTGGGTGTCAAGGTATTCTTGAAGATCATGCCAATGCATGGAGTGTCACAAGTGCGTGGCATAAAAAAGCTCAGCCCGAGATATGTGGGTCCCTATAATATATTAGAGAGAATTGGCCCTTTAGCCTATCGGCTGGAGCTACCACCAGAGCTGGAAAAATTACACGACGTATTCCATGTGTCGTCGCTCCGGAAGGCACTACTACGGCCTGACCAGTATGTCCCCACTGTAGATGGAACAGTGGCAACTGATAGGTCCGTCCTACTAGAGCCGGTGCGGATAGTGGACACCAAGACAAGGAGCTTGCGGTGGAAAAGTGTACCATTGGTAAAGGTCCAATGGTCTAATCACGGGAAAGAAGAATACACTTGGGAGCCGGTGGACTTGATGCGGAAGCGCTACCCGGAGTTTTTTCCCCAAGGTTAAATTTAAGCATATTTTCCCCACAGCCTTAGCCTAATTTTGGGAATGTAACGTCCCGTTTCGTGCTAGACCCCCTACACATGTTTTGAGTCAAGGGAGTTGACTCAGGCTGGGGTGCGCCAAACTCGAGAAGTAAAATTCATCTGATATCGTCACGGATATTCGACGAATTCATCAAGTTTGAATTATGAGTTGATACCAATAATATTCGTCGAATATAGTCATGAATATCCAACAAATTCGTCGAGTATATAAAACGAATTGGACTTAGAATATTTTCTTGACTCGGGGCATCGAGTGCACTCACACTCGGGGCGTCGAGTGCGTTGAGTGCACTCGATGCCATTCGATCAATTATGTTGAGGCGTTGAGTACACTCAACACCACTTAACAAAATTTTACTTAGATTTATCCTGGATGTTGTTGGCATTTAGTGAAGTCAACGCGCCGTTGAGTGGTCTCAATGCCACTCAACACTTTTTTAGTTAGATTTATCCTGAATGTTGTTGGCGTTGAATGGAGTCAACACGGCGTTGAGTGGTCTCAACGCCACTCAACGTCTTTTACTTAGAGTTATTCTGAGGACTGTAGGCGTCCGGTGCATTGAGTACACTTGACGCCATTCAACGATTCATCGAGTGAAGGTTTGAATACTCAACGATTTTAACTTCGAAGTGCTGTACTTATTTAGGCGCTGAGTGATCACGATGAATCTCGATGATTCGTCGAGTGGGTATGTTATACACGACGAATTTGACTTGGCATATTTTCAACCCAGGCGAGATTCACTGTCTTACATCTATGGACTGAACCGGTTTCGGGATTGAAGCCTATTGACTTATTTGGACCGGTCCTTTCGATAAGACTAAATGGGCGATCCAATGTCAGGACGACATGTGGCAAAGCAGTTAAACCTAATTCCTCCTATAAAAGGAGACATGCGAGAAAACCCTAGTTGTCACTTCATTCTCGCCGAGCCTTAGCCGTTACCTGTGCCAAAACCATCGAAAGCGAAAGAGTTGTCAGAGTCGATTTTGCTGAGGAGAGATTGTTCCTTCCATGAAGAACAACACCAACGGGAAAAGATGCCGCCAAGGAGAGTGACAAGATCCATGGCCGGAACTGCCGGAAATGAGGTGAGCTTCCTACCCTCTCCCTTGGTGCTAGATCTGTAGTAATTTTATAGGAGAGATGTCGACTCAAAAGAGTTTGAATCGTAAGGTGAAGATCTCCTAAGAAGAGACCATGCTAGGACTTTGTCCTAGGGATTTGATGTCTTCAACCTCTCCTCTCTTCTTTATGAAGATGGTGGACTTGGTTTCGTGAAGAGAAATGGTCTATTTAGGGAGAATAAAGGAAGAGGAATTTTTGCATATAGTTTTGAATAAATGCCTAAAGGAAGAAGATGAACCGATGTCATTCATCTTGCTTTAAGATGCGTGCAAAAATCTATTTTATGTGCGCAGCGAACTTCAAGGCCATTTTCGGGTTTGTTACGGCTAGATCTGGGCTTCTGACTAAACACAAAAGTCGTAGCCCTTGGAAGGACCTTTCAACCGGATGGTTACTCGTTTTCATATGAGTCTTGTAGGCTCGGGAATGTTCAGTCGAAGTTGATGTACAGTCAAGTCTTATGTAAATGTTTCTCTCGAGTTAGTGTAGAGTCGAGTTCGAATTTAACATAGAGGTCATAGTAAATTAATATTGAGGTTTGCATGAAGTGTGCTGGACTTACTTTATTAGTGATTGTGATAAATAAATGATTGTTGGCATTTAGTTGGTAGACCCTTAGGTAAAACAAATGGTTTCAGTGAAACGCGTTTGTACAACGATTTAGTGGGGTTTAATAATCAAATGAATGGAAAAGTTAGTGAACACTATATGTGCATGCGAAGTATCAGGATGGTATGTGAACATCTTATGGAAACATAGTTATTTATGAATGCTTAATTTTAGAAAGATTTGGATAAGGCTAATGCATGGTCATGTGATATGATTATTAATGGAATGTGTATAATAGTCTCTTGCTTAGAGTTATGTCTCCCCATGGGTAACAGTATGAGATTGGTTTGTTGAATAAGGTGGCTTGCCACCTGTGTAAATGATGAACCCTTATGTGGCATGGAAATGTGGAAGGGTTAGAAGTGCGGGTGTGTTTGCCGCACTAGAATTTCGTGTTGATAAGGGACTCGGTGTGGAGCCCTTGCGTGCTGTTGAGCACGGGATATGAATAATAAAAAAGGACTCAATGTGGAGCCATTAGATGTGGAATTGTATGCAGTGTGAGTTGACACACGGTGTAATTACCCTGGGTTAAGGAGAGTGTGGAAGGTCTATGGGCTCGCCAGTCATCACACCGACGGGAGTTGACAGATAGACTTTGGATGGTTGGGCCTTGTCCTTGGTGCTCATTCCCAGGGCTCCTTCCATGCCATGTGGATGGTTGAGCTTGGTCCTTTGGTGATACGCTCCCATAGGCTCCTTCCGTGTCACGATAATAAGCCATTGTAGGGACACGTGCTTGGTGCACATCTACCCGAGACCCCTCTGAGTCGTAGTACGCATGTGAGCTCCACTGTTGTGTTCTTAGCGTTTAGGCATATGGAGGCTTAGGCAAGTGTGGATGCCCGCCTAGTAGTGGAAAAGTCTGTTTCACTATCACCGTCTTGCCACGATGGATGATGCCTGAGAGGTTAGCTACCTGCTCAAAAAGTGGGAACTACAAGTATGTGTCGACATAGCAATTATATGTGTGTGTGAGCATGGGTGAGTCATCATAAGGCATTCATAACATAACGTTGCACCACATATTATCTTTATCATATAAGTTTGTATGGGAACTCTTATATGATAAGTTACTTTACCGTTAAGCCGATCCTCAACTTATATGTTTGTATGAGCATTCATATATATTGGGTACGCTGGAAACTGTGTACCAAATTTAGAGAAGCCTCACTTAACTCAATGATATACATCAACGTGTATTTGATGGGATGTTGAGTTTAGATGTGCAGGTTAAAGAAATGCAGGAAAATTTTCTAAGTACAAGTGTCGACACTTGTGAGGGAAATGTGTCGACACCAAAAGCAAGATTGTGTCGACACACAGGACTTGTGTCGACACACAGAAATTTTATCAGCAGCAGTTGTGTCGACACCTAGGACTTGTGTCGACACACACTCAACACCAGCTATGTTTAAGACTAGAAGTAGTTGTGTTGACAAACAGGACTTATGATGACACACACTCAAGAAATCCATCAATAACAGCTATGTCGAGACCAGAAGCAGTTGTGTTGACACACAAGACTTGTGTCGACACACACTCAAGAAATCTGTCAACAAAATCTGTGTCGAGACTAGAAGCAGTTGTGTCGACAAATAGGACTTGTGTCGACACACACTCAAGAAATCTGTCAATACCAGCAATATCGAGACCAAAAGCAGTTGTGTCGACACACAGGACTTGTGTTGACACATCCAACAGAAGCTGTGTCAAGAAGTTAATGAATGACTGTGTCGACATATTAGGAGCTGTGTCGACATCATCAAGACTTGTGTCGACACATGGTCTATTTGTGTCGACACATTTGGAGTATAGTCTCGACAACTTTCTGCTGTGATAAAGTTCAAGGAGATGACAGGAGTCAAGACTAAAGACCCAACAACTGTCATAAGTAACAAAGCTGTCACATCTGCAAGAGGAATTCAGATCTGATTCTGAATTCAAGTAGGAAGCTGGATTAAAGATCATCTCCAACTCCAATTGAAGATCAACCTTACTTTGTTCAGATTCAAGAAGCTTTGAATAAGCTAAGACAGGTTGGATCTTGAGTAATCAGTTCAATCAAGAATTGATCAAGAAGCTTTCACCCCATTCTCTGTTTATCTGGGTAAAGATTTTATTGTTTTAAACAATTAATTTTCTTGTAAGATCTTTTATAGATCTGAGTTGTAAGCCTAAACATATAAAGGCTAAGGTAGGGCTGAGTGCCTGAGGTAGGATCTTGTTGATCTGAGTTGTAGGCCTAGTGGTTAAGGCTGAGATAGGGCTGAGTGCCTGAGGTAGGATCTTGGTGATCTGAGTTGTAGGTTTGGTGGTTAAGGCTGAGGTAGGGTTGTTGCCCTAGGTAGGAATCTTGGGAAGATTCTGAGTTGTAGGACTTGAAGAAGTCTGAGCTGTAGGAACCAGTTGGGTTCTAAGTTGTAAGATCTGAGGTTCTGAGATAGTGGAAGGAAGTTTGGCTGAATCCAGTACTGTACTGGATAGGTGAAGGGGGAGAGTTGACGTACCCATAAATTGGGGAACCACTATAAACCAGTGTGTACTGTGCTGTGAATTTTCTGTGATTGTTATTCTTTGTGCTGTGATAGTTGTGTTGTGTTTAACACTTTTAATTGCTTAAGTTGTTAAAAAGGATTTGAACCTATTCACCCCCCTCTAGGTGTTTAGGCTCTATAAACCAAATCTTTCAAGTGGTATCAGAGGGAGGTTAACTCAAATATAGACCTAACAGTCTGTGTAAATCTTAAAGGCAATTAACTGTTAGCTAGAATGAGTTTAAGTGAAAATCAGAAGGAACTTGGATCCATGAAACATCCTATCTGTAGGAAAGAAAACTTTGGCATATGGAAAAAGAGGGTCAGATTGTTCATGGAAGCATCTGATCCAAGAATCTACATCACAGTTCTAGAAGGACCTTTCATTCCTATGAACATATCAATTCTTGATGCAAATCTCAAAACTCCAAAGAGCTATTCTGAAATGACTAAGGAAGAGATCATCCTAGCAACCTTAAACAAGAGAGCACAAAACATAATTGTGAGTGCCATAGATGATTCTACAATCAAGAATCTGGTACATTGCAAAACCTCCAAGGAGATGTGGGACACTTTAATTGTCTATATGGAGGGAACTGAAGAAGTAAGAGAGGATAGAAAGTCCATGCTAAATCAAGAATATGAGAGCTTTAGACAAGCCAAGACAGGCAACATAGCTGAATGTTACAAGAAATTCTTTAGAATTGTAAATGAGCTAATGACCTATGGAAGAGTCTTTAGCATATATGAACTGAATGACAAGTTTCTCAGGTCACTAACTAAGGACTGGGATACAAAAATATGTGCCATCAGAGAGGTGGCCAAGCTTGCTGATACACCTCCACCAACCTTGTTTGGAAGATTGTTATCTTATAAGATGCAGCTCACTACCAGAAAGGAGGAGGAGAAAAGCAATATGTCTGAATACAAAGAAAAGTCAGTAGCCTTCAAGGCTGAAGCCATAAGAAAGGATAGGAGAAAGTCTCCTTCTCCACCCAGGAGAATTGCTGAGGTTGAATCAAAAAATCCTGACATCAACACTTCAAACAGCCACAACTCTGATGAAGACTTTGTTGCCTTTACAAGGCAGTTTCAAAGGTTAATGAAGAAGAAGAAATGGAGAACAAAGCCATCCTTATCTCTCTCCAAGGATGACTATTACAAGAAGAAGAAAACTCCTAAGGATGACAGGTATGGCTCTAATCCTAATAAACAAACTTCTTCTAAAATTGTTTGCTATTATTGCAATAGGTCAGGACATGTCATAACTGATTGTCCTGATAAAAGAAAGGAATCTAAGGACAAGAAGAAGCATAAAAATAAGGTCAAAAAGGAGAGATCCCTTGTTGCTCAGAAGCAGAAGAGTTGAACTGACTCTTCATCATCAGAATCTGGAGAAGAGGATGAAGAAGAAGCCTATATTGGATTATTCACTCTAGAAGAGGATTTTATAGAAACTAAATTCCTACAAATGCTAGATTCTATAAATGGGAGTGAAGATCATTATTGTAGAGGGCTGATGGCTTTGACTGAGGAAGACCAGTGCCAGGATCAGCCTAGTACCAGTAAGATATAGAATCCACTATCAGTCTCTGATTATTATACTGGATTAGAATCAGAAGCATCAACATCAAGAGATGAGGATGGTTCTTAATCTGAAGGGGATGTCCATCAACTAATTGATGAGTATGGTGGTCTGTTGCAAGCTCTTAAGAGAAGCAGAATCCTTATCAAAAAGCAAGATTAGGAAATTGCATCTCTTAAATTGGCTGCATCAGATTCAACAAAAGTGCTGGATTTGAAGGTAAATGAAGTTGCGAAATTGAAAAACATAACTGTTATTTAGATGGGTACAATTACCTTCAAAAATAATCACATAAAGAGTCTGAAAGTCAGACTTCAAAGAGAGAAGGATCTTGTGGCTAAATTCTCAAAGCCAAAGTCATTCTTACCCTTAATAGACAACTTTATCTCCCAAAAGTGTAAGACAGGATTAGGATTCAACGAAAGAACTAGGGCAGCTAATTCCAAAAGAAAAGGCAAAGCCCAAGTTCAACCACTAGCCTTCACACCCCCTATTTCTTTCAGAAAAGTGATGCAGTCTACTAACAGGTATGATCATGACATCACTCATGGTCACTGTAATATGGTAATCTGAATGGCAAGGGAGCAAATGCTAATAGTGTTTCCCATGAGCAAACACACAAGGTTATTAAAAAATCCTTAGTGTTTGCTGCTCCAGCACCTGCACTTAAAAGGACTGCTGACAGCAATATTGTTAAGCCTGGACTTAAGAGAAGGTACAACAGATTTTAGTGCTGGTGTTGTTGCAAGGTGGGCCACTATGCCATTGATTGTTGGTATAATGCTAGTATTCTGAAAAAGGCTAGCTTTCCTGTCAGAAAGGCTGCAGGTAAGCATGTCAAATATCAAGCTGACCTGGACCTAGGACCCAATAACAATTGGGGTTCTAAGGATAGGTAATTTTATTTGATGCAGGTGAGTCCAAGTGGCCATATCCCTATATGGTACTTGGACAGTGGATGTTCCATACACATGACTGGAACAAGAAGGATGCTGAAGGATTACTCTCTCATAGAAAATGGATCCAAAGTAATCTTTGGTGGATCTAAAAAAGGAGTCATCAAAGGGTTTGGTAACATTTCCAATAACTCTATTACTATCACCCAAATGGCTTATGTGAAAGGTCTAAAACATAACCTAATTATAATAAGCCAACTAAGTGATCTTGGTTATGACACTTCTTTCCTCAAGTGTGTGTGCCAAATAAGAAGGTCAAGTGATCAAGAGATCATTCTGATAGGCACTAGGAAAGGAAATGTCTACTGTCTTAACTTTGATGGTTAGAATAAGATCTCTCATATTTATCTTGTTGCAGATGAGAAAGCATCTCATTGTGTCTAATGACATAAGAGGCTAGCTCACCTGAACTATAAGTCAATAGACCAACTCTTTAGTATGGAGTTAGTGAGGAATGGTCCTCAGGTCAAGTGCATTAAAGAGGGTGTATGTTCAGCTTGCCAAAAGGGCAAACAGACCAGGACCTCTTTCCATGGACATGATACAAAAAACTTTGTGAGATTTCTTTACCTCCTGCATATGGATTTATTTGTCCTATGCTAGTTCATAGTCTAGGTAGGAAAGCTTACACATTTGTAATTGTGGATGACTATTCTAGATTTACATGAGTTTTCTTCTTGAGGCAGAAATCTGAAACCCCAACTGTCTTCCAGAATTTTGTTAGGCAAATTCAGAATGAACTTAACAATTAAGTGGTCAAAATCAGAAGTGGCCATGGGACTGAATTTTAGTCTGAATGCATGACAAAGTTCTGTGAAGAACTTTGGATTCATCATGAGTTCTCCTCGCCTATAACTCCCCAGCAAAATGGGGTTGCTGAAAGAAAAAATAGGACTCTTATTTAGGTAAGTAGAACACTACTAAGTGACACTTCTCTCCCATAATATTTCTGGTATGAGGCAGTAAATAGTACATGTCATGTTCTCAATAGAGCATCCATCAATAAAAGACACAAGAAGACACCCTATGAGATTATGAAAGGCAGAAAACCAAACATATCTTACTTTAGAATCTTTGGTAGCAAGTGTTATGTTCTAAATAATGGCAAGCACTATCAAACTAAGTTTGCTGCCAAATCCATAGAAGGGATATTTGTTAGGTATAATAATAACAGTAGAGCTTATAGGATCTACAACTTGACTACATAAGTTCTAGAAGAATCTGTGAATGTAGTATTTGATGAGTCTAAGCTAATTAACTGTGAGCTATCTAGCACTTCTGTTAGTCCTACAGGTTTGAAGGAAAATATGGACAAACTAATAATTAGTGAAGACCAACCTGCAAGATAGGATGAAGAAAATGATGGATGATGTCCAGGGGGAGTACAAGTCTCACTAGATGGAGATGAAGACAATGAAGTACATCTAGATGAAGACAATGAAGAAGACCAAGAGGTGGATAGATTTCCTCCAGAAAGAAGACATTTTAAGGATCATCCAACACACCAAATCATTGGTGATGCAAGACATGGAGTTTTGACCAGAAGAAAGAGCATGAACACAGTTCTATGTTCAAGCTTCCTGTCCCAGATAGAACCTAAGAAGTTTGAAGAGCCTATTAAAGACACAAATTGGATTGATTACATGCAGGAAGAGTTGAATTAATTCAGAAGATGTAAAGTCTGGGAGTTGGTTCCTAAACCAAAGAACCACAATGTCATATGAACTAAGTGGATCTACAGGAACAGGTTAGATGAAAATGACACTATGATCAAGAACAAAGGCAGACTGGTAGCAAAGGGCTACAGAAAGGAAGAAGGGATAGACTTTGATCAGACATTTGCCCCAGTGGCAAGGTTGGAAGCAATAAGACTGTTCCTGGCTTATGCAGCTTATCAAGGGTTTAAAGTATTTCAAATGGATGTAAAGTCAGCATTTTTGATTGGTGACTTAAAAGAGGAAGTTTATGTTGAAAAACCTTCAGGTTTTATAGATTCTCTTTATCCCAACTATGTATATAGGCTTAAGAAAGCTCTATATGGATTGAAACAAGCCCCTAGGGTTTGGTATGAAACACTGTCTTCTTTCTTTATTGAGAATAAATTCTCAAGAGGGAAAATTGGCAAGACTCTATTTTTTAGGGAATCAAAAGGTAAGATTATCCTAGTCCAGATTTATGTTGATGACATTATCTTTAGTTCTACTGAAAACAACCTTTGTAGTAAGTTTGCCAAACTTATGCAAGGGAAGCTTGAGATGAGCAGTATGGGTGAGCTAAAATTCTTCTTGGGACTCCAAGTTAGACAGACTGATGATGGATTGTCCATTTCTCAGTCTAAGTTCACCAAGGAGTTGATTAAGAAATATGGCATGGAGTCAGCCTCCACCATGAAAACTCCAATGGGGACAAGTATGCCTATAGGCAAAGATGAGACAGGAAAACCTGTTGATGAGTCTTTGTATAGAGGGATAATTGGCTCCCTACTTTACTTGACTGCAAGTAGACCTGACATCATGTATGCCACATGTGTCTGTGTTAGGTACCAAGCTTGCCCAAATGAATCTCATTATTCTGCTGTTAAGAGAATATTAAGATATCTTAAGGGCACACCTAATCTAGGTCTTTGGTACCCTAAGAATAGATATTTCTTGCTAACAGGTTTTTCAGATGCAGACTTTGCAGGCTGCAAAGGAGACAAGAAAAGCACCACAGGAACATGTCAGTTCCTAGGTGGAAGGTTGGTGTTATGGAGCAACAAAAAGCAAACAAGTGTAGCTATTTTCACTCCTGAATTATAGTATATAGATGCATGCAGTTGCTATGCTCAATTGTTGTGGATACAACATCAACTTGAAGACTATGACATCAAGGTAAGTATAATTCTATTATATTGTGATTCTACTAGTGCTATATCTATTGCTAGAAATCCTGTTTCACATAGCAAAACTAAGCATATAGAAATCAAGTTTCACTTCATCAGAGAACATGTTGAAAAAGAAGACATATGTCTAGAATTTGTCAACACTAACAATCAAATTGCTGATATATTTACAAAACCTCGGGATGAAAGTAAATTCAATTATTTTAAAATTGAATTAGGTATGTTGAATCTAGAATGAGATGTTAGGTTAACACAAAATTTCTCAAGAAATTTGGCTATGTTAGAAAGTTTGTGTCGACACAAACCAATTGTGTCGACACTATCAGCAAATGGTGTCGACACAGAAATAAAATCTGTGTCGACAGGAAAAATTTATGTCAAGACCTTGAACTAGTAGTCTATGTTGACACAGGCAAAAGTATGTCGACACATAAACTTGTCGACACCTATAAATTACTGCCGAGACCTAGGTCGTCTATGTCGACATATGTAAAATTTTGTCGACTAAGTAAAATCCCTAGTTAGGCACGTCTTTTGACCTTCCTTTTACAAGTATACTATAAATAGGAGAAGACAAAATCTGGCTGACTGTGCTTTCAGAACTCTCGACTCTAGACTTTGTGTCGACAAGAAAATCTCCCGTCGACTCTCTTCTCTCTCTTTCACCAATGGCGCCACAATAGGAAGACATTATCAATGAGGGATATGAATGGTACGTAAGGCATTCGAGACTGCCTCACCAGAAATCAAGGGCGTGATTACCCTAATCATAGAAAATGGATTGGAATACCCTACAACAAACTGCACCTGTTGTAAGGACTGAAATATAACAGAAACCCAATTTGTTACTAATACATATATTTAGTAACAAAATTATTTTTTTGTTACCAAAAAGTAATTTTTTGTAACGAATATTTTATATTTCGTTACAATAATAATTTATTTGTTACTATAAATGTAAGTATTTGTAACAACACTAATGTTACGTTACAAATAGTAAATAATTTCTCACAATATGTATCAATTGTAACCACATCATGAAAGTTTTTTGTGACAAAGAGATTTTCGTTACTATTATTAATATTTTATTATTAAAGTTTTGTTATCATAAATATATCATATTTTATTGCAACAGTAATATTCGAGAGCATTTTTTGGACTGAGAGAACATTTTTCTCCCGAGCATGTGCTTTTCACTCGGACGTGCGTTTTTTTTCCCGAGCACACTATTTTTCCTAGCTTGACTCCAATGTTCTCAAGCTCGATTACTCCATGAGCTCGATCTCGTGTTCCATGAGGTCGAGCTCCATTATGAGTCGAGCCCGAGGTCGAGTAAGATTAGCTTGAGCTCGATTACTAGCCGAGCTCGATCTATCTCAGATTCTTTTTTGTTCAAAATTGAACACGAGCCTCTTGACTTCGAGGAAAAAATTAGGAATGTATGATCAAGTGCATGAAATAATTGGAGGGAAATTTCCCTCCAATAAATTTATTATCAAAACCCTATAGTCTTCATTCCCAATTCGGCGCATTCCTTCTCCGAATTTATCAAAACCCTATATTCATCTCGCGACTGGCCGGCTTCTTCCTTCTCCGAATTTGGCAACTGGCTTCTTCTTAGAGGAATATCGCGACTGGCTTCTCACAACTGGCTTCTTCCTACAACGAATTGTGAGAGAGCATAGGAGGGACGAAGCGGGAGAGAGAGCATTTCTTCCTTCTCGTGATTGGTATATCTTCTTCCATATCTTCCTTCTTCCTGAACTTTTGATCTCTGTTTCTTCATGCATCAGCAAGAAGTTATTGTCTCGTGTTCATGAGATTCTTCATTGGTTATAGACGATGTTTGGGTTTTTCGGGTATTCATCTTGATGCCCTTAGGGTTAGAAGTAATATTGTCTTTGAAGTTCCAGCATGTTCATTAGGGTATGATTTTTTTGGCCGTATTTTGGTTTATTACTATGAATCTTATTGTGGTTTGATTTTTTTGCCGTTTGTTCACTAGTAAAATTATTATCAAAACCCTATCTTCTTGTATTTCTTCCAAGTAATATGCTCTTGTAGTTTTTTGGGGGTATTCATCTTGTTTGTAGTGGCTTAGTAGTGTATGTGCAATCAGTTCGGCAAGAAGTAATATTATCTTGTGTTAGTAGTGTGTGTGTGTTACTATTGCTATGAATCTCTTCAATAATATTGTTTGGTTGGATAAAATTTCTATTTCACTTGCTTCTCTTTTTTTTGTCAGATTTGTCATACCAAGCATATAGTTTGTTTGTTGTGGTTTGTTTTCAGTTCCCATTCTTAGCCAACTATTATACCACAACCTTTTATGCAGTGGTTTGTTTTCCTCATTGGCTACATGAATATTAATTTAATTTTCTCACCGGACACAAACACACACACACACACACATAGACACACACACACACACATAGACAAACATAGACACACACACACACACACACACACACACACACACACACACACACACACACACACACACACACACACACACACTCACACACACACACACACATCCCTGCACAATCTCAATTATGAGTCGAGCTCAAGTTCAATGAGCTCAATCTCGAACTTGAGTCCAATGAGCTCAATCTCGATTTTGAGTCGAGCTCGACTTCGTTGAGCTGAAGCTCGATTACTAGCCGAGCTTCAGCTCAGATATTTTTGATCATAATGGCGCGCGATGCCATCTATATGTTCCTTAGTCCAACTTGCTTACTTTGTAAGTTTGGCATTGATTTCCATATAGATATGTATATGTATGTGTGTTTGTATATGTCTATGTATGTGTGTATGCTCATCAGTGTGTGTGTATATGTATATGTATGTGTGTGTGTGTGTATATGTATATTAGTGTGTGTGTATATGTTTGTGCATGTACCAGTTTTTTATTTTCATGATATTGTGTTATCCCATTCCTTTTTTGTTAGGTATGGATAAAAGCTGGATTTATGAACCAGATAGATTCAGTTCTACCTATACTAGAGGCGTGGATTTATTTTTAGAGTTTGCACGGGAAAATGCTATTTACTTTGAAGATAAAATTCTTTGCCCATGCAATGTATGTCGAAACACTAAAACAAAGAGCCTCATTGAAGTTAAAGCAGACTTGCATTTGAAAGGGTTTTACAAATATTATAAGGAGTGGATACATCACGGAGAAGCTAAAATGACTAGTTCTTTTGTGTTCAGTTCTAATAGTAACAATAGAGGACCTTCTCAAAGTCATGAAAGTAACGATGATATTGAAGCCATCGATGATTTAGTTGATTTGATACATGAGATTGGAGATGCAGAACTTCCTGAACATTCTAACGAAGATAGTACTCGAACTTTTTTAAGTCTGTTACGTAATGTCAGACGTGAACTGTACCCAGGTTGCAAAAAATACTCTTTGTTAGCATTCATTGTTAAACTGCTGCATATCAAAGTAATGAACAAGATGTCAGATAAGTCAGTTAACATGCTTCTTGAATTGCTAAAGGACGTGATGCCAGAAGGTAATCTTATTCCAAAATCTATTTACTGGGCTAGGAAACTTCTTTCTGGTTTAGGTTTGGGCTATAAGAAGATAGACGCATGTAGATATGATTGTGCACTATTTTGGAAAGAGAATGAGAAGAAAGATGTGTGTCCTATGTGTGAAGAACCACGTTGGAAATATAACGAAGGAAAAGGAAAATTAATTGCTCAAAAGGTTTTGTGGCATTTCCCCTTAACACCAAGGATACAAAGACTTTATATGTCTTCTAAAACAGCATCTTACATGAGGTGGCATACTGAGAAGCATATGGAGATAGAAGGCACTTTGAGTCATCCGGTAGATTCACTTGCATGGAAGAGTTTTGATGCACACTATCCCAATTTTGCTGCAGATCCACGCAATGTTAGGCTTGGATTGGCTACTGATGGGTTCAATCCGTTTGGAAATATGAGTACTTCTTATAGTATGTGGCCTGTTGTGCTAATTCCATATAATATGCCGTTATACAAAGGTATGAAAGATGAGTTTCTTATGATGTCATTATTAATTCCTGGCCCACGTGCTCCTGGAAAAGATATTTATGTTTATCTTAGACCACTGATTGAAGAATTAAAAGAATTATGGAATGGTGTAGAGACTTATGACACATACACCAAAGAGACTTTTAAAATGCATGCTGCTCTTATGTGGACAATCAATGATTTTCCAGCTCTTAGTAATTTATTTGGGTGGACCACAAAGGGTTACGGGGCATGCCCAACTTGTTTATATGATACAGATTCTAAAAGAATTCGAAGTAAGATATGCTACATGGGACATCGTCGTTATCTACATAATGATCACCCTTATCGAAGGAGTAAATTGTTCGATGGAAAGTTAGAAACACGTACAAAACCAAGGGAGTGGAGTGGCGCACAATTGCATGCAGATTTAACCAAACTCGAACATAACTTCGATAAATTTGGAAAACACCCAAGCAAGCGGAAGAGGAAGCGCAACAACGAAGAAGGGAATTGGGTAAAGAGAAGCATCTTCTTTGAACTACCTTACTGGCATAATCTTTTGATACGACAGAACATTGATGTAATGCATGTTGAAAAAAATATTTGTGACAGTGTTTTGGGCACATTGATGAACATTGATGGAAAAAACAAAGATACTGAAAAAGCCAGGTTTCATGGTTTACAGTGTCATGGTTTGCTGTTATATATTTCCTTTTTGCAGGACCACTAGAATTTTTTTACATGATATCGTACTCTCTCATTGATTACAAATTCTTATTTTTAGGCACAGTTTTCTCAGATGCGTCCTGCAGAATTGCCTACTGCTGTTGCTCCAAGTATGTCAATGAATCCTCTCGGTGCTCCTGGATTGGGGAAACAACTATTTTATGGTCAAGGCCCTACCGCTCTTATTCCCCCACAGGTAACATGATTTTTTAGTTTTTGAATATGGCTTGCTTTCTTTTCGGACAAAAGGTATTATGAGTTTTATGTAGTAATATGCTTGTGAACACCTTATTGTTTTACTTTCACTATTTCTTTTATTGTACATTGATAATACTTTCTATTTAGAAGCCAGGTTTCATTATGTACTCGTTTTTATTGGACTTGCTGTTACTTTTTTTATTTGTAATTATAACTGCACATGATTTTTGAGCTAATCGCTATATTTTTATAGATACCATCAATCTTCTAAAACTTTTCTGCAATATTGACGCTAGATCCTAATTGAACCCATGATTCAATAAGTGATTTGTATCCTAATTGTTGATAATTTGATTATTATGACAGTGGGAACCTGTTACAGACACTCAATCATATATATAATATATATATATATATATATATATATATATCTTACATATATATAAGGATATCCCCTTAACACTTTTTGCAATGTAATGGTCTACACCACCACCTAAATCTAAGACGTCAGATATCACTGAAATCAAATCTTGGCATCCGATTTGATTCCAACCGATAATCGTCGCCAGCCATTCTCCCTACTTAGGGCTTGCTATGCCTGATGCCTCCTCCAATAATTGTGCAGTTATTTGTGCTGACTTGTGTTGTAACCGCTAAATATGGATATAGAATAATTAAATTAAAATTTCCCAGCCCTTTAATTTGGAGGGTTTTGTAGAGAAACAAAAGTAAATTATTTTATTATGCGTGTTACCCATCATATTATTGGTAAAGTTAGTAAATGACTAGCGTGAAACTTCAAATCACAAGTAAAACATGAATGTGTCCTCTTGACAAGCATTTTAATTATCTTAGAGTATGTTTCATCTTTGGAATCTCTTATTTGTGAGCTCAAAACAGAAAACATGTCCCTTGTTGTACAGGTATTTTGAAGCATTTCTTTTCCATTCCTTCTATATATGGAGTAAACTTGTCCTTTATCCGTGAGAGTATTAATGAACATGATTTTACTGCAGGGATATTTTTCTCCTGTACTTGTCAAATATGCCAGCTCTCCCCCACCATAGGATGCTTGGGCATTGAGCTTCTTCAAGCTGACAACTTTGACCTCCACTGCTTCCAATCACTAACAGGTACCCCATTTTTGGATGATGTTTGATACTTTTAATTGCGCATTTTCCAAAGTGAGATCGCATTTTCCAAAGTCAAGAAATATTAGGTATTATTTGAATAATTACTCTTTTTTATTTTCATGATTTTTTCTCATGCTTGATATCTATTTTATGTTGGTTGAATTTAATAGAGCTGCACAATCATTGACCGATGCTGTTATTCCTACTGGTCAGAAGAAAATTGCTTGTTTAATGGGGTGTGTATGGATTATGTATGTGTGGATGTGAGTTTTTATGGATGTTTATACTCTCTCATTTATTTGTAGGGTGATATTAATTGCTCTCTTTTATTTGTAGGGTGCTCGAGCATTGACCGGCAAGTGACGAAAGATTCATTAGTCAGAAAGTGATGGACGATTCATTTTTCGAAAAATGACGGAAGATTTATTAAAAACATGTTGATCTTGTAATGTAATATTGTATTATTTTAGAAGTGATGATAATAACTTATACTCTATGTAATACTTTTTGGTGTGAATAAATACATGTTGATCTTGTTACGAAATATTAAATATATGTGTGCTTTCAAGATTATTATTTGTAATAAAATCTCAGTTACACAAAGAATAGAAATGGAATATTTTTGATATATAAATGAATTGCCTGTAGTAAGAAGAATGGAGAACAGCTGCTCTTTCAGCTATTGTAACGAAATAATGTTTATTGTACTTTATTGTAACGAAGTTAGTTTATTTTTAGTGAGGAAAAAATAAAACATTTGTAACGAAATAGTCGTGGTGCGTAACTGTTTTTTTGTAAGGAAAAAAACATTCGTAACGAAATAATATTTATTGTGACCAATTTATTGTGAGGAAGAATCTCTTTTTGGTGAGAAAGTATCTTTTGTTACAATTAATTTTTTTGTAACGACATGCATACATTCGTTACAAAAACCTTTAGCGTCGAGCTTTAGAGGAGGACCGTTACTTAAAGTTATTGTCGTTACCAAAGAGTTTTTGTAACGAATTTTGGCACTTATTGTAACGATTTAAGTCCTCACTATAAGTGCATTTTGTTGTAGTGATACTTGGTCTCCGAACCTTCAAGGATATGGAAGAAGGAAGTTCTTGAATTTTACTCTTCCACAACAATGGATTCTCAAGGAAAGAAGATAAAGTCCTTTATTAATGGTACCACAGTAAACTCTCACCGAAGACTATAAGAAAGTCACTTCAACTTCCCAAAATTAAAGAAGATGATAATATCACATCATTCATGAAAAGGGATGCACTCCAATGGTATGGACTGGATCCCAATATCAAGATTAGATCTTCAATGACCAGGAAGGGGATGAATTCCCAGGGTAAGTTCCTATTCGAGATAATAGGCAAGGTTATTCTCTACAAAATAGGAGGACATGATATGATCTCTGCCTACATGTTCAACCTCATGACCAGATTTATATTCAAGGTGAAAACAGACTGGTCTGCTATAATATTTGACAAGATCAAAGAAAGTGTCAAGAAGCCCAATCTGGGTAGGATACTAAGCCTGTTTCTGGCTTCCACCATTCCAGAAGTGATTAATCAAACTCCAGGAACCAAGATTAATCACATGAGGAGAATGGATCTGAGAATACTATCTAGATGGGATAGAGTTTTGACAAAAGATATTTCTACCCCACTGAAACATATAAAGAAGGATAAGAAAAAGAAACCTACCACCCAGGAAGCAGAATCTTCCAGTGATTCTGAAGAGCAGGTTGTCTTCAGCTCAGATGAAGAACAATCAAGAAAATCACCTACACCACAACCAGATAAAGAAGCTCAAACCCAAAGGGAGAGAATTAAACTACCAGAGAACCAGATGGTCTCCACTTCAGGGGGAGACAACACAGATTACAATTATTCAAGAACCTGAACAATCACAGCAGCCAACCCAAGGGGGAGGTATTGCTGAAGTTGCACTGGATAGTGAGAATGCAACTGATACTGTTATGGACATAGTCTCAGGAATCAACAATGCTGCAACAGTCATCACTGAGAAAGAAGCACATGATGTGCATATGTCAGAACCAGATCAAGCTAAGCAACTCCACTCCTCCAGTTTAGAGAAAACCCTGGAAAAGGAACTTGATGTCCAGGGAGAACCATTTGTTGAAAGAGAGAACATTATCCCTCCTGTTTAGATGCAGCAGGAGGTAACTCTAGAGTAGTTTTTTCCTGATTTACAAGGAGCTCAACCTGAGGGGAAGATGGAAAGGACTGAGGGGGAGATGCCACTAAATGCCTCAAGTCCTAAGGAAACTGTGGCTATAGAAAGTTCATCAAATTCTTTTGAAGATGAAGAAGCCACCAGGGCCAAGAAAAGGAAGCTGGTGGCACTCAAGAAGAGGAGCACGGACTATAAGAAATCATTGTAGATTGTCCCTCAAACATCTGCTCCAGGAATAGACTTCAGTCCACTTTTGGTGAAACTGCAAGTGAAAATAGATGAGCAAAGACTTGCTCTGGAGAAATATGTGGATGAGTCACACAAAGAAATGCAGTTCCAGCTAGCCCAAGTTATCAAGTCTATCATATTTGAAGTAAATTTGCATAAGAAGGAGATGACAAATTGCTTCCATAAGGGAGGTAATGCTGTAGTATACTTGGCCACACAACAACAGGACATGAAAACTCAAATAGCTGACATTGCAGATAAACACAGATATATTCTAGAAAATCAATTCAGAATGAATGAAAATCTCACAGACTCACCTAATGCAATTCTCATAAAAATGGGAGGTATTGCTACTAATGTGAAAACTGAAGTATCTAACCAGATCAAAGAAGATCTAGCTGCTGTACAAACAACAATTCTAGCATCTCAAAAGACTATTTCAGATCAATTGGAGAAATTCAGACTCTACTACAAAGAGGGCATAAATTATCTAGCAGATCGGGTAAGGTTTCAGAAAGATGATCTAAGAGATCATGTGGCCAGAGAGGTCATAAAGGGGGAGAGAGTGTTAGTCATGGCAAGCTCAGATCATGCCAAATGGGTATCCAATACCATCAGAGCTACTCTTGGATATCCACCCCTTTGTGATGATGATAATACTGCTGAATCTGGTATTCAACCTGTTAACATTGAAGGGGTTCAGCAGGAAGTTGCTCAAGTCATCTATCCTCCATCTGATTTTGAAGCAATACATTAGGCTGTACATCAAATGTATAGCCCTCCACAGGGGGCACATAATGTTATTATTGAAAAAGTTGAAATGTCTGAAGCTGCTTTACAAATAGAGCAAGAAGCTCAAAAGCTAGGGATGCTTAGAAAGAAGCTCAACTATCTAAGAAAAGATTCAGAGAGCAGGCTGAATTAAAGGCTGATTTTGAACAATGGAGTCCAACCTCCAGAAATATCATTCTTACTTCTTGAAAAGCTGTGAAAGATAATATGCATGATAGAGGCAAATGGTATTCTGAGCAAGAGTGGGGTAAATATCAGAAAAGGCAAGATGCCATACATCAGTTCAGAAGGGATATCAAAGCTGGGAAGTTACCTGCTAACTCTGTGGAGCCTAGCAAGTACTTCCCAAAGCCTTATTATTACTTTAAAAGGCAGAAGATCAAGGCAAAAGAGCTCAAAAAGAAAGATCTGAAAGGGAAGAAGCCAGCTGATGGCACAGAATACAAAGTACAAGCTAAGATTCGACCTGGTAAAGGAATAGTTTTCAAGGAGCCTGATCAATCTTAGGGATAGATAGGCTAGATTTAGAACTACATAAATTTTGTTCTAAACAATCTTATAAATCAAACACTTATTCCTGATTAATGAATTATATCATATTCTGTGATGATATTAAATGTTATTTGTGTTTATAAGTTACCCTGCCTGTGAAATGATTTTATACATCTTAATCTTTGTTTTATTATAAGTGGTGTATATCATTGACTAAGGGTTATGACTTATCCAAATAGGGGGAGATTGTTGGGTACACTGGAAACTGTGTACCAGATTTGGAGAAGCCTTACTTAACTCAATGATATACATCAACGTGTATTTTATGGGATGTTGAGTTTCAATGTGCAGGTTAAAGAAATGCAGGAAAATATTCTAAGTACAGGTGTCAACACTTGTGAGGGAAATGTATCGACAACAAAAGCAAGATTGTGTCGACACACAGGACTTGTGTCGACGCACAGAAATTCTGTCAGTAGCAGTTGTGTCGACAATTAGGACTTGTGTCGACACACACTCAACACCAGCTATGTTGATGACCAGAAGTAGTTGTGTCAATACACAGGACTTGTGTCGACACACACTCAACAAATCTGTCAATAACATCTATGTCAAGACCAGAAGTAGTTGTGTCGACACACAAGACTTATGTCGATACACACTCAAGAAATCTATCAACAGAAGCTGTGTCGAGACTAGAAGCAGATGTGTTGACACACACTCAAGAAATCTGTCAATACCAGCAATATCGAGACCAGAAGCAGGTTTGTCGACACATAGGACTTGTGTCGACACATCCAACAGAAGCTGTGTCAAGAAGTTAAAGAATGACTGTGTCGACATATTATGAGATGTGTCGACATCATCAAGACTTGTGTCGACACATGGTCTATTTGTGTCGACACATATGGAGTATAGTTTCGATAACTTTCTGTTGTGATAAAGTTCAAGGAGATGAAAGGTGTCAAGACTAAAGACCTGACAACTATCATAAGTAACAAAGCTGTCACATCTGTCAGAGCTGTCAGAAGGCCGTTATGAACTGGATCAACCGGTAACATTGGATTGGATCTATATAAAGACCTGTGCTATCACAAAAAAACATTAAGAGAGGGGGAAGAAGAGACAAATACAGGAGATGGCAGATCTAGAACAATCTGTAAGAGGAATTCAGATCTGATTATGAATTCAAGTAGGAAGTTGGATTAAAGATCATCTCCAACTCTAATTGAAGATCAACCTTACTTTGTTCAGATTCAAGAAGCTTTGAAGAAGCTAAGACAGGTTGGATCTTGAGTAATCAGTTCAATCAAGAAATGATCAAGAAGCTTTCACCCCATTCTCTATTTATCTGGGTGTAGATTTTATTATTTTAAACAATTAATTTCCTTGTAAGATCTTTTATAGATCTGAGTTGTAAGCCTAAACATATAAAGGCTGAGGTAGGGCTGAGTGCCTGAGGTAGGATCTTGTTGATCTGAGTTGTAGGCCTGATGGTTAAGGTTGAGGTAGGGCTGAGTGCCTGAGGTAGGATCTTGGTGATCTTAGTTGTAGGCCTGGTGGCTAAGGCTGAGGTAGGGCTGTTGCCTGAGGTAGGAATCTTAGGAATATTCTGAGTTGTAGGACTTGAAGAAGTCTGAGCTATAGGAACTAGTTGGGTTCTGAGTTGTAAGATCTGAGGATCTGAAATAGTGGAAGGAAGTTTGGCCGAATCCAGTACTCTACTAGATAGGTGAAGGGGGAGAGTGGATGTAACCATAAATTGGGGAACCACTATAAACCAATTTGTGTTGTGCTGTGAATTTTCTTTGATTGTTATTCTTTGTGTTGTGATAGTTGTGCTGTGTTTAACACTTTTAATTTCTTAAGTTGTTAAAAAGGATTTGAACCTATTCACCCCCACTCTAGGTGTTTAGGCTCTATAAATTAAATCTTTCAATATAAGTTGATTTACTTCCTGTTTTATATTCATATTTGTACATTACTATTGATAGTAGAACGGCTAATAAAAAATGTTGTAGTTACTTCTAATATATTGATGGTTACTCTTATATAGTTTAACACCTTGCCACTTATTTTGCACTACAACTTGTATATATATATTGTACCTTCTTCTTTTTCTCCGCTCGGTGCCTAAGAGTCCCCGGGAGAGCGGATGCGATAACCACTTAGTCTTTATGATTAATGGTTGCTACATCTTCCTCTTAGAAGGAAACCCTGCAGATAGAGCAACAACAGGTTATGCAGGAGGGCAGCCAGGCCAGGATGACAAGGCCTGAAGTGATGATACCATCGCTGTCATCAGTGACTGATGTGAGTTTTGAGAGATTCATTTTGTAGCCCTTTTGGCATGTAATACTTTGATACTATAGAAGCTTTGGTTGCTTCTTTTTATTTGTTGTACTTGTTATGGACTATATGCTTATGTGAATTTTGACTTCTATACTTTCTTATGTTGGGTTGACATGAATGATATTGATTTAGCCAGTAGGATATGTAACGCCCCTGATTTTTTCAAGATTTATTTAAATTCTTTGGTGATGTATTTTGACGTTAGGCCGTTACTTGACGCTTGATTAACATATGCCGTTGTTGGAGCGTGGATTTTTGCTCATTGGTACCCGGGGGTTTGACTTAGAATATTAGCATGGCTAATTTCTTGTGAGTTATGATATTCCCTTGCAAGCCGGGGTTCGTTTTGGAACACAACAGAGCCTTTTTAGGAATGTTAAGTTTTAACTTCGGGTAATGTTCACCCGAGTTTGGTTAGTCGGATTTCGATTTCGACTTTGCTGTTGGATTCGTAGCGTCAGTATTTAGCTACGGTGTGATTTTCGTAGAAATCTGAATTAGTGCGAGTTTTTGTCAATCGAACGTTTTAATTATATTAATAATATATTACATTGTTTAGTCTCTATAAATAGCCTTGCGATTAGACGTAACCCTATTCATCGTCTTATTCCTGAAACCGTCGGCCTATTTGCGAAAGAGCGAGAACGGCGGACACTTCTAGGCTTTCGACTGCCGATTGTAGGAGCTTTGGTGCTCAAAATCTTCGTCGGAGAGTAGATCTGGATAGCTCTCACCAAGATCTACATTTCTACGGTGAGTTTTTTCCGTTTCATGAAATTTTTGGTGTTAAGAATTTTGTTTTGACCCTTCTTTGTCCTCAAAAGTTTGAGGTTTTGCTGCTTAAGTTTTTAGCGGCCAGATCCGTGAGGAGGAGCGTTGGTGTTGCAAGAGTTCGACAAGGTTTGAGGCAAGTGGCGATTTTCCCCCTTGCTTGTTCTTTGTTTCCTTTTGTCTTGGTTCTTTCCCTGTACAAAAATTAGGATTAGGGTTGAGTATGGGCATTATCGATTTGCTATCTAGTGTAAAACTCTTGGGCGAGAGCCATTCGTCGTAATTGGATTTTCCGTCTTAGTAGATTTGCTGTATTTGACTGTTCGGCTAAGTTGGATCCGCCAATTTGCGGGCTGTTAGCCTAAGATTATCCTATAAAGTGTTTTCCTGTTAGGTTAGAGTTAGGATTCGCCGAATATGTCAACCCAATTAGTCTAATTTCATCAAGTGTATAATTTTTTGTCTAGGTTAATCCGTCGAAAGGTGGACTGTTACTAAGTCTATGTTAGTATCTTGAATTCGTCTAATGTGGCTCTTAGTAAGATTAATCCGTCGAATTAGTTACTGCAATTCTAAATTTTGTCGATTATGAGTGATTAGAGTCGTCAGCTATAGGCTGAGAATTGTCTAAGTAAATTTCGACGAGTATCAGTATAAGCATAGTCAAATTCGTCGAGTATCAGGCATTGAGATCGTCGAGTATAAGACTTGGCGTTGAGTGGTGATTTAGACTAAGTCAAATTCGCCGAGTATGGTGCTTGGCATTGAGTGGTTTAGGCTTGGCACTGAGAGCGTTGAGTGATCCTTGAGCCTAAGTTAAATTGGTCGAGTAAATTCGACGAATTCATCGTATAATGCCAGTTGACGTTGAATGCGTTGAGTGATGTTTGGCGTTAAGTCAAAAGCATTGAGTGCGCTGAATGCACTCAACACGACGTTGAGTGAAACAGTATTGAGTGTAACCTTGACATTGAGTAGATTCGGAGCTAAGTCAAAAGCGTTGAGTGGACTCAATGCGGCATTGAGTGCACTCAATGCGGCGTTGAGTGGAGGTATTCTCACTGAGTAATCTGGTTTGCGTTGAGTGCGTTGAATGAAATCAACGCGGCATCGAGTGTACTCAACACTTTTCCCTGGGCTTAGAATTTTTAGCCGATTCGTCGTGTATTAAGATAATTAATGTTGTTAAGTGAAGTTCGTCGTGTATCTGCTATATTTGTCGAATATACTTGACGAATCAGCTTGGACTTAGAAATTTCTCGCCGAATTAAGTTAAATTCGTCAAGTATGACTTAGAATGATTGTTACTTGGGAACTTTCTTCCTTTATGTCAAAGAAGAGCTTCTGTGGTTTAGATGAAGTTATAAGTGTTTATGGATGTTAAGTGAGGCTTTTGGCTGGTAGTGGATACAGGACCCCCAACCTAGTGTCAAATTATGAATCATTACACTGCTAGAATTATATATTGGACTGTGAGTTGAGTTGGACAATGTGGCCACCTTCACAGCACCTTGATTATATATTTGGACTGCCTGGTTATGTTGGAAAATGTTGCCACCACCACAGTACCTTCTTGAAATATTTTGGGTCCGTAAGTTCGGGTTGGACAATGTGGTCACCGACTCAAGACCCTTTCTTACAAGTGTTAATGATTCACATGAGTAGAGTTATTAAGTCTCTTTACTTGTTTTGTACATATATACGTTATTTTGCTTACTTTTGCAGATGTTCTGCAAGGCTTCGTTTCGCACTTGGTGCAACTTTCTTACTTTTGAACTCAATAAGTAATTTTTTACCTTAGTCATATGAATAATTTGCTGAGTTTTGTCAATTTCCTCATGATGGGTTGGTAAGACTTTATTTCTTTTTGGTTTATTGTTAACCTCTTTGTTATTTTTCGCCACTTATATTTTCATACTTGCTGAGTTGTTCTTTCTTTGAATGCCTCAGGTTTGGAGAAGTAGCCGGTTAAGCGGCTAGTGTTTGTTTTGTCTGGTGGCTGCAGGCTGCAGTTGTCTCTTTTCCTCACCATTTGTGAGGTAGTGTGTTGTTTTACTCTTGTTCAGACATACATATATTTTAGTGGGTTCGTGTCAGGATTGTTAATGCCCACTGGATTTTGTTTAATGTTAAGTACAAGTTAGCTGCTAAGTTTTTTTCTATATGATTGTGTGGACTTACTTGCTCTCTGGGATGGTTTTATGCTAGGTTGCATGTTAGATATTTTAAATTATAAAAGTACTGCTTCTATCTCATGCATATCATTTTCTAAAAGCTAAAGTCACTATATCTTTTTGAACACACAAACTAATATTTTTACTTATACTAAATCTAGAGTCTTGCATACCATGAGTTGTCCTAAATGGATGTTTTTGCTCATGTAGGATGTCAAATAATATAAGCAAACAATTTTTCGCAGCGTATATTTATAATTTCCCTTGTGGACTAGTTAATTCACTGAGCCGAGGGATACGACCATCCAAAACTTAACTTAAAACATGATTTTCTCACATCATAACTTAGTATTTCATAAACTATGTTGGGATTGGTGTTTGCCTGAATGTCTGCAATTATCCCCTGCATGGCATGGCATCACGGCACGTGTTTTTTCTTACTATGATTTACATTTAAATTCAGAGAAAATACAGGTTGTGACAGTTGATATCAGAGGGATAGGTTGTTTGATAATTGGTCGAGCAACCATCTCAAGTTAGTTTTAGTTGTCATGTTCCATTGCATACACACACTCGATGTGTCATCAGTACATCTTGGCTGAAGTATGAACACTACACTCATAAACATGAAAAGTACTATACAAGGAATATTAAGTTGTATGAGATGCATAATATGTGTTTGTATATAGATCCTCATAGGAGGCAACATGTGACTGTTATGTAGTATGAGATACATAACAATCATAACATGAATGCACATTAGATTTTTCTTTTCATTGCATGCGATATTATGTAGTATGAGATGCATAATATTTCATATGTATGCCGCTCATAACATGCACTAAGGCTTTTATTAGATTGCATTGCACAATATGCATGACATAGCATTGCATTAACACACGTGCCAAGCTAAAGATTTACATGATGACACACACATACACATGGTTTTGAGTCAAAAAATGGAATAAGAATTCATGCATTCATGGTTTAGGCACATGAGTCAGTAGGATGATGGTATATCATCCTAAGTTTAGGCATGACATCATTAATGAAATTCCCAGAGCAAGTTAGCAGCTTAAGTAAGTATTTGTACATGTATGGTCTGAACTAAATTTTATTGTTCTAACAGTAAGCTATGTTTTGATTAGTTATTAATTTTTTTATTAAATTGTCGAGACGTCCTGCGACGAGTTCGACTCCCCAATCTGAGTGCGAGTTGTCTGGAGCTCATAATGAGGCCGTACTAGAAGGACTGCGATAGAGAAATGAGGCTCTGTCTAGGAAAATGTTGGAGATGCAGTCGCAGATCCAAGATTTGTTATCTGTTGTTTTCGGGCAACCTATTAGAGTGCAAGACCCTGCTGTGGGTCAAGATATTCCTGTTCCCCCTGCTCCTCTAGTACCCCCAACTATGTTTCTATTAGAGATGAACTTCATCTCGCATTTCCAGCGATTATTACCTCCTACCTACAATAGTAGGGCAGATTTCATGGCTTGGATGACTTGATTTTCGCTATCGAGGAGATGTTCACTTACTCAGGGGTTTCTGCCGACCAGAGAGTGATGGTCACTGTCTACCAACTAAAGGGTCTGGCTAAGAGCTGGTGGTTGAGAGAATAAGGAGAACTTGAAGGACGGATGTTCGTGGGAAGCCTTCAAGGAGCTATTATTGAGAACGTTTCTGCTGTCGGTCGAGCAAGACCGCTTGATGAATAATTTCCTTCATCTGAAGAAAATACAACTCACGGTGAGTGAGTATGAAGTGGATTTTAGCAAATTGAGCCGATTTGCCCCGGATCTAGTAGGGTTAAGCATTTTCTAAGTGGTCTGAGGAATGACATCCAGCAGCTGACAAGTGCTTATGGATCAGAAAGTTATGCTGAAGTGGTAAAAGCCGCTCTAAAAGTCGAAGCAATCGACAATGCGAAGAATCAAGGCCAGAAAATGAGGAAAGATAAAATGAAGTTAGAAGAGGGTAAGAACTATAAAGAATCTGGTCCTGTTTCAAGGAAAAGAAGCAAGGAAGCGTGTAGTTTCTGTGGTCGGTCGAGCCACCCATTTGAGAGATGTTTCAAGAGAATAGGAGCTTAGAAGAAGGAGCTAGTGCATGCTATTCAGGGAGCTCCCAAAGGAGATCTGGTATGTACTCCATGCAAGCGAAAGGGGCACGATACTGCACATTGTTGGTTTAAGGATAAGGTCTACTTTCAGTGTGGACAGAAGGGGCATGTTAAGTCAAATTGCCCACAATATCAGCCCTCATTGCAACAAGTTCCACTTCAGGCCTTGCCGCCACCGCAACATTTGGACAAGGGGAAGGGCAAGCTAAATGTTGTGACCTTGGAGGAAGCACAGACGTCTACCCAGGTGATCTCAGGTTAGATCCTAACCTAGTTTTGTTTTCAGCTCATAGTTGTAGTTTCGATGTTGTTTGATTAGTATGTAAGCGATTTTATAGGGAGATTTAAGGTAAAGAACCGTTGTGCGTGTGTTCTTTTCGATTCTGGTGCTACCCACTCATTCGTGACTAGGACCTTTGTAGAGCGTCATCGTTTGACTCTTGATCAAGTTGGTGATGCATTTCATGTCAAGTTTTCCTCTAGTGAATCAGTGGTGTCAGACCAGGGTATCTTGGGTTGCCCAATTCTTTTAAGCGATTTCCTAGTTGTTGCTGATTTGAAGGTGATAGACCTGGAAGACTTCGATATGATCTTGGGCATGGACTGGTTGTACAGATATGATGCATTCATTCAGTGCAAGGTCAAGCGCTTTGACTTCAAGATGGACAATGGTCACCCCAGGAGTGTTCATGGTTATCCGCGCCAGGTTTTCCCGATTATTTCAGCGGTATGTGCTAGGAAGCTTTTAGATTCCAACTGTTTTGCTTATTTGGTTTTTGTTTTGGGAATCGTTAGTAGTTTGCCGCGTGTCGAGAATGTTCCAGTGGTGCGTGAGTTTCCTGATGTCTTCCCAGATAATCTTCCCGGTGTTCCACCTAAGAGAGATGTAGAGTTTGTCATAGACCTGGAGCCGGGTACTCGTCCTTTTGCTAAGGCACCGTACCGTATGACCGCTCGTGAGTTGGATGAGTTACGTACCCAACTGTATGAGTTATTACAGTATGGTTTTATTTGGCCGAGTTCTTCACCATGGGGTGCTCCCGTGTTGTTTGTAATGAAAAAGGATGGATTCATGAGGCTGTGCATTGACTATAGGGAATTAAATAAGGTGACTATCAAGAACAGGTATCACTTGCCACGAATAAATGATTTATTTGGTCAGTTGCGCGGTGGTACTGTGTTTTCAAAGATTGACCTTCGTTCAAGCTACCATCAGTTAAGGATTTGTGAGACGGATATTCCACAGACTACTTTCTATTCTCGATATGGACATTTTGAGTTCTTGGTGATGTCCTTTGGTTTGACTAATGCACCCTCTACCTTCATGGACATGATGAAAAGAGTGTTCAAGGATTTTTTGGTCCATTTTGTGGTCGTGTTTATAGATGATGTTCTAGTTTATTCCCGCAGTGCTGAGGAGCATGGACAACACTTGCGTTTGGTTCTGTCTGCCTTAAGGGAGCATAAGTTGTTTGCTAAGTTGAGCAAGTGTGAGTTATGGCTTCTCAGGTTTCCTTCTTGGTTCATGTGGTTAATAAGGACGAAATTTCTGTTGACCTAGAGAAGATTTTTATTGTAATGGATTGGAATAGACCTACCACACCCAAAGAGATAAGGAGTTTCCTAGGGTTGGCAAGATATTATAGGAGGTTTGTGGAAGGTTTCTCTTCATTGTCTGCGTTGTTGACTAAGCTTTCGCAGAAGAATGCGACGTTCATTTGGAGAGATAAGTGTGAAGAAGCTTTTCAAGAATTGAAGAGGAGATTGTGCACAGCTCCAGTTTTGACTCTGCTTACCGAGGGGATAAAGTATGTTGTTTATGTAGATGCATCATATGTTGGGCTTGGTTGCGTTTTGATGCAATAAGACAAAGTGATTGCGTATGGGTTGAGGCAGTTAAAGACTCATGAAAGAAATTACACTACACAAGATTTAGATTTTGCTGTTGTGATTTATGCTTTGAAGCTATGGAGTCATCTGTTGTATGACGCCTTGTGCAAGATCTATACAGACCATAAGAGTTTGAAGTATGTTTTCACTCAGAAGGAGTTGAATTTGCGCTAGCGGAGAAGATTAGAATATGTCGCGGATTATGATGTTGAGATACAATACCATCCAGACAAAGCTAATGTGGTAGCCGATGCCTGGTGTGAAAATTACTATCAACTCGAAAAGGTAAGCGTACCTATAAAATTGTAATACCAAGGTCGTATTTAAACACGAGGTTATCAAGTACTCCTACTCACGCTTTAACTATTATCCTACCGAAAGATAGATGTTTTTTGAGAATTTTTAATGTAAAACTAAAGATAATTTTTTAGACGAAAAACTTATAATAAAAGGCTAGCACCCGATCAGTGAATCACCATAAAATGAGATAAGACGAAAAGAGCATAGTTTTATCTTTGCAAATCAAACTCGACCGTGAAGGATCCAAAAATAAGACAAAATCTCACGAGAGCATTAGGTCTCCTTACTTATAGACGCTTTGATCGAAATCTCTTTACAAATCAAAGAAGCCTAAAGTTGCATTATCGAGGTGATTCGCACTATTGGATTTGACTCCAATCCGGAGGATTTACGTCATCCTATCTCTAGGGTTGCGTGCAACTCCTTCCTTCTTTAAGTGATCTTTCAAATCAATGAGTCTCTCGACTATTATGAAATGAGATCAAAGGCCTACTATTGTATACTGGAAATACGGAGTCGACACAAAATAAATCAAAGAAGGATCGAGCATGAAATAACAAAAATAAAACTAAGAAATAAAATAAACCCTCATCTCACTTCATGGATCCTCACGATCGAATGCTAAGTAAAATTAGTTACTCATAATTGAAAGAGAAAACAAAATATGATAAGAGAAAAACATTTTCATTGCTTGATAAAAAAGTGAGTACACAATATATAAAAAATTATACTTATATTGAAGAGAAAAAGAGATTACAATAATTAAAACTAGTACAACAATATTGAAAAGAAAACAACTCATAGAACAAGCACCCCACTTCTCTCCAACTCCAACTTTCTCTAAACTTCTTAACATAAAATTTCTTACAAAAAGTGGTGTCCATAACAAGGAGGGGAGGGATTCCTTTTATAGGAGAGGGAGAAGGTTTTAGATGAGATGGAAATGAAGGGTCATGGGGGGGGGTGGCCGGCCATGCATGGTGAAGTGGGTTCATTGTATGGAATTAATGAAGGGAGAGAGAAAAAGGTGGGTTCATTGTATTTTATTTTTGGGAATGATCAAAGAGAATGTAAAGTAGAGAGGGGGAGTGAATGGGGAATAAAGAGGGGAGAAAGAAAATAAAAGAGAGGAAAGAGGGGGGGGGTCAACCAATGCATGGGGAGGTGAATGCATGTGGAAATAATGAGGAGTGAGAGAGGGGGGGGGAATGAATGTGGAGGGTTGCCGACCATGCAAAGGTGAGTGGGATGCATGGTTAGTGGGCTCGGGTAGGGTGGTGGGCTGCTCTTGGACTTGAGTAGGCTGCTCCAAATGGAGGAGGGCTCAGGCATGGACATGAGGGCTGCTTGCATTGGGCTCGGGTTTGCTTGGTAGGTGGCCGGGCTGCTCCATAGTTAAGAAGTGGGCTGCAATATAGTTGGGCTCGGGTTTGCACATGTTAGAGGGTTGCATCATGTAACATTAAACCTACAAATAAAATAACAATAGAGCATTAGTTAAATATCAAAACATGACTAAACATAAAACATAAAACATTAAAAATAATAAGAACAAAATACATAAATAAAACATAAAAAGACATTAAACATAACATAACATATAACAAAACTATAGATTATTAAATATCAACACAAAAAGACTTTAATAAAACATAATATGCATAAAAATGCAAAAAAATGTAAATAAACTTAGGACTTTATTAAGCTAAACTAAATAAAAAGGATGACTAAAAGTAGTCATCAAATTCCCCCATGCTATAGTATTTGCTTGCCCTCAAGCAAATATCATATAAGAATTTGGGAATAATAAAAAGAGAACAAAACATTTTTAGGTTGCATGAATATGAAAAACAAAACATGAAAAATTAAGCCATCTTAATTCCTATGTTATCAACTAGTGGGGTGAGAAGTGCAAAATAGAAAACTTGAAAGTGGAAACCTAAAATTATCATTAGAACATAAAGGAAAGTTACACATTTCTTAATCCCTAAAACAAGGCATCCAAAATTAATGAAAATAAGAAAAACAAAAGTAGAAGTTCTAAGTAAACGGTGCATTGAACGAACTACTAGGTTGCTAGATAAAAATTAACCCTAAAACACCTCAAGGTAACCTCCAAAGAAATCCATCAATGATGATGGCCATAGGCTTATCCGTTAACACTTTCTCCACTACGTAAATTTACATTCTAAAGATTAATAGGACTTCTAATAGGCGTTAAAACTTAGTTTAGGTAAATGATTAGGAAATGAAAACAAGGATAAACATGAGGGCTTAAACACTAAACCAAGGTGAGCTTAAAATAAACATAGAATTAGGAAATACTTAAAGTAAACATAAGGCCATGAATATTTTTTCTTTTGAATATATTGGCCAAAACAAATAGCTTTTTTTCATTTTTTTTCTTCTTTTTTTGATTTGATAACATTTTGATAATAACACATTTTTTTTCATAAAAGAGAGCTCCAAGAATGGGCTTTAAAATTTCCTTTTCATTTCAAAGATAATACCCCTTCACAAAAATGATTTTTAAGCTCAAAGTTTTAGTGTGAAAAATAGGAAAGACATTTTGGCATTGGTGTAAAATAATGAAATAAAGGTAGAGCTAAATCAAAAAGAAAACATCGAAAAGGCCCAAAATTGTTTTGCAATGGTAAAATTTTTTGGTGGGCAAGAAAAGCTCAAACGGGTCAAAGGGTGGCCTAAATCATTTCTAAAGTATGTAAAAGCGGCGCAAATGTTTCGAGAGTAGCTAGAGATAAGTTCTAGACACCAAGAAAGACTACCCCACAAATGAAAAAGAGCTAATATTACCTAGCAACCATTCGTACGTAACTAACCGAATAAAAAGACATAACTACAAATTGCCAACTTACAACTCAAAAATGGATACCTATACTTAAGAACAAGAAATTAGTAAAACTAAGCTATGTTAAAATGATAAATTTAGCAAACCGTTTCAAAGAAATCTACATAGAACTACAAAACCGCACGGGGCTACACATCACTAGAAGAAACATAAAAATAGAGATAGAAATAATTTTCAATTTTGTTTTTCAAATAAATTTTAGCATTTTTTGGATTTTTGTTTTTTCTTTTTTTTTTTATTTTGAAATTTCTAGTTTTTTTTTGGATTTTTGATATAGTTAAATAAAAACAATACTCCTAAAATGCTTAATATAACTATACTAATTTTTTGTGATTTTATTTTAAAACATTTTTTTTTGAAAGAAACAAAGAAAGACAAATAACTAAACCCTCCCCCATGCTGTGGATTTTTCTTTGTCCTTAATGAAAGCAATAATACAAAAAAAATGAGAAGGGGAAGGGGACTGAGAAGGAGAGAAGAAAAATGCAGAAAGTAAATGAAATAAAAGAAAAGGACTTCCCCGGGTTTGCGAGATGAAGGCGGATGTCGCTCCCCCATTCCTGCTTTTTAACACACTTGATCATCAACAGGTTTGACTTGATCCATCTTGAAATCAGCAATATTGGAGCGGCGATCACGAACTTGCTTGGTTTGCCACCGGAAGGAAGAGCAAAATAAAAGCAGAAAAATAGAGTCCGTGGGCAGGTGCCCAAGATTGTTCTTTATTACAGCAATATAATGTCCGAATAATAATAATAAAAGTTTTATGATAAGAATTCCAAATAGAAATAAAGGTTCCATATGAAAATAAACATTTAAGAGTCCAAAATAAGATTCTCCTTTGCAGGAGATACAGAATCATTAGAAAAATATAATTTAAGTCTATGACCATTTACTTTAAAATCACCCTTATCTAGGTGCGAGAGTAACACAGTTTCGTAAGAAAAGACTTGTTTGACCGTAAACGGTCCAGACCATCTAGATTTCAGTTTTCCAAAGAAGAGACGTAAACGCGAATTAAAAAGAAGACCTGATCGCCTGGTTTAAACATTTTAGGATGGCGCAGGTTCTTATCGTGATAATGTTTCGTGCGTTCTTTATAAATTTTAATATTTGCGTAAGCGTACGCTCTCCATTCATCGAGTTCATTCAATTGACTTTTCCTATGCTCGCCGACTGAGTGCGGATCGAAATTAAAAAATTTTATCGCCCAATACGCTCGATGTTCTACTTCTACCGGAAGATGACACGATTTTCCATAGACAAATCGGAAAGGAGTACAACCGATGGCGGTCTTGTACATTGTCCGATAGGCCCAAAGAGCATCGTCTAATTTTAGGGACCAATCTTTACGAGAAGTAGAAACAGTTTTTTCCAAAATTCTTTTTAGTTCTCGATTGACTACCTCGACCTGACCGTTAGTTTGGGGGTGATAAGCGGTGGATAATTTATGCATAATGCCATATTTAGTTAAAACTTTAGCTAGTTGGGCGTTACAAAAATGGCTCCCCCTATCACTAACGATCACTCGAGGAAAACCAAAACGAGAAAATAATTTTTTTAAAAAATTTATGACTACGCGAGCGTCATTACTTGGTAAAGCTTGGGCCTTCGCCCACCTAGAGATGTAATCTACGACGACTAAAATGTATTTATTTCCTAAACTTGAGGGAAATGGGCCGACAAAGTCTATGCCCCACAAATCAAAAACATCGCATTCGAGAAAATAATTTTGTTCCATTTCATTTTTAGCAGAGATGTTTCCAGTCCGCTGGCACCGATCGCACCCAGCCACAAAGATTTGTGCATCTTTAAATATGCTTGGCCAAAAGAAGCCAGCACTAAGTACTTTGTGTGCGGTGCGGTTTGCTTGAAAGTGCCCGCCAGTCGGACCTTCATGAACATGTTTTATAATTTGTTGACCTTCTTCCCGGGAGACACATCTTCTTACCACCTGATCCGCACAAATGCGAAATAGAAATGGATCCTCCCAAAAATAATACTTCAACTCAGAAAAGAATTTCTTCTTTTTCTGAGAGGAGTATTCTTTTGGGAGCACGCGGGCCACCAGATAATTGGCAAAATCGGCAAACCAGGGGGTAGAAGAAGAAATGTTTAGAATTTTCTCATTCGGAAAAAAATCAATAGGCAAATTTTCATCAAAAATATCAATTTAAGGATTTTCTAGGCGTGAAAGATGATCAGCCGCTAAATTTTCCGCTCCTTTCTTATCCCGGATCTCCAAGTCGAATTCTTGAAGTAATAAGATCCAACGAATAAGACGCGGCTTGGCGTCCGGTTTAGAAAGGAGGCACTTCAATGCGGAATGATCCGTAAAAACGATAACCTTAGAAAGAGTGATGTAGGGTCGGAATTTATCAAAAACAAAAATGATAGCAAAGAGTTCCTTTTCAGTTGTAGTGTAATTTTCTTATGCTGAATTAAGCGTTTTGCTAGCGTAATAGATTGGGTTGAAATTCTTAGCTATACGTTGTCCTAGTACCACACCGACCGCAAAACTACTTGCGTTGCACATAATTTCAAAAGGTAAATCCCAAACTGGGGCGATCATAATCGGAGCATTTATAAGTTTGGATTTAATTAAGTCGAATGCTGCTAAACAAAAATCATCAAACATAAAAGGAGCGTCTTTCTCGAGAAGGTGGGTGAGAGGCTTAGTAATTTTTGAAAAGTCCTTAATAAATCTTCGATAAAAACTCGCATGCCATAAAAAACTTCTTATCGCTTTCATATTCGTAGGCTGCGATAACTTTTCAATTACTTCGATTTTTGCCTTGCCCACTTCAATTCCCCTAGAGAAAATTTTGTGGCCAAGGACTAAGCCTTCACGTACCATAAAGTGGCACTTCTCCCAATTTAAAACTAGATTTGTTTCTTCGCAGCGTTTTAACACTTTTCCTAAATTCTTTAAACATAACTCAAATGAGTCGCCAAAAACCGAGAAGTCGTCCATAAACACTTCCTTAATTTTTTCTATATATTTATCGAAGATGGCCAGCATGCACCGCTGAAAGGTAGCTGGTGAGTTGCATAGCCCGAAAGGCATCCTACGGTAGGCAAAGGTTCCAAAAGGGCAAGTGAATGTTGTCTTCTCTTAGTCCTCAGGTGCGATAGGGATTTAGAAGTATCCCGAAAGACCGTCGAGAAAATAATAAAAACTATGCCCGGATAAGCGTTCTAAAATTTGATCGATAAAGGGAAGGGGGGAAGTGATCTTTACGAGTGGCATCATTTAATTTACGGTAATCGATGCACATCCTCCATCCCATTACCGTCCTAGTTAGAATTAAATCATTATTTTCGTTTGTTACTACCGTGATCCCACCCTTCTTAGGAACAACCTGAACCGGACTTACCCATTTACTATCAGAAATTGGATAGATTATCCCCGCATCTAATAATTTAAGAACCTCTGCTTTTACAACCTCTTTCATATTAGGATTAAGACGACGTTGAGGTTGGACTACACCCTTAGAATTATTTTCAAAAAATATTTTATGGGTGCAAAAGGAGGGGCTTATGCCAGGAATATCAGAAATTTGCCACGCTATAGCTCGGCGATGTTTTTGTAGTAGTTTGATCAATTGATCGTTTTCGGATTGAGAAAGCAAAGCCGAGATTATAACGGGCAATTTAGAATTTTGTTCAAGGAAGGCATATTTGAGATGTTCGAGAAGGGGTTTTAGTTCTAAGTTGGGTGGTTCATTGTAAGAGTTCTTTAAAACTTTTTCATTTTCAAAAATAATATTTTCGTAATTTTTTTGGCTAAACACTTGTTCATTTGCAAAGTTGGCTTGTGCGGACATAACAGTGTCTTCAAAAACATTTGTAGAAAAATCAGAAAAAAGAGGAAGAAAAATCATTGGAAGAAATATTTGAAAGATAAAGAGAGGAGTCTTCATTTAAAACATCGAGGAAGAAACATGAGTCGTCATTTTTTAAAGAATTTTTCATGGATTGATTTATTGAAAATGTTATCTCGTCATCTCCCATGCGAAGCAAAAGTTTCCCGTTACTCACATCGATGACCGCACGAGAGGTGGCTAGGAAGGGACGACCAAGGATAAGGGGAACCTCGACGTCTTCTTCAATATCAATAATGACAAAATCCACCGGGAAGATGAATTTGTCGACCTTCACTAGCACATCCTCAACGATACCTAACGGATATTTAATTGAACGATTGGCTAACGCTATACTCATTCTTGTAGGGTTGAGAGTGCCCAAACCTAGCTTCTTGAATAAAGAAAAAGACATCAAATTGATGCTCGCTCCAAGATCCGCTAACGTATGTTTTACAAAAAGGTCGCCAAAAACACAAGGAATTGAAAAACTACCCAGATCATTTATTTTTTTGGAAGATTTCAGTTTTTAATGACCGCCGAGCACTCTTCATTTAATGTCACGTGAGAAAGATTTTCCAATTTATTTTTGTTCGTTAATAAATCTTTTAGATATTTGGCGTACTTAGGCATTTGGCTAATCGCTTCATGAAACGACAAATTAATATGAATTTGTTTAAATATTTCAAGAAAGCGCTGATATTGATTATCTAGCTTATCTTTCCTAAGCTTAGAGGGGTAGGGTGGTGGCGGAAATTCTTTTAAAATCTCGAGATCATTATTTTTAAAACCATCTTTCTCTTTTTCCAAAATAGATGTTTCTTGTTCATTTTCAAAAGTAGAGTTTTCTTTTCCAAAACTTTTATCAGTTATTTCTTCGTCACTAATTCGTTCAGTAGTAGGAGAGACAATCACCTCTGGCTCTTCCCTTATGGTGGGCTCGTTACCAACCTTACCGCTCCGAAGGGAAATCACATTTGCGTGCTCCCTTGGGATAGGTTCAGTGTTCGAGGGAAGAGTTCCAGGTGGTCTCTTGGAAAAAGCCTTGACAAGTTGCCCGACCTGGTTTTCTAAACTTTTCACGGAGCCAGTTAGACTTCTAATATTAGCTTCGTTCGAGCTTATATATTTAGAAAGGATCTCCTCCAAAGGGGAAGGTTTTTAAAAATTTTGGTTTTGATGTTGTGGTGGTGGTGGTGGAGTGAAATAGTGTGGTGGATGTGCGGCATTCGCGGGATTATTCCAAGAAAAATTAGGATGGTTACGCCATCCAGGATTATAAGAGTTCGAAGAAGAATTAAAACCAGGAGGTGCAGAAAAATTAGAAAAAGCAGAAAAATTATTGGCAGAATTATTTTGAGTAGGCCTGGGTATGTTCCCCAGATAATCCACCTGCTCGACAGCAACAACATTCATATTTTCAAATACCTTAGCGGCGAAGGCAGCAGTCATCTCCGAAATCTTCTTGTTCAGCACCTCCACTTGCAGCACCAGTTGCGACACCGAATCCACTTCATAGATATTTGCAGGTTTAGATGGGCGAGTCCTAGACAAATTCCACTGATAAGTGTTCATCGCCATGTCCTCAATAAGCTCAAGAGCGGCTTCCGGAGTTTTGCGGTCCAAAGAACCAGCGGAAGCGGTATCTATCATTTGCTTAGTTTCTTGATTTAGCCCATTGTAAAATGTCTGGACCTATAACCATACAGGCAGAGCATGATGAGGGCATCTTCTCAAAAGTTCTTTGAACCTCTCCCAAGTGTCATAGAGGGTCTCAGAAGCAATTTGAGAATAAGAAGTAATATCATTTCTTAATTTAGCAGTTTTTGCAGGAGGGAAATATCGAGCAAGAAATTTATCAACTAGAATGTTCCAAGTAGTGATTGATCCTCTTGGAAGAGAACTCAACCACTGTTTGGCTTTCGTCATTAAGGAGAAGGGGAAGAGTTTTAGCCTAATCGCATCGTCTGAAACACCATTTATTTTAAAGGTGTCACAGATCTCGAGAAAACTAGCAATATGTAAGTTTAGATCTTCATCTTGTAATCCGTCGAACTGTACATATTGCTGCACCATTTGTATGATGCTAGGCTTAAGCTCAAAGTTTTTGTTCGCAATTGCAGGTCGAACAATACTTGTTTCAGTCCCCTCCAGATTGGGTCGAGCATAATCGGACATGGTCCTTTGCTGAGCCATTTCTGGGTTAGGGTCTCCCATTTCAAAATTAAAATTGCAATCCCCATAGGAATCCTCATCCACTGTTTGAGAAGTGGAAGCTCCGAATTGTAGTTGTCTCCAAAAGGAGCGTTCGATTTCTGGGTCCAAATAAACAAGTAGCGATGAATTCGTGCGGGTCATGAACTAAAAAACAAATGAAAGAGAGCAAAAGGAAATAAAAACTTGAATACGAGAATTTTTTGTTTGTTTGGATTTTTGCAGAAGTAATAGCGAGAACGTTTTCAAAATATTGACGAAGAATTTCCCCGGCAACGGCGCCAAAAACTTGGTGTGAAAATTACTTTCAACTCGAAAAGGCAAGCGTACCTATCGAATTGTAGTACCAAGGTCGTATTTAAACACGGGGTTGTCAAGTACTGCTACTCACGCTTTAACTATTATCCTACCGAAAGATAAATGGTTTTTGAGAATTTTTAATGTAAAACTAAAGATAATTTTTTAGACGAAAAACTTATAATAAAAGGCTAGCACCCGATCAGTAAATCACCATGAAATGAGATAAGATGAAAAGAGCATAGTTTTATCTTTGCAAATCAAACTCGACTGTGACGGATCCGAAAATAAGACAAAATCTTGCTAGAGCATTAGGTCTACTAACTTATAGACGCTTTGATCGAAATCTCTTTACAGATCAAAGAAGCCTAAAGTTGCATTATCGAGGTGATCCGTACTATTGGATTTGACTCCAATCCGGAGGATTTACGTCATCCTATCTCTAGGGTTGCGTGCAACTCCTTCCTTCTTTGAGTGATCTTTCAAATCAACGAGTCCCTCAACTATTATGAAATGAGATCAAAGGCCTACTACCGTATACCGGAAATACAGAGTCGGCACAAAATAAATCAAAGAAGGATCGAGCATGAAATAACAAAAATAAAACTAAGAAATAAAATAAACCCTCATCTCACTTCATGGATCCTCACGATCGAATGCTAAGTAAAATTAGTTACTCATAATTGAAAGAGAAAACAAAATAAGATAAGAGAAATTTTTTTTCATTGCTTGATAAAAAGAGAGTACACAATATATAAAAAACTATACTTATATTGAAGAGAAAAAGGGATTACAATAATTAAAACTAGTACAACAATATTGAAAAGAAAACAACTCATAGAACAAGCACCTCACTTCTCTCTAACTCCAACTTTCTCTAAACTTCTTAACATAAAATTTCTTACAAAAAGTGGTGTCCATAATAAGGAGGGGAGGGATTCCTTTTATATGAGAGGGAGAAGGTTCTAGATGAGATGGAAATGAAGGGTCATGGGGGGGTGGCCGGCCATGCATGGTGAAGTGGGTTCATTGTATGGAATTAATGAAGGGAGAGGGAAAAAGGTGGGTTCATTGTATTTTATTTTTGGGAATGATCAAAGAGAACGTAGAGTAGAGAGGGGGAGTGAATGGGGAATAAAGAGGGGAGAAAGAAAATAAAAGAGAGGAAAGAGGGGGTCGGCCAATGCATGGGGAGGTGAATGCATGTGGAAATAATGAAGAGAGAGAGAGGGGGGGGATGAATGTGGAGGGTGGCCGGCCATGCAAAGGTGAGTGGGCTGCATGGTTAGTGGGCTCGGGTAGGGTGGTGGGCTGCTCTTGGACTTGAGTAGGCTGCTCCAAATGGAGGAGGGCTCGGGCTTGGACATGAGGGCTGCTTGCATTGGGATCGGGTTTGCTTGGTAGGTGGCCTGGCTGCTCCATAGTGAAGAAGTGGGCTGCAATATAGTGGGGCTCGGGTTTGCACATGTTGGAGGGCTGCATCATGTAGCATTAAACCTACAAATAAAACAACAATAGAGCATTAGTTAAATATAAAAACATGACTAAACATAAAACATAAAACATAAAGAGTAATAAGAACAAACTACATAAATAAAACATAACAAGACATTAAACATAACATAACATATAACAAAACTATAGATTATTAAATCTCAACACGAAAAGACTTTAATAAAACATAATATGCATAAAAATGCAAAAAACTATAAATAAACTTAGGACTTTATTAAGCTAAACTAAATAAAAAGGATGACTAAAAGTAGTCATCAATGCCCTGAGTAAGAAGACCTGCGCAAATCATTGGACTTTTAGTAGAATCCTTGGTAGAAGAGTTTCTGTTAATGGGTATCTTGGTCGGAAGTTGCGACTCGTTGAGCAGTTTGGAGGTGGCAGAGCCTTCATGGATTACGCCTACAAGGCTACATCAAAAGGATGATCCTGATCTACTGCACCTCTACAATAGAACTAAGAAAGGGGAGTTACCAGCCTTTTCTATTGATAACGCAGGTACCTTAAGGTACCGTAGTAGATATTGTATCCCCGCTATTGAGGATATTCGGGTTAAGTTATCTAATGAACCACATGGTTCTAGTGTCGCCTACCACCCTTGTTCTACTAAGATATATAGGATCTGAAGCAGATTGTTTGGTGGTATGGTATGAAAAAGGATATCGCCAAGTTCGTGTTTGAGTGCTTCACTTGTAAGCGAGTTAAGGCCGATCATGGAAGGTCTGGTGGCAAGTTGACGTTGTTAGTGATTCCAAGTTGGAAGTGAGAGAGTATTTCTATGGACTTCGTTACTGGTTTGTCGAGATCTCCCCGAGGACATGATTCTGTATGGGCTATAGTTGATAGACTAACGAAGTGTGCTCACTTCGTTCCTTTCAAGATTGATTACTCCATGAAGAAAATAACATAGTTATACCAGGATGAGGTTATCAGGCTATATGGAGTGCCGGTGAGTATTGTGTCGGATCGAGACTCCAGGTTTATGTCTCGTTTTTGGAAAAGTTTACAGGAAGGATTGTGTATCGATCTGAGGTATTCTACCGCTTATCATCCGCAGACAAATGGTCAAACTAAAAGGGTAAATCAGATTGTGGAAGACATTATAAGATGTTATATTTTGGACCATGGAGGAGCGTGGGACGAGCGTTTTAGACTGATGGAATTTTCTTATAACAATAGTTATCAAGAGAGCTTGCAGATGACCCCATTTGAGGCCTTGTATGGGAGATGTTGCAGAACTCCCTTGATTTGGGCTGAAGTTGGCGAAACACCATTGTTGGGTCTGGAAGCCTTAGAAGAAATGGATATTTCTGTACGACATATTTTAGAGAAGCTTAGAATAGCTCAGGAGCATTATGAAAAGAACGCTAATCGGCGAAGGACAGATTTGGAATTTGCGGTTGGGGACATGGTGTTTATTAAAGTTTCCCCTATGTCCGGCGTCAAGAGGTTTGGTAAGAACCATAAGTTGGATCCTAGGTATGTGGGACCCTTCAAGATTGTTAAACGTATTGGAATGTCAGCCTATAATGTAACACCCCCATCCGTCACATGGAATATAACAGAAGGTTCGGCCGGGGCCCCACACCATATACCACAGACAGTTAGTGGAGTTACGTATTAATACCAAATTACCACCAAAGGAATTCGAATCCTAACTCAGAGCATTCTAGCGGAAGCTTTTTAAAACAGCTATAAGAACCCATAAATAACACATGAATGTCCACTACAGACACATTAGGAATGAAAGAACATTCACAAAATTCTTAGCCTTATGGCCTTACAATAGTTTGCTTAACAAAAGTGTTTTACATACTTCGGCTCTCAAGCCGGCCATACATGACAGTATTAAAAGAAAACACTTCACTTTGGCCTTCAAGGGCTAGCACAACAACAAGGGCTTCAGCCTACTATTTGCCACTAGGCTCACCTATTCCTGCATAAGAACAATCCACCGTACGGTGGCAAAACAAGGCAATGGTCAGCTAAAGCTGACCAAATATAATGACCCCACCCCTTACTCGGGGTGGCGGTGCCCCTTCCCTACATTTCATTAGTATAATCAATCATGGTATAGAAAGTAAAATTTAAGTACACTTAACCACAGGCGTAGGCACACATGGCCACACACCCCGTGCTCTCAGGGCACATTCTTGGTGAATCCAGTCCATTTCGAGGCTTCACCACCACCCCCAGGGCAGCAAACATCGTGAGCATTTCAGTCCTTCCGGCCAAATCCTAAGACTCGCCCCCTATGCCCCCGGTAAGTGCCATGTACATTAGGTCTCTTTAACCGAACAATATAGAGCGTGTACGGTTCAGCTCAACCCATTGCTCACATCGCCATGTCAGTTTAAGTCATCAGCGCGGGTCAGCCTCCCCGATTCCCGAAGAATCGATCACACAATATTACATAACCCAGTTATGCACAAGGTTGGATCCCAGGCCACCAAGATGGAAGAAATGCGCTTCTGCCCTGTTTTCCGGGTGCACCTTGGAGTTAGTCCCCAAGGCTCCCTGCTGCGATCTACCACGTAGAAACCCGAAATAAAGACAAATGGCACAGAGTCTTCTCCGGCAATACATGCATAATGAAAACATCACCGATCCAGACCAACTTGTCTGGGTAAGCTTCATACAACATGCCTATGTCCGTACTTCGATTCCGGACTCTATATGCAAAACAACGGGGATACACCATATCTACCCAAAGGAACACCTCACGCTCACCGCACACTCGTGGGAGGGAGTTTCCTATGCAAAAGGGAGAGGACTTCACATGTCCAAGTAGAGAATCATTACCCTTGGAATCCTCTTTGGAGCTATGCCAAAGATCTAGACGGATGAACACGTCCGCAACGATCTAGACATCACAAATATGGACTCGGCTTGCGAATTGGAGCCTCAGAACTCGGTGGCGGCGGGATTTCTTCCTTATTCTTCTACTTCCTCACTCTCCCATATATCTACCACTTATACAGAGAAACTTACAGAGGAAATGAGTTTGAAAACCTAACTCTCGACCATAAAAACCTGCCAGGGTTAACAACAGCTGTCGGATCCATAAAAACCAGCGGACGACCACGAATGAGAGATGGAAGGTTTCCTTAACCGCTCAGCGCTGCTCGGCGTTTTTGTCGAGCTCTGCTCGATGATTTCATCGAGCTCTACTCGATGATTTTTGTCGAGCTCTGCTCGGTTCAACGATTTCGTCGAGCTCTGCTCAATGATTTTGTTGAGCTCTGCTCGACAATTTTCATCGAGCTCTGCTTGATGATTTCGTCGAGCTCTGCTCGACGTTTTCATCGAGCTCAGGCCAAGTCTTAGCCTGAGACTCTTTAGGGTGTTACAATCCTCCCCTCCTTATAAGAATTTCGTCTTGAAATTAGCATATAGTTATAATCAACACATCAACTTTTAATCATTTAGGACAACAGTAAGAATGTTGTTGTTATAACTCAAAATATTGTTACCACACTCCTAGACAAACAACTCCGGATAGTCTTCGCGCATGGTTTGATCTCGCTCCCATGACAGCTCTCCCCGGACACAGTTGTCCCACCGAACCTTGACCATCCCGATTGACTTGTTCTCAACTGTTTGATCGCCGTATCCTCGATTCGAATGGGCCTAACTTTCATGGTTAGCCCACTATCGACTGATACTTGATCCGCAATAACCAGTTGCGCTGGCTCTTTCACGGCTTTGCATAGGACCGAGATGTGAAATACATCATGCAATCCACTCAGCTCTACCAAAAGTGCTAGCCGATATGCGGCTTCACCAACACGCTCCAAGATCTCAAAAGGACCAACATATCTCAAACTAAGCTTCTTTAAGCGTCTAATCCTTGATACGCCTTTAAATGGCTTTATCTTGAGGTATACCTAATCGCCTACCGCAAACTCTACGTTCTGATGCTTGGCATTGTAGTACTTGGCCTGCCTATCTTGGGCTATTAATAGTCTCTCTCAAATCAACTGTATCGTTGAAGTAGCATCTTCAACGTCCCTTCGCTTGTATAGCTTCGATTCTCCTGTTTCTACCCAAGACAATGACGTATGACATCTCCTTCCGTATAGAGCCTCAAAAGGCGCCATTTGAATGCTGGCTTGGTAGCTGTTATTATAAGCAAACTCAATCATGTAAAGATGGTCTTCCCACATTTTTCCAAATTTCAACGCACACATACGAACCATGTATTCCATCGTCCTTTTCACCCTTTCGGTTTGCCCATCTATTTGTGGGTTAAAAGCAGTGCCAAAGTTCAACTTGGTGCCCAACAACTGATGAATTAGCCTCCAATCATTAGACGTGAACCGACCATCACGATCACTAACAATGATCTGGGGTATGTCGTGCAATCAGACTATGTTTTCCATATAAAGCTTCGCCAACTTCTCCACTGAATCATCCTTCCTATTGGGTATAAAATGTGACACCTTCGTTAAACGATCAGCGACCACTCAAATGGCATTGTTCCCCTTGTGCAATCTCGGCAAACCGTGCACGAAATCCATAGAGATGTCATCAAACTTCCACTCTGGTAAAGGCAGGGACTTTAGAAATCCACCTGGCTTCTGCCATTCAGCCTTCACCAAGGCACAAGTTTGACACTTTGCCACGTATAACGCTGTCTTTCTTCATACCTGGCCACCAGAACAGCCTCTTCAAGTCTTTGAACATCTTTGTGCTCCTAGGGTGAATTGAGTACTTAGTAAAATATGCCTCGTACATCAGTTCTTCTCGTAATTTCCCAACGTTATGGCCATCGTCAATAAAGAACTGATCATTCGACCCATCCACGGACTCTGCCAAGCAACGTTTCAAGCTTACATCCAACTCCAAGGCCCGTCGAATCCTGTCGGCGAGGTCATATTGAACTTCTATCCAACTTAAACATGCATTAGCACTAGATCCCTTGTCAACACATGAGATCTCCAAAGCCTCCAAATCATGAATGAGCCGCTCGTCATGCATCTGCAACTAGTTGGCCTGTGTAGGAGTTCTACGACTCAGAGCATCTGCCACAACATTCCCCTTCCCAAGAATATAATGAATCTTGTAGGTGTAGTCCCTAAGGAACTCCATCCACCTACGTTGGCGCATGTTCAGGTCCCTTTGATCAATCAGATACTTCAGACTCTTGTGATATTAATAAATATCGACATTTACTCCATATAGGTAATGCCTCCAAATCTTGAGAGCGAATACCACGGCTGGCAATTCCAAGTCATGTACCGGGTAGTTCCTCTCATGCACCTTTAACTAACGTGATCCATAGGCTATCACCTTCCCGTGCTGAAGTATAACACATCCTAACCAACTCCCAGAGGCGTCACTGTAAACCTCGTAGCCCTCAGAACCACAAGGCGAACATAACACATGTGTCGTGGTCAAACGACACTTTAGTTCTTCGAAATCTTGTGTGTACTCAGGCGACCAAACAAACTTATGATCCTTCCTTGTCAGAGTAGTGAGGGGCAATGCTATCCGCGAGAAGTTCTCCATGAAGCGCTTGTAATAGCTGACAAGCCACAGAAAACTCCGGACTTCCGCCACCATAGACAACACAGGCCACTCCCGTATAACAACTATCTTTGCCGGATCTACCGCAATTCCTTCTCCACTAACTACATGACCAAGTAACACTACCAAGGACAACCAAAATTCACATTTGGAGAACTTGGCATACAGTTGGTTCCTCCTCAATGTCTCCAACACCATATGCAGATGCTTGAAATGATCATCCTTGCACTGCGAGTACACAAGTATATCATCGATAAAGACTATCACGAACTGGTCAAAGTATTCTCTGAACGTTCTGTTCATCAACTCTATAAACACGGATGACGCATTCGTCAGCCCAAACGGCATGACGGTGAACTCATAATGGCCATAACGTGTGTTGAAAGCCGTCTTGGGAATGTCACTTTCCCTTATCCGCAGCTGATAGTATCCGGATTTCAGATCCAACTTCGAGTACACAATTGACCCGACCAGCTGATCGAACAGATCATTAATCCTTGGGATCAGATACTTATTCTTCTCTGTTAGCTTATTCAACTCCCGGTAATCAATAAAGAGTCGTAAGCTTCTGTCCTTCTTCTTAACAAAGAGGACCGGCGTGCTCCAAGGCAACAAACTTGGACGCACATAACCTTGTTCCAACAGTTCTTGAAGCTGTACTTTCAATTCCGCCATCTCCTTAGGCACTAAGCGATACAGGGAGCGTGACATAGGTTTGTGAAAGAAAGGAGATAGATCTTACTTACTCTAGTTAAATATATATATTATATAAAGGAGCAAGCACAACACAAAAATAAAGAAAGAAAGCAAGCAATCCAGATGACACAAGGATTATAGTGGTTCCCCAATAAACTGGGTACATCCACTCTTCTACCACCCTGGTAGGAATCCACTATAGGCTTTTGATCAGGTGCCCTGTTACCACAATATCTATTTTCTAAGGGAGATATAACAACCCTTTGAGCTTTTGATCAGGTGCCCAAAAACAACACAGGTTTTTGATCAAGTGCCCTGCCACCAAAGAGTTTACTTTTGAAGGGAGTAATAACCCTCTACAGAGGAGGTGAAAGTAAAAGATGTTGAGAGTCTTCTCTTTCTCAAGTAAGTGAGAAGACTAAGTGGATTGCTGATGATGCCAAAGCTCCCCCTGAGATTTTATAGATGATCAGGAAATGGAAGCTTTACTTTAGGGTGTAGGCCTTCAGATTGATGTTGATCTCCAGCAAGCCTTTTAGACTGATTTTGTATTTTTGTCTCTTGAAAGCTTGGAGCTGATGAAGAAGATGAAGAGTTGTTCAGGAAGATGCTTTTTGCCGAGAGTTCTTCTTCTTTGAGAAAAAGCCTTCTTAATTTTCTCTCTTATCATCTGTGAGATATAATTATCTGTATATTTATTGCTTGGAGAATTCAAACATTTGAATTCTTTTTGTCTATGGAATGACTGAATCAATTCCCAAGAATGGAATCTGCCTTGAGAAATCAATTGGCATTTAATCTCTGTAATAAGACATATTTAATGTTGCCATTCAAACGGCTATATTTGACAAGAATATATAGCATTAAATCTGAGAGTTATAAATGCCAGCAATTAAGCCTTAATAAATTCTGTCAGCTGTAAATAAATTTGTCTGAAAAACTGTACAGGAAATCACTAAACTGAATTTTAAAGCTTCTTCAAACTGAGCTCGGAGATCGTTGATCTCAGCTCAGAGATCATTGATCTCAGCTCAGAGATCGTTGAGCTGAGCTCGGAGATTTTGAACTGCATAATCGTTGAACTGAGTTTTACATTTCTTTGAATTGAGCTTTGAGATCTTTGATCTCAACTCAGAGATCGTTGAACTGAGTTCGAAGATTTTCTTCCAGCAATTTTCTGAACTTCAAATCTGAACTTCTCTAGAATTTTTCTGAATGAGCAAACCTGAAAATAATCCTATGACCCATGACTATACATTTTGGGTCAATCTAATCATCCTAATAGTGATCCTTGCCCAAATCAGAACTAGGGTTCCAACAGTTTGACACCTAGCACTAGCTCAATGGTAAAGTCGATCTATCGTTGAGGTGGAGCTCCAGGGAGATCTTCAGGGAATACGTCAGGAAACTCAGATACAACTGGGATGCTGTCCAGACCAAGCTTGGGCTTCAAAGCCTCCACTAAAGTGAAAAATAGCTCTGCACCACTACGAACTTCCTTAATCACCTAGAGAGCAGACATCAATGTCTTGCTCGACCCCTTCATGCCTTAGAACATCGTCTCACGATCTGTATCTAGTCCCAATCTAACCACCATATGGTTGCAATCAATGTACGCACGCTGCTCCGAGAGCCAGTACATACCAAAGATCACGTCGAACTCCACTATCGTCAGTAGCGACGCTTACAAATCATATTCATGACTCCCAATCTATATCTTCACGCAACAAACTCTATCCGTACACATAGAGCACCCATTAGGCAGAAGCACATCCAATTTATCCCTTGCCATCAAAGAAGGTACTGCGATGCGTGATACAAATTCTTCGGACAAAAAGGAATGTGAAGCTCCCGTATCAAACAGTGTTCTCGATAGACAATCAAGGATTAATACAAAGCCTAGCAAAACCAGTCATAAGCTAACACGCGTTAGGCAACAAGTATTTAAAGCTAAACTGTTATTAATTAAACCATACCTGTTATCACGTCAGCCTACTTTATGGCCTCTTGTTGGCCAATATTGTACACTCTAGGCTGGGCTTGAGCATAGTGGGATGCGGTTGACTCCACCACCTTTCCCTTCTCCTCATATGTTTCTCCAGGCATCTTCTCAAACTTTGGACGTCCGCTCCAACAATCTCGGGCAAAGTGTCCCGGCTTCCTACAGTTATAATATGCACCCGGGGTTTGGCCTGTAGTTTCCCCAGATGTACTAGAAGAAGGGGCTGGAGCCGAAGTCCTAGCCTTCTTATTCCACTTACGGAACCCAGACTTTGAGGAGTTCGGCACTTTGAACTCCTTCTTCTTCGCACTCGAGTCCTTCTTCTCTTGGACTCTCTTCAGATCTTTTTCCAATGATCGGGCCATATTGACCAGGGTTAGGAAGCCTTGTGTCATAGGCCCATAAAGTAGTAGCCTCAGGTCATCACGCAGAACCTCGTAGAACCGGTTGGTCTTACGCTCCTCATCGGCAAATGTAGAGCTAGCATAACTACCCAATCGCGTAATCTCGTGGAGATACTCATCCACCCTACTATCTCCTGGTGTCAGTCTCTGGAACTGATTCTCCATATCGATCCTCTATACTGAGGGAAGGTATCTTGCCAAGAATAACCTCGAGAATTCCTCCATCGAGACATCAGTGAGTTGCCTTCCTACCAAGGGATGCATCTCCAACTCTTCCCACCATAACCTCGCCTCTCCATCCAACATGAAGGTGTCTATGGTGGTCTTCTGCCATTCCTTCGTTTTAGTGGCCGTCAAGACTCTCTTCACTCGAGAGAGCCAATCTTCTGCTTGGGATGGGGTTCCAGTCCCCAAAAACACCGGGCGATTAAAGCTCATTGCATGCTTAAGCTTCTTCATTGTTGCTCTTCTTGGTACTAAAGGCTCTACCACTGCTTGTTCCACCATTCTAGGTTCTGCTGCTCGAAGCGGTACCTGCTCCCCTGCAGGGGCAGGATGCTGCACTTGCCTTCCTGGCTGGGCGTTTAGCATCGCAAACACCGCCTCAGCCACAAGTCTTTTAGTTTTCGCCGAAGGAGGTGTTATAGGAACGTCATTGGGTGTACTACTTTCCTCAGAAAGCGGGTGTTCTGACTACCCTCGCCTCTCCTGGTCACCTATAGTCATACAACACACCATTAAGTGACCAAACAGAATTGTAAAAAGCAATCATAGGAATACGCAGGTTCCTTAAACATGTGTATTTTCATTCCTAAGTGGACATTCATGGGTTCTTTTCATGTTATAACGATGACGCACATACATGTGCTCACCACCCCTTAAAAGAATTTGCCCACGAATTCAAATAAGCAAGACCGAAGCCGTAGTCTGATACCAAATTGTAACACCCCCATCCATCACATGAAACATAATAGAAGGTCTGGTTGGGGCCCCACGCCATATACCACAGACAGTTAGTGGAGTTACGCATTAATACCAAATTACCACCAAAGGAATGCGAATCCTAACTCAGAGCATTCTAGTGGAAGATTTTTAAAATAACTATAAGAACCCATAAACAACACATGAATGTCCACTACAACCATATTAGGAATGAAAGAACATACACAAAATTCTTGGCCTTATGGCCTTACAATAATTTGCTTAACAAAAGTGTTTTATATACTTCGGCTCTCAGGCCGGCCATACATGACAGTATTAAAAGAAAACACTTCACTTTGGACTTCAAGGGCCAGAAAAACAACAAGGGCTTCAGCCCGCTATTTGCCACTAGGCTCACCTGTTCCTGCATAAGAACAATCCACCGCACGATGGCAAAACAAGGCAACGGTCAGCTAAAGCTGACCAAATATAACGACCTCATCCCTTACTCGGGGTGGCGGTACCCCTTCCCTGCATTTCATTTGTATAATCAATCATGGTATAGAAAGTACAATTTAAGTACACTTCACCATAGGCGTAGGCACGCACGACCACACACCCCGTGCTCTCAGGGCACATTTTTTGTGAATCCGGTCAATTCCGAGGCTTCACCACCGCCCCCAGGGTGGCAAACAATGTGAGAATTTCGATCCTTTCGGCCAAAGCCTAAGACTCGCCCCCTATGCCCCCGGTAAGTGCCACGTACATTAGGTATCTTTAACCGAATCACATAGAGCGGGTACGGTTCAGCTCAACTCATTGTTCACATCTCCATATCAGTTTAAGTCATTGGTACGGGTCAGCCTCCCTGATTCCCAAAGAATCGATCACACAATATTTCATAACCAAGCTATGCACAAGGTTAGATCTCAGGCCACCAAGATGGCATAAATGCGCTTCTGCCCAGTTTTCCGGGTTCACCGTGGAGTTAGTCCCCAAGGCTCCCTGCTGCGATCTACCACGTAGAATCCCAAAAAAGAGAAAAATGACACAGAGTCTTCTCCGGCAATACGTTCATAATGAAAATATAACCGATCTAGACCAACTTGTCCGAGTAGGCTTCACACAACATGTCTATGTCCATACTTTGATTCCGTACTCTATATATAAAACTACGGGGATACACCATATCTACCTGAAGGAACACCTCACGCTCACCGCACACTCACGGTAGGGAGTTTCCTATGTAAAAAGGAGAGGACTTCACATGTCCAAGTAGAGAATCGTTACCCTTAGAATCCTCTTTGGAGCCATGCCAAAGATCTTGACGGATGAACACGTTCGCAACAATCTAGACTTCACAAATCTGGACTCGGCTTGCGAATTAGAGCCTAAGAACTTGGTGGTGGCGGGATTTCTTCCTTATTCTTCTACTTCCTCATTCTCCCCTCTCTCTACCACTTAGAAAGAGAAACTCACAGAGGAAATGAGTTTTAAAACCTAACTCTCGGCCATAAAAACCCGCCAGGGTTAACTCCAGCTGTCGGATCCACAAAAAACAGCGGACGGCCACGATCAAGAGATGGAAGGTTACCCTAACCGCTCAATGCTGCTCGATGATTTTCATCGAGCTCTGCTCGATGATTTTCGTCGAGCTCTGCTCTACATTTTCGTCGAGCTCAGGCCGACATTTAGCCTGAGACTTTTGGGGTGTTACATATAGGCTGGATTTGCCAGCAAGTTTTTCTGGTGTGCACGATGTGTTTCACGTGAGCCAGTTGCGAAGGTGTGTGCTTAGCGACTGAAAGATTCTTGATTTTGTGCCCTAGTTGGAGCATAATCTTTCTTATGTCGAAGTTCCTGTTCGCATTCTGGATACTCAAGATTGAGTGTTGCGAAGGAAGACCATACCAATGGTTAAAGTTTTGTGGCGAAACCAAGATGTGGAAAGCACGACTTGGGAGTTGGAGTCAGCTATGAGGGAGGCTCATCCTCATCTATTCTCCTAGTTTCTTTCGGTATGTACTTTCATTATATAATCTTGATTATTTTCCTTTCATAGTGGAATCTTTGTGCGTTAAGTTTCAGGACAAAACTTTTTTGTAGGGGGAGTTGCTGTAACACCCCTGATTTTTTCAAGATTTATTTAAATTCTTTAGTGACGTATTTTGACGTTAGGGCATTACTGTGACGCTTGATTAACGAGTGTCCTTATTGGAGCATGGATTTTTGCTCATTGGTACCCAGGGTTTTGACTTAGAATATTAGTATGGCTAATTTCTTGTGAGTTTTGATATTCCCTTGCGAGTCGGGGTTGGTTTTGGAACACGGTGGAGCCTTTTGTGAATGCTGTGTTTTAACTTCGGGGAATGTTCACCCGAGTTTGGTTTGTCGAATATTGATTTCGACTTCATCGTTGGATTCATAGCGTCGGTATTTAGCTACGATGTAATTTTCGCAGAAATCTTAATTAGTGCGGGTTTTGGTCAATCAGACGTTTTAATTATATTAATAATATATTATATTGTTTAGTCTCTATAAATAGCCTTGCGATTAGACGTAACCCTATTCATCATCTTCTTCCCGAAACCGTCGGCCTGTTTGCGAAAGAGCGAGAACGGCGGACACTTCAAGGCTTTCGGCCGCAAATTGCAGGAGCTTTGGTGCTCAAAATCTTCGTTAGAGAGTAGATCCGGAAAGCTCTTACCAAGATCTACGTTTCTGCAATGAGTTTTTGTCATTTCGTGAAATTTTTGTGTTAAGAATTTCGTTTTGACCCTCCTTCGTCCTAAAAAGTTTCAGGTTTTACTGCTTAAGTGTTTTTGCGGCCAGATCCGTGAGGAGGAGTGCTGGTGTTGCCAGAGTTTGGCAAGGTTTGAGGCAAGTGGCGGTTTTCCCCCTTGCTTGTTCTTTGTTTCCTTTTTTCTTGGTTCTTTCCCTGTACAGAAATTAGGATTAGGGTTGAGTATAGCCATTATCGATTTGCTTTATAGTGTGAAACTCCCAGGCGAGAGCCGTTCGTGATAATTGGATTGTCTGTCTTAGTTAATTTGTTGTATTTGACTGTTCGGCTAAGTTAGATTCACCGGTTTGCGGGCTGTTAGCCTAAGCTTATCCTGCAGAGTGTTTTCCTGTCAGGTTAGAGTTAGGATTCGCCGAATATGTCAACCCAATTAGTATAATTTGGTCAAGTGTATAATTATTTGTCTAGGTTAATCTGTCGAAAGGTGGAGTGTTACTAAGTCTACGTTAGTAACTTGAATTCGTCTAATGTGGCTCTTAGTAAGATTAATCCGTCGAATTAGTGGCTGTAAATCTAAAGTTCGTCGATTACGAGTGATTAGAGTCGTCAGCTATAGGTTGAGAATTTCCCAAGTAAATTTCGGCGAGTATCAGTATGAGCATAGCCAAATTCGTCGAGTATCAGGAATTGAGATCGTCGAGTATCAGACTTGGCATTGAGTGGTGGTTTATACTATGTCAAATTCGTCGAGTATGGGGCTTGGCGTTGAGTGTTTTAGGCTTGACATTGAGAGAGTTGAGTGATCCTTTAGCCTAAGTTAAATTCTTCGAGTAAACTCGACGAATTTGTCAAGTAATGTTAGTTGGCGTTGAGTGCGTCGAGTGATGTTTGGCGCTAAGTCAAAAGTATTGAGTGCGCTGAATGCACTCAACACGACGTTGAGTGAAATAATGTTGAGTGTAACCTTGGCGTTGAGTAGATTCAGAGCTAAGTCAAAAACATTGAGTGGACTCAACACGGTGTTGAGTGGACTCAACGTGGCGTTGAGTGGAGGTAATCTCGCTGAGTAATCTGGTTGGCGTTGAGTGCGTTGAATGCACTCAATACGGCGTCGAGTGTACTCGACGCTTTCCTTGGACTTAACATTTTTATCCAATTCATCGTGTATTAAGATAATTATTGTTGCTAAGTGAAGTTCGTCGTATATCAGTTATATTCGTCGAGTGTACTCGACGAATCAGCTTGGACTTAGAAATTTCTTGCTGAATTAAGTTAAATTCGTCAAGTATGACTTAGAATGATTGTTACTTAGGAACTTTCTTCCTTTATATCAAAGGAGAGCTTCTGTGGTTTAGATGAGGTTATAAGTGTTTATGGATGTTAAGTGTGGCTTTTGGTTGGTAGTGGATACAGGACCCCCAACCTAGTGTAAAATTATGAATCATTACACTGCTAGAATTATATATTGGACTGTGAGTTGAGTTGGACAATGTGGCCACCTTCACAGCACATTTTTTATATATTTGGACTGCCTGGTTGTGTTGGAAAATGTTGCCACCGCCATAGTACCTTCTTGAAATATTTTGGGTCTGTAAGTTCGGGTTGGACAATGTGGCCACCGACTCAGGACCCTTTCTTACCAGTGTTAATGATTCACATGAGTAGAGTTATTAAGTCTCTTTCCTCATTTTGTACATATATATGTTATTCTGCTTACTTTTGCCGATGTTCTCGAAGCATGGCTTCGTTTCGCACTTGGTGCGACTTTCTTACTTTTGAACTCAAAAAGAAATCTTTTACCTTCGTCATATGAATAATTTGCTAAGTTTTGTCAGTTTCCTCATGATGGGTTGGTAAGCCTTTTTTTCTTTTTGGTTTATTGCTAACCTCTTTGGTCTTGTTCGCCACTTGTATTTTCCTACTTGTTTAGGTGTTCTTTCTTTGAATGCCTCAGGTTTGGAGAAGTAGTCAGTTAAGCGGCTAGTGTTGGTTTTGACTGGTGGTTGCAGTTGTCTCTTTTCCTCACCTTTTGTGAGGTAGTGTGTAGTTTTACTCTTGTTCAAACATACTTATATTTTAGTGGGTTCGTGTTAGGATTGTTGACGCCCACTGGATTTTGTTTAATGTTAAGTATTTGTTAGCTGCTATATTTCTATATTTTTGTGTAGATTTACTTGCTCTCTGGGAAGGTTTTATGTTCGGTTGCATGTTAGATATTTTAAATTATAAAAGTATTGCTTCTATCTCATGCATATCATTTTCTAAAAGCTAAAGTCACTATATCTTTTTGAACGCACAAACTAATATTTATACTTATACTAAATCTAGAGTCTTGTATACCATGAATTGTCCTAAATAGATGTTTTTGCTCACGTAAGATGTCAAATACTATAAACAAACTATTTTCTGTAGCATATATTTATAATTTCACTTATGGACTAGTTGATCCACTGAGCCGAGAGATACGACCATCCAAAAATTAACTTAAAACATGATTTTTCTCACATCATAACTTAGTATTTTCATAAACTGTGTTGTGATTGGTGTTTGCCTGAACGTCTAATGTTATCCCCTATACGACGTGGCATCACGACACATGTTTTCTCTTACTCTGATTTACATTTAAATTCGGAGAAAATGCGGGTTCTGACAGGATAGGCGTCTTGTGGTATAGGTCGACCCGTGTGTTGGCGCTACCATAAGGCGGTTGTTATGGGCAAAAGACTGCCCTTAGCCGTGTTTTGTGTTCCGGGATGGGGGGGGGGTCTTACAGGCTCTCTGAAGCCCTCAAGAACTAAGTCTGCGAGGATCTTATCACAGGAGGGGATCCTCTCTCTTTGGCGGTGATGAGTTTCATCCTCGCTTGTATCATCATCATACTCACACCACTGGTGAGCATCATGATACCTCATCGGTGTCTCTGGATCTTAGAACTTGATCCCTTGGATGCTCGCTGGGTAGTTCCACACCTACATCGGTTGCTCCTCCCTCTCCATGGCTCTCTCCTTCCCAGGTCGCCTCGGTGGCTCTTCCTCATCCGTCGCTATCACGCGACAGGGAGAAGTCGCCATGACATCAGGGCGATGTGGGAACCCTGAGAGTATGGTCCTCTAGATCCTTCTCACAAACTACTCGAAAGCAGCCACAATAACAAACTCGCCTCGTCACGCCGAGTTACCAACTCCCACTGAGTTGCCGACCAACTCGCCTTGCTCGCCTACACTCACCATCTCGCCTACCAGCAAAGCTTTACCTCCTTGGCTGCGATCCACGCTCACCGCACCAAGTGTTTAAGTCGGGAAAATTCCCTACTCAAAAAATTGGATCAAGGCAACCTAAGGTTACTAGCTCAACGATTGGGCTCGACGGGTAGCGGGATAAGACACAGAAGTTGCCGAACAACAAATAGGACCCCAGTTACTGCGGAAGGAAGGTCCCACCACGTACCCGAAAGCTTAGAAGAAACAACCCTCCACAACCAAAAATGCCCAAGCAGGGTACGAGGAAGACTAGCTGGTAACTAAGTCGTGACCACTAAAGGGGATAGTCGCAAGCTTGCAAATAAGTTTCTCTGAAAAAGGAATCCAAAGGCTCAGCTGATGTCCAAGAAGAAGAGCTAACAAGATCTTGATGAGATTTTCAAGTGTCTCTCCTCGTACCCCTGGGGTCCTATTTATAGGGAAATCCAAAGAGAAAGGAATCTTATTTATAGCCCCACCCCTTGGCGACTAAGTGACTTCTTGGAGGAGCTCGCACCGCTGGGCGAGCAGCTGGCCTAGTCGCCTACCTAGCGAGTATGCGAGGGGAGCTCACCATACTAGCCTAGGCTTTTTGCAACCTGGCGCGTTGGATCTGACCTCTGTCTTAACTTGCTGACTTTTACTTCTGCTGACCTGGCTCTATAGGGGTCCACCCTCGACGAATACGGGTTGTACATGACCGTCATAGCTCGGAGTTGGACTAGGTGCGCAAATAGCCAATGAAAATAACAACAAAAGACAGAAGGATTTTTTAATGTGGAAAACCTGGAAAGAGTTAAAACCACATGGCCGAATTTGTGTCAGGCCAAAATGTACTATTTCATTGAATTTACAAGAGTTAGAGTTTACTTAGGGTAACAGGCCACCTTTCTGTTACAAAGCCTTTGAATACAAAAAAATAAAATAAACTAAGTCCATGATGCTCTGATAAGACCGTCCGATGGAGTGGTCCATTGTGGCTTCCTTTAGAGTAGAAAATTGGCTCAGTCCTTATAGCATTGTGCATCGAGTGCTAAATGGTCTAGAGAGGGAGCAGAGCAAATTCCGAGTGGATGAACGATTTATGTCTCACATCATTGCAGAAAAATTTCAGAGCTCTCTCTAGCCTCTAGAGTTATTTGTCTTCAAATGATGGTCTGGGGGCCCTTTTATAGTTTTTTGGAGGGATACACCGGTAATTGCAACCCCGATAGATTTTAAGGTGGCGAATGGCGTCGCCCCGTTCCATACACCTGGATTGCCAACTTTCATGAAATGATAGAAGTGCCCCCCCCCCCAGGCAGCTCGGGCTGCCTAGGTAGTTTGCTCGGTGGCTGCGGTGGCTGAAGGTGGGCGGAAGCGGTGGAGGCGACTTGGTGTGTGTGGCTTGGTTGCCTCCTGCATGTGTGTGTCGCTCGTGTGGGCACATGTTTGTTGCTTTTGCGCCCGTGTATGCTTGTATTTGTCCTCCTTACGGGGTGCTTTTGGTTCCCTAGGAGAGTGCGACTTGGTGTGTGTGGCTCATTCGTTCGGGTTGGCTCTGTAACATCCCGACTTTTATTGGCCCAACAGAGCCCTAGTGGGCCCAATAAAAGTGGCCCGAACCCTACCCAAACACGGTGGGAGATAACCCAAGGCAGGAAATATCGAGCTAGAGAACTCCGAATTAAGTTCTGTCGATTTCTGTGACCTCATATAACCCAGACGGGTGCATCGGACCCCGTCGCGTCTCAATTCGAGATCTAACGACAAATTTAGACACTTTGACCGTTTTAGCGCGCGACGACGCGCAAATCTTGGACTTTCGCCAACTGACTCTGATTCAACCCCAGTTAGTGGCGTTGGACTCGTGTGGTCAATACGAAGTCAACGGAAGTCGTCCCAGCCAATTTCGACGACAATTGGTCAATTCATGGTCAAATCAAGCATAGTCGTGCATCGAAAAGCGCACACAAACCAATTGTGACACGATACCCAAACTTTGACCAAACCCCGATGACTAGGACCCACTTTGACTTTGACCAGCAAGGGGTACCCACCCTAGGGTTGACTTGGTCAAACCTTCCTAAAAACCTATTTTTGGATTTCTTCTCCAAGAAGGGACCCACCTCCTCTCCTAGAAGGATAGCTATACCCCTCACTCTTCTTTGGGCCCTCCCCCAACCTTCATACAACCCACTATAAGTGGAGGCCCACCCTACCCTTCCTCTCCTCTCTTTTCCCCTTTCCTTTTCAAAGGCCCAAGCCCATGAGGGCATCTTTCTTTTTTTTCCCACATGGGGGAAAATATGGCACCTCCAGCTGTCCTTGGATAGTTGGAGGTGCCATATTTAATCCGACCTTTTGTAAAACTATCGGGCACCTCGACACTCGGGTAAATTGGACTACTACCCCTTTTCTTTATTGTTTACTCCAGTCTCGTACTGGTCAAGATTATTTTAGTACTTTCATTTCAGTTTACCCCAGTCTCGTACTAGTCAAGCTTATTTCTGTACTTTCATTTCAGTTTACTCCAGTCTCGTACTGGTCAAGCTTATTTCAGTACTTTCATTTCAGTTTACTCCAGTATCGTACTGTTCAAGCTTATTTCAGTACTTTCATTTCATTACTACTCTAGTCTCGTACTGGTCAAGCTTATTCAGTACTTTCATTTCAATACTAATCCAGTCTCGTACTGGTCAAGCTTATTTCTGTACTTTCATTTCAGTACTACTCTAGTCTCGTACTGGTCAAGCTTATTTCAGTACTTTCATTTTAGTACTACTCCAGTCTCATACTGGTCAAGCTTATTTTAGTACTTTCATTTCAGTACTACTCCAGTCTCGTACTGGTCAAGCTTATTTCAGTACTTTCATTTCAGTAATACTCCAGTCTCGTACTGATCAGGCTTATTTCAGTACTTTCTTCTCAGTACTATTCCAGTCTCGTACTATTCAGGCTTATTTTAGTACTTTCTTCTCAGTACTACTCCAGTCTCGTACTGGTCACATTTCATTCCAACACTTTAAATAAGCAGCATAATCACTGCACTTGTCCTTATTGCAATTTACTTTTATAATCCTGGGTCTTGCTCTGACGAGCAGTCGTTGTTAAGGTTTAGCCTTAGTTGGGGATAACCGGATTCGAAGTAGTCCTCCAGGTCTAGCCCCAAATAATACGCTCCCACGCTCCTTAACAAAAGTAGAGTTGAGCGCCACCGTCAGAAGTTTAAGCCTAGTAGGGCAGGTCGACGTAGACCCGATGTGTATTATGATTGCCATTTGTTTGATTGATTGTAAATTGCTTGCGGTGAAATAATGGCGGATCAGTCCCTCTCGCAGACTGTTTGTACTGGTACGGGAAGGTCGACGACTCAAGGCGATAGGGAAATGGGTACCACGGGTGACCAGCCGTTATATTATTCCCCGTCGGGTTTCCTCCGCTGGTCGGCCAAAACGATTCGCCGGATGTCGCTCACATCCAAGAGTACACAAGGTTGTACGTTAGGGCCTGGGGTTGTCCGGTACAACCACCCCCAGAAGTGGCAGGACTAGCTACTGTCACCGACGGCCACATCGGTGAGGCCCGCGGGGCTTGCTACCTTGCTGGAACAGAAGCAATCCATACTATATCGACATAGGGTTTGTGTGCGCGGCTGTGAATGCCTGCGATAGAATACAGGATATGAAAACCTGATGTGTTGTTATGCTAGTGGAGCCTTGTTATAACTGATTTATACTATTGCTTATTTCCTCAGTTATACTATCCTGCACTCTTTTATAGTTGCTCCTAGCTATACATATATGAAATGTTATGCTAACCCTCTTTTGCTTCAGCTATTTACTTCTGTTGGGTGGGTGTGTACACATCCCTAGTATATGGATCTGGGGAGGAGATTTGTTTCCACTTAGCTCTATGACTAACGGTTATTTAAATAACCATTCACAGGAAATGGAGAGTCGTAGTGACCCGTCGCCGCAAGAGATTATGCCAGTGGCTAAGACTACCCGAGCAGATGCACCCCTGACGTCCTCGGAGTTTAGAGACGTGAGTACTGCCGAGCAGCATAGGGAGAGAGAGTGTGAGGGTTATATGTAGTACATGTATATCCCATGAGCTTATATAAATACTTAGGCTTTAGCCCTAGAACCTCTTTATTTTTATATGATGTGTTATATATATATGAAGTGGTTTCCTCTAAATTCTTCTGCTATACTCTGATGGGTTATGGATGTTGTGATTCGAGCCGAGCAAGGCGGACAACTAGTGCTTAGAGAGGGTTGATCGTTTCCCCTAAGGAGCACTAGGTGGACGTCTTGGGCTAGTAGTACCCCTCCAGCCTGACCTGGGCAAAAGGTTGGGGGGAGGGGTGCTATAAATGGATCAGAGCGATCATGAGTCGTCCTTGTGGAGCAGTCACAGGATCCTTCCCTCCCTCGCTTTATTTTGGGTTCGGGACAAACCTTGCAGCGGAAGCCTGGTGGACCCTAGTGTAGGGGCTTAGGGATTACAGACTGTATGATAGTATGCCCTTACACCGTTGTTTCCGCTTAGTCTGTCATTTTTGCGAATTGCCCCTACTTTTGCAAAATACTGACACTCTTTCCTACTACTTCTCCAGATACCGGAGTACAGTAACGAGGGATCCTCGTCCAGAGGTTATGTTCCAGCTATCCCACCTCCAGACTCGGTCGCTCCTGTGGCTGTACCGTTTGCCGAGACTGACTTGGGGCAAACATTGACAGCCATTTTGGCCACTTTTCAGACTGCCTTGGCACACCCACCACGAGAGATGGCGGCACCTACTGATTTACTGACGATTTTTCGAGGACTGAGGCCGCCCGCTTTTAGAGGTACAGATACTGCCATCCAGGCAGAGGAGTGGGTGGAGCGTGTGGAGGAGCTATTAGTGGGAATGATGTGCCCAGCTGTGGCTGCAGTCTCTTTATTGGTGACCCTTTTGGAGGGATATGTGAGGGATTGGTGGAGAGCGGCTAGTCGCTCTACTTTTCGTGGTCGGTCGTTGAGTGCGATCCTTTAGGGGGAGTTCTTCGAGGCACTACTAGAGTTCTTCATCACGGATGCAGACCGAGCCGCGCTGTAGGAGAGGTTCTTTCTCATTCGATAGGGCAACCGCACAGTGGCAGAGTCTGAGAGAGCATTTATACACCTTGCACGCTTCGCTGGGAATCTGGCTGCCTTCGATAGGGATAGAGCTTCTCGGTACTACCTAGCACTACGAGACGACCTGAGGCAGGCCCTGATCATGCTCTCTCAGGCCACCTTTCACACCATAGCCACCCATGCGACAACATTAGAGTTAGACCAGCAGACAGTGGCTCAGCAGTGTAGAGGCCAGGTAGAGATTCCTCGAGACCAGAGGTGAGACGGAGGAGTCGCTCCCCACAGACAAGATAAAAAGCGCAGGAAGCGATGACGCAGACATCCCTATAGGCTCCCACTAGTACCCCCAACACCCCCAGCTGTGCAGCCAGACATCAGACCAGCTCCAGCACCACAACCCCCACTAGTGGCCCGACGAGATGTTCCCTTCACAGGGAACAACTTTTTATGTCAGCGGCCGAGAAATATGAGAGCCTTCTGCCCACATACGACAAGGAGACCAGGATTAGGAGCAGTTCAGGGTGGACAACCGGTACGGGGATAGGGTCAGAGAGGCCGCAGAGGCAGAGCTGGCAGGAGAGGACAGCAGGGCCGAGCAGCACCCCTGGAGGCCTACGTACTGGACTTGTAGCACGGACCGGCCCCTGACGTAGTCATAGATATATATCTTAGGCGGTAGAGAGATATCAGATCTGACTACTGATGTTGTATATTACTTATGTGTGCTTACATCTTCTGTATTAGATAGTTGATATATATGCATATATTTCCCATATCGTCAGGAATCTTGTTGGTAGAAGGACACCCTTCCAAGACCCTTTTCGACACAGGAGCGACACATTCTTTCATTTCCCACGATTTCATCGCAACAAAAGGAAACGTTATTCGTTTAACCGGACTGTCTATACGAATATGTTTACCAGATGGGTCAGATATGACTTCTACCGAAAAGTGCTCGTTCTAGGGTGTGCTGGGAGAAGTAGAATTTGAGATCTACGCAACCATCCTAGCAATAACTGGATTTGACATAATTCTGGGGATGGACTGGCTGGCCGAGCACAGACATAGATAAAATTTTCCACGCGAGAAGTCCGGCTACAGAACTCAAATGGCCAGAGCGTCACGTTGACAGGTGTGCCCTCTGTCTCGCGCATTATTCTGACCTCTATGAAGATTGTGAAATCAGTTCGACAGAAGGACGAAGTATATCTTATATACTTCGAGATGGAAGACAAAACCTAGGTGCTCGCCAAAGTTTTAGTAGTCCACGACTTTCCAGATATTTTCCCTGAATCCCTCCCGGGATTGCCACCTCGGTGAGAGGTCGATTTTCAGATTGAGTTCATGGCCGAAGCACGGCTAGTATCACGAGCCCCCTACTATATGGCCCCAAGAGAGCTAACTGAACTAAAAATCCAACTGTAGGAACTCATAGATGCTTGATTTATCCGTTCTAGTTCCTCGCCCTGGGGATCACCGGTGCTTTTCTTCAAGAAGAAAGATGGGACACTGCGACTGTGCATCAACTATAGAGAACTAAATAAGCTTAATATATGCAATACATACCACCTTCCTAAAATCGACGAACAGTTCGATCAATTGCAAGGTGCATCAATATTCTCCAAAATGGACCTGAGATCCGGCTATTATAAGCTTCGAGTCTGAGAGGGAGACATTCCCAAGACCGCCTTTAGCTCCCGTTACGGTCTTTATGAGTTCCTAGTGATGCCCTTTGGGCTCACCAATGCGCCCTCTGCCTTCATGGCCCTGATGAATAAAGTCTTCGAACCCTTCCTGGATCACTTTGTCATGGTCTTTATAGACGACATCTTAATCTACTCAAATACCAAGACGGACCATATTCGACATCTGTAGATGGTGCTACTAAAACTCCGGGAGCACTCCCTCTTCTCCAAATTCAGTAAGTGTGAATTTTGGTTGGAAGAAGTTGGATTTTTGGGCCACACGATAAACAAGGAAGGAGTAGCAGTAGACCACGCCAAGATCTAGGCAATACAAAATTGGCCACCACTCAGGACAGCTGTAGACATCCGAAGTTTTCTCGGTCTTGTCGGATACTACAGGAAGTTCATTGAAGGTTTTTCCAAGATCACCCTACCCCTAACTGCTCTAACTAGAAAAGACGTCATATTCCGATGGACACCGGAGTGCGAGACTGCGTTTATCGAGCTGAAGAAGCGTCTGACTTCTGCGCCAATCCTTACGATCCCCATAGGGACCGAGGGATTCCAAATCTACATTGATGCCTCACTAAAGGGATTGGGAGCTGTTCTAATGCAGCATGATAAGGTAGTGGCCTACGCGTCTCGAAAATTAGAGCTGCACGAATTAAATTATGCAGCACACAATTTAGAGTTGGGCGCCGTAGTCTTTGCCCTTAAAATCTGGAGGCATTATCTGTACGGAGTAAGATGTGAAATATTCTCCGACCACAAGAGCCTCAAGTATATCTTCACACAAAAAGAGCTGAATCTCCGGCAGCGCCGATGGCTAGAATTCCTATGCGATTACGACTTCGCTCTCAAATATCACCCCGGGAAAGCTAACAGAGTCGCTGACGCCTTGAGCCGCCAGCCTGCGATAGTTGGGAGTTGGATGGAGCAAATCCCTAATGAGCTATTCCAGTCCTTGATAGACTTGGAAATTACCCTAGTTGCCTGAAGAGATCTGGAAGAGTACCATGCTCTGCTGTATTGGATGCAGATCCAATGCGACATCCGAGACCGGATACGTGAAGCTCAGAAGATCAACCCAGAGGTAGTGCCGATCATCCGATCTCTGTAAGGAGGGGCACGGGAGGATTATAATATGCATGACAGGATTCTACAATTAGAGCATCGCATATTCGTTCCCGCTACCGGAGGGATTTGTGAAGAAATTCTGCAAGAAGCGCATCAATCAGGGTACTCGATTCACCATGGCATGGTTAAAATGTACGTGGACCTGCGCAGGATCATTTATTGGCCTGGAATGAAAAGAGACGTCACCAACTTCGTGGCTCAGTGTCAGACCTGTTAGAAGGTTAAAGCCGAATGCCGCAGTCCAGGAGGCCTATTACAACCCCTGTCAATACCAGAATGGATGTTCGAAGATATCTCCATGGACTTCGTCAACGGCCTACCTCGATCCCGCACTGGGAATGACTCAATTTGGGTGGTCGTAGATCGGCTCACCAAGGTAGCGGGGTTCATTCCAAATCGACAGGGTGACAGAGTTGATATCCTGACCAGAATGTTCCTAGTACAAGTAGTCCGATTTCACGGAGTACCAAAGTCCATTGTATCAGATCGTGACAGGCATTTCACGTCAAAGGAGTGGAGGCAGGTACATGCATACTTGGGAACCAAATTGGCCTTTAGCACCGCCTTCCACCCGCAGACAGACGGACATACGGAGCGGACGAACCGGATAATGGAGGATCTACTTCGATTATGCATAGTGGAACACAATGAGCAATGGGAGCGGCTGTTACCGTTAGTTGAATTTTCTTACAATAACAGCTACCAGGCTAGCATTAAGATGGCTCCATTCGAGGCATTGTATGGAAGACGTTGCCGAACGCCGTTGACTTGGGCTTAGGAAGAGGACCCGGAAGCCTTGGGAGTGGCTTACATTGATGACACTATAGCAACGATATGGCTGATCCAGGAGCGAATGCGGTAAGCGCAGAGCCGACTGGCCAAGTACTACAAAGCGCGACATCGACCGGTGGAGTTCAGCGTGGGAGAGATGGTGTTTTTGAAAATAAAGCCCATGCATGGTGTCTCCCGGTTGAGAAAGAAGAAAAAGTTAGATCCCCGCTAATTGGGCCCCTATCCGGTGATAGAGCGTGTTTTCCCCGTCGCCTATCGTTTAGACTTGCCCCCAGAGATGGTAAATCTTCAGGATGTGTTTCATGTCTCTTCCTTGAGACGAGTCCTCCGACAACCAGAGCAGCACCTTCCTACCACACCGGTGCAACTACAGTCAGATAGATCCATCCCGCTCGAACCTGTCAGAGTAGTGGATTACAAGGTGAAGATGCTACGTAACAAGACCATTCCGATGGTTAAGATACTATGGTCAAACTGCCGGCGAGAAGAGTTCACGTGGGAACCTGAAGCACTCCTCCGAGAGAAGCACCCGGAGCTCTTTCCCCAGGTATGTTACTTCCCCTCCTACTTCAAGCAAATTTTCGGGGACAAAAATCCTTTTATTTTTATTGGATTGTAACATCCCGACTTTTATTGGCCCACCAGAGCCCTACTGGCCCTAATAAAAGTTGCCCGAACCCTACCCAAGACCCGGTGGGAGATAACCCAAGGCAGGAAATATCGAGCTAGAGAACTCCGAATTGAGTTCTGTCAATTTTTGTGACCTCATATAACCCAGACGGGTGCATCGGACCCCGTCGCGTCTAAATTCGAGATCTAATGACAAATTTTGACACTTTGACCGTTTTAGCACGCTGCGACGCGCAAATCTTAGACTTTCGCCAAACAGACTCCTATTCAGCCCCAGTCAATTGCGTTGGACTTGTGTGGTCAATACGAAGTCAACGGAAGACGTCCCAGCAAATTTCAATGACAATTGGTCAATTCGTGGTCAAATCAAGCATAGTCATGCACCGAAAAGCGTGCGCACACTAATTGTGACATGACACCCCAACTTTGACCCGACCCTAATGACTTGGACCCACTTTGACTTTGACCAGCAAGGGGGACCCACCCTAGGGTTTACTTGGTCAAACCCCCCTAAAAACCTATTTTTGGATTTCTTCTCCAAGAAGGGACCCACCTCCTCTCCTAGAAGGATAGCCACACCCCTTACTCTTTTTTGGGCCCTCCCCCAACCTTCATACATCCCACTAAATGTGGAGGCCCATCCTACCCCTCCTCTCCTCTCTTTTCCCCTTTCCTTTTCAAAGGCCCAAGCCCATGAGGGCATCTTTCTTTTTTTCCCACATGGGGGAAAATATGACACCTCCAGCTATCCTTGGACAGTTGGAGGGTGGGGATTTATCCCTCCCTAAGGAGGGATTAGTCCCACCTTGCCCAAGGTAAAGTAGCTCCCCATTCCCAATCCTATAAAAGGACCCCCTCCCCAATCCTCCTCACAACTCACAAACCTTCTCCCCTCCCCCTGTCAAGGTGCTGTCGGAGCTTCGGCGGTCGAAAAAAGCCAAACCGAGGCCTCCCTCCCCCTCCTCCACCACCACCAAGGCATGGCCGACCAGGCCGGCCCCTCTCAAGCCCACCAGACCCAGGTGGAATCTCTCTCGATCCCCTCTCCCTATTCTAGACGATATGCATGGCGCTCCCGGCGGCCGGAGCGCCGCCAGCACCACCTGAGCCTTGTTCCAGGCCGGGTGGTGCCTAAAGAGGAGAAATCTTCCCCCAGTGCTGGTGGTGGCACTGGGGGAGTGTTAAACTACTAGGGGAGGTGGCCCCCAACGTCGGAGAGCGGCGGTGCCGCCAGAAAATGTAGCTCTGGCGGCACCCGCGAAACCGAGCCACGCTCTATTTAGAGCTGGCGGAGACGGCCGGCGGCGCATGGCAGCCGGACCACCACCGGCAAAAAGCTCGACCCCCGACGCGCCGGCCAGGGGTGGGCAGGTTGGCGGCCATCCACTCGAGGAGTGGGGGTGGCGCGGTGGCACCGGGAGCAGGGCCACCGCAACCATAGGCTCTTGGGATGGGGATTTCTAGCGGAGGCCGGCGGTGCCAGGCCAACGGACCACCGTCCAGAGAGTCGACGGCCCCTGATGAGTCGATCAGGGCCGGTGATGGCGGATGATGGCAGCTGGCCAACGGTGGTGGAGGCTGCCATCCTTCACACCCCCGGGAGCAGCAGTGGCCGTCCGATCTCATGATGAGATCGGACGGCCCAAATCTCCTTAATCCTCGCCCCCTGCCTCAGCATCAGCGCCCCCCACAGCGGATCAACTAGCGATCCGCTGTGGGGGCAGAAGAACAAAATTCGTTCTGCGGCTTAATTTCAGCCGCAGGATCAGATGGATCTGCTATTGGCAGACCAAATCAAAGGGCAGGAACTTGGAAAATTGTCTGGGCCAAATCTAGGCCTCTAGAAGAAAAGTGACCACATGAAAAAGGTTTCCCATGATGAGGGCTACCTCCACAAAAAGTTTGAGAAAATTACATGCCCAAAACACCTTGGAAAATTAAATGCCCAAAACACCTTGGAAAATTACAAAAAATTACTAGGCTCATTTTAGGCCCTCTTAAGGGTTGTATCAAAATTTGGGGCCATAGGGATAAGTTTTGACATTTTTCCTAAAATATTGGAAGCCTAGGGTCGCGTACGAATCTTATTCCGCTTGTTTTCCCTTGAATGTGAGAATTTGAGCGCGCGACCACTCTTTATAGTCAAATAAGTGTTTTCAAACTTTTTTATTGGCGAGAGTGATCGAGGAAAGTGGCTAAGCTCTAGGAATTCTGAGATTTCATAAAACCGTCGAGCACCTCGACACTCGGGTAAATTGGACTACTACCCCTTTTTCTTTGTTGTTTACTCCAGTTTTGTACTGGTCAAGCTTATTTAGGTACTTTCATTTCAGTTTACTCCAGTCTCGTACTGGACAAGCTTATTTCAGTACTTTTATTTCAGTTTACTCAAGTCTCGTACTGGTCAAGCTTATTTCAGTACTTTAATTTCAGTTTACTCCAGTCTCGTACTGGTCAAGCTTATTTAAGTACTTTCATTTCAGTACTACTCCAGTCTCGTACTGGTCAAGCTTATTTCAGTACTTTGATTTCAGTACTACTCCAGTCTCGTACTGGTCAAGCTTTCCGTACTTTCATTTAAGTACTACTCCAAACTCGTACTGGTCAAGCTTATTTCAGTACTTTCATTTCAGTACTACTCAAGTCTCGTACTGGTCAAGCTTATTTCAGTACTACACCAGTCTCGTACTGGTCAAGCTTATTTCAGTACTTTCATTTCAGTACTACTCCAGTCTCATACTAGTCTGGCTTATTTCAGTACTTTCTTCTCAGTACTACTCCAATCTCGTACTGGTCACATTTCATTCCAGCACTTTAAATAAGCAGCATAATCACCGCACTTGTCCTTATTGTAATTTACTTTTATAATCTCGGGTCCTGCTATGACGAGCAGTCGTTGTTAAGGTTGAGCCTTAGTTGGGGATAATCGGAGTCGAAGTAGTCCTCCAGGTCTAGCCCAAAATAATGCGCTACCACGCTCCTTGACGAAAGCCGAGCTGAGCGCCGCTGCCTAAAGTTTTGCCTTGGGGTCATGATTCTTTGCTTGACAAATTATTTTTTTCTTATGGCATTCCACAGGAGCGCTGGTGCAAAAATGTGTTGCTTTGCACATTTCCCCCTATATGTATACGTGAGTAAGATGTTGTGTGTTAGTTTGAGCGACTGTCGTGTGACATTAGCGCTTGTGGCGGATATTTGGACGTGTTATGTAGGAATGTTCCTGCCCCGTGTTTTTGTAAGACCCCATTTTTTTCCTTAAAACCACCGGGGTCTTATGCCCAGAACCGCCGCTTTGTGGTGATACCAACACACCCGGGAAGGTCGTCACTACAAAACGTCGATCCTGCCAGCCATACCGATCGCAGAAATGTAGAATAAGTATAAAGAGTACATGAGTAAAGTAAAACTCAATACTAATCCATCAGAATCACATATATATAAATAAATCTCCATGAAGGGAGTGTCCACAAAAAAGAATAAGCAAAGTACTAAAGAGGGCTCCTTTTCGATACAACGAGATCCTCACTACAAGTCACTCAATGCGGAAGTAAATCTATAACAACTACTAATGATTGAGACTCATAGTCCCTGCTGGCTGGACTCCAGTGCTAGACTGCGCCGTCTTCATGCGCACCGGCCTATGGGGCTACGTCTCCTGGTTTAGCTCCACGATCCCCTAAAATGATTTGGTCAACGACCGTTAGTCTAAAAAAACTAAGTCCCATCATCCCCCAAACCTCCCCCAATGGCTCCTAGGCACCGAGCGAGGAGGAGGAAAGGGAAGGTAATGAAGGTGGAGAATAACAAAGTAAGCAGGTGACGACGAAACTAGTCTATCATGAATATATAATCACAGCAAGTATAGGTAAGCAGTAGCAGGTAAGCAGTATAAAAATACACAAAAACAAGTGAGCAAATATAGTATGAAACGGTAAACTAACCATGTCCTATAGGAATGCCCATACAAACCTATAGACCAAGGGGTCATTTTGCAAGGCCTATTGTATAAAGCGTCCCATACCACTTTATACAATAAGTATCAGGTGTTATATGCAATGATGATGCTATGACATGCAAGTATGCCATAATGTGAATCATGCAAGTGCAACACACCCACTCGACTCTATGCACACAAACCTTTAGTTCCCTCTTTCTGGAGCCTAACCTCCTAGGATTCCTCTGTAGTGGCAAACAGAAGTGGTGGGTTGGGCCTTGCCCACCTCTAAACCGGTATCACACTACCAGTCAGACCTATCATACGCCTCAATGCTGGTGCACTATGCGGAGCTCCTGCGTACTCTTACCGGCTGCGCACTGGACTTTATTTGGCCAAGTGCAAAACCACACCTGCCGAGCCAATGTATTGGTGTCGGTGTGATGAATCTCCAATACCGATGACCCACCATCTTATATCTTATGCACATGCAACATTAATGTATTTCCCACCGAGCCAAGGCTCCCCAGACAATCCCATCCATCACAAATATCTACCGAGCCAAAGCTCCCTGGACAATCCCAACCGTCACAAAACCCTTTGAGCCATCGGCTCGCCAGGCAAACCTGCCCATCACCAAAACCACCGAGCCTACCGCTCGTGAGACCTAACCTGACTCCCACAACACCAGGGAGTGTGAGTGTAAGTGTAACCCTAGAGTATTTCTAATTACTCTTCCATTCCATTTATTCTTACGGCTTACGTTAACCTTGGACTGCCCAAGGCATTCCCCGATAAGGGCTCTTGAGGGAACTCGAAACTACGATGGGCTGAAGCCCAATGCTCCCTTTCGCAAGTAACTTAATATTATTTGTTAATACCCGATTCCAGATCCCTTTTAATATTACTCTTGATCTAAGCCTAGTGTGTTTTGACCTTCTCTCCCTCTCTCTCCATAGGAAAGACGATCTTTCGTCATTCCCGAGCACCTCCTAACGCTAATCAACCCAGCACTTTCCTCATCATGATTCCTAAAGATGAACCTATTTCCACTCACCAAAACCAGTAAACCATTAAACCCCAACTCCCTAAGCCATTTCACATGCTATCACAGTTTTCTACAGTTTTACTATACGTAGACCAACCTAAGCTATATGATGTACATGATAAGAGGTACTCCAAATTTTCATCCAAAAGCCCTAAAATATTTATTGGGGCCTATCATGATATATTTAGTCTAAATCCAGAAACTTGGAATTTTCCTAAATAATTTGGCATTTAATTAATTTTTTCCAAAATTGGTCTATGGGTGATTTATACATAAAGTACAAAATTTACTCAAGATCTATCCATAAAAAAATTCTGAACACTATAGGACTGCAGGATATAAGTGAATACCAAATTTCATAGATTTTCATATAAGAATTATTCTCTAAATAATTAAGCCAAGGTAATTCAACTAATTAGGGGTAATGAAGGAAGTGCCTAAAATACTAGTCCAAAAAATTATACAAAAATTAACAGAGCTTTATTATGATCATAAAACCTTACTGACTAAGTTTCATGCAATTCCAAGGTCAGTAAACTGTATAGAAAAATGCCTCAATAAAATTCATCATGGTGCACTTTGTGAAGAAAACATCCTTGTAATCTCAACAAAACAACATGAAATAATTGTCCAAACTTCTATATGCCCTAAAAATATCTCTGGGTAAGTAACACAATTTTACATTAAGCTATAGTATTTATCTTCTATTTATCAAAGTAAGGAGCACTAGTTTACTTTACACATGATGTACTAAGAAGAAATGTTCAACTATTCCAAATAATTTACTAGTGCATCTAAATGATATTTTATTAGCTTTTCCAAAGTTTCAAATCATTCTAAGACATTTAAACCATAGTTACATCAATATCATCAAAAAAGGCAAGATGAAGGTTATAGCTACAAGGATGTTCTACTATTATCTAAACACCCTATCATAAATTCCAGAGATTAACAGCACTATAACATTACCCCTACCAAAATATCATAAAGATCCAAGGTCATATGACCCATTAAATATTTCCTAATATGTATAGACCTAAATACTTATTAAGTGGTTTAAGTGGGGTGCAAGTGTACCAATACCACCAAATCCCTTCCTAGGGCATTTCACCACCCTATGACCACATGGACTACACCAAGTCCATCCAAGGGCATATCACCCCATGCCCTTCACAAATTCCCAAAGTTCAACCTTAGGATTTGAACTTTGTTCCTAGGGCTAATCTACCCTAATCTATCCCACACTCCATGTGAGGGAGTTAAATATCATAACAAATCAGTAGCCAAAGTTTCAACCTCTGTTGAGGTGATTTGTCCACCTAAAACCCACAAGGGGCATCTTGACCTAACTACCCCTTCTTGGTCCAACTTAGGGTTTGCTTATTTCCAAATCAAATCATCTCTAAATGGGATGAATATTTATACAGAGTCTTATGATGACCCCAAGGACCACTCACCAAAATTTGGGAGGGTTTGGAGGTCATTAGACCTTTTAAATAATTCATACATGGATTATTAAATTTCTATAAAAACTTTAGGAATATGTTTTCCAAAAATCCACATTTTTGGATATGTTATAGGTATAGGTAAGGGTGACCCCCATCCAAAATTTTAAGTCATTTGGATTGCTGGATTGATGGGGAACTCAAAATAATCTCTAGTCTAGCCTAGGTATATACCTCACCAAAATGAGTTCTGTGGTCAAACCACTTACCCAAATGGGTTGAAATTAATTTTAAATTAAAGTAGACCCATAGATCTACAATTTTCATGTTGACCATTTTCTCTAATTAAGCCTCTAAGTATTTTTAAATTAATTCCTAAGATGACTAATTTTATGTGACAGAATATACAAAAATATATAATATATATAATTTGATCTTGCACAGATCTTGGCGCAAATCCGACGGCTCTTGCATTTCTTCTTCCACCAGCCGACGGGTGAGATTTACCCGACTTGGAACATATTCCAGGCCTATTTCTCGACCACCCGGCCATCTCCCTTGTTGGCCACCACCGCCACCACCTTCGTTGAGGTGGGGGCTATCGCCGGGCTGCGGCACGGCCGCCGGAGGGGCCGTTTCTAGCAAACCCGACCATGAATTTTTCCGAAAAACAAGGAAAATGGAAGCTTTGATTGGGCTCAATTGAGCCCGATTCTTATTCTAAATGAATCCTAGGGTCTATCCATAAAAGAAGGAGAGGAGGAGGACCTTATTGGAGGGCTGGCGGCGGGTCGATCTTCTAGTTGTCATGGCCGGTGGTGGCGCCGATCGGATTTCTACAACAACACAGTCAACTGGCTCGCTTTCTTCAGGTGAGATGTGGAAATCGCTCCCCTCTATATGGTGAGACTTTTATAAGCATCAGTTGGGAAAGGGGAAGGGCCTAACACTAATGGCCATTAAAGGAGATTTTCGGCCATGGCACGGGGGGGGGGGGGGGGGGGGGTTGAACCTGGCTTTATTTTGCCGGAAAACAGCTGAAAACTCCTCCTCTTCCCCAGAGGAGTTGAATCCAACAATAAAGGGTGGCCCTTGGCTTCCCTATGCCATGGATGGCCTTCTCCCTCACTTTCTCTCTCCTCCATTAAAGGGGCAAAATGGAGTTTTCTCTCTCCTAGTAATCAAGACCGATTTTGATCTCTCCTCCAACCTATTGGCACCCCACTAACTCATATTAATAATTAAAATGAGGTTAGACCAAGTGGGGAAATGGGTTTTGAAAGATTTGATTTCAAGAGCCTAAACACCTAGAGGGGGGGGGTGAATAGGTTCTAATCCTTTTTAACAATTAAGGCAATTAATATAGCACAAATATCATATAAATAGTCATAGAAAATACACAACACACCAAGATTTATAGTGGTTCACCAAGTTATGGGTACATCCACTTTCCCCCTTCGCCTATCCAGTAGAGAACTGGATTCAGCCAAACTTCCTTCCACTAGCTCAGATCCACAGATCTTATAACTTAGAACCTGATAGGTTCCTACAACTTAGACTTCTTCAAGTCTTACCTCAGATTCTTTCCAAGAATCCTACCTCAGGCAATAGCCCTACCTCAGCCTTTATCTCTTGGCCTACAACTCAGACTTCTTCAAGTCCTACACCTCAGGCACTCAACCCTATCTCAGCCTTTATAAATTTAGGCTTACAACTCAGATCTATAATAGATCTTACAAATAAAAGTTTGTTTAAGAAAATAAAAACTTCACCCAATTCAACAGATAAAAGGGTGAGTACTTCTTGATCAGTTCTTGATTGAACTGAATACTCTAGATCTAACCTGACTTAGCTTCTTCAAAGCTTCTTAAATTTGAACAAAATAAGGTTGATCTTCAATTGGAGTTGGAGTTGATCTTCAATCAGCTCCCTTCTAGAATTTAGAATCAGATCTGAATTTTACTTACAGACTTTTCAGGATCTGCCTTCTTGTAGGTTTTCCTCTTGCTCCCCCTCTCTGGTTCTCAATCTCTTTTGAGTTAGTTATTTCTCCTCTTGATTCTGTTCTGTATTATGTTCTCTGGTTGCTATGTATCAGCCCTATATATAGAGTTCATCCATGATTACCGGCTGATCCGATTTATAACGGCCTTCTGACAGTACTGACAAATGTGTTAGTCTTGTTACTTATGACAGCTGTCAAGTCTTCAATAGTGACAACTAACCCTTCGTTGAACTTCTATCATAGCAGGGAATAGTCAGCAAAATACTTCAAATGTGATGACACAAATAGACCACATGTCGACATAATTCTTGATGATGTCGACACAGCTTCCAATGTGTCGACATAGTTATTCTTTATCTTCTTGACACAGCTTCTGTTGTATGTGTCGACACAAGTCCTGTGTATCGACACAACTTATCCTGGTCTCGACATAACTGATGCTGATAGATGGCGTTAAGTGTATGTCCATATGTCATTGAGTGTGTGTCCAGATGTCGTTGAGTGTGTGTCGACATAAGTCCTATGTGTCGACACAAGCCTTTCAGACTCAGTATAGTTGTTGTTAATAGATGGCGATAAGTGTGTGTCGACACAAGTCCCGTGTGTCGATACAAGCCTTCAAGACTCAGTATAGCTGTTGTTGATAGATGGCATTGCGTGTGTGTCAACACAAGTTCTGTGTGTCAACACAGTCTTACTTCTGGTGTCGACCTAACTCCTGGGTGTCGACACAGCTCCTGCTTCAGGTGTCGAGACAAATCCTGGGTGTCAAAACTTGAACTTAGAAATTTTTATTGCATTTCTTAAACCTGCACACTAAAACTCAACATTCCATCAAATACACCTTGATGTATATCATTGAGTTAGGTGAGGCTTCTCCAAATCTGGTACACATTTTCCAATGTACCCAACAATCTCCCCCTATTTGGAGAAGCCATAACCCTTAGTCAATGATATACACCACACATAATAAAACAAAGAATAAGATGTATACATTCAATTCATAGCAGGGTAACTTATAAATACAAATAACAATTAATATCATCATAGAATATGATATCTTCATTAATCAGAAAGTAGTGTAGCTTTACAGAATTCTTAAAGGAACAATAAATTACATAGGTCTTAACACTAGCCTATCCATCCTAAGATTGATTAGGCTCCTTAATCACTATTCCTTTTCCAGACTTGATCTTAGATTGCATATTGGCTTCAGAATCTTCAGCTGGCTTCTTCACTTTCAGATCTTTCTTTTTGAGCTCTTCAGCCTTAATCTTTTGCCTTTCAAAATAATGAAAAGGCTTTGGAAAGTACTTGCTAGGCTCCACAGAGTTAGCAGGTAACTTTCCAGCTTTGATATTCTTTCTGAGATGATGTATGGCATCTTGCCTCTTCTAATACTTGCTCCATTCTTGTTCAGAGTACCATTTGCCTCTATCATGCATCTTATCTTTCACAGCTTTCCAGGCAGTAAGAATAATGTTCCTAGAAGTAGGACTCCACTTCTCAAAGTCAGGCTTCAATTCTGCCTGTTCTCTAAATCTTTTCTTAGAAAGTTGGGCCTCTTTCTGAGCTTCCATAGCAGCTACAGACATTTCAAATTTTTCAATAATAACATTATGATCCTCCTGTGGAGGGATATACATGTTCTGAACTTCCTGTTGTACTGTTTCAAACTCTTCTAGAGGATAGATAACCTGTGCAACTTCCTGCTAAACACCTTCAATATGATCAGGTTGAACACCAGATTCAGTAGTGTTATCTTAATCACACAATGGTGGAAATCCAAGGGTAGCTCTGATGGTATTATATACCCATTTAGCATGATCAGAGCTGGCTTTGACTAATATCCTCTCCCCCTTTATGACTTCTCTGGCTATATGATCTCTCAGATCATTCTTTTGAAACCTTACTTGATCAGCCAGATATTCAGTACCTTCTTTGTAATAGACACTGAATTTGTTCAGGTGATCAGAAATAGCCTTTTGAGAAGCTTCAATGGTTGTGTGGACAGTATCTAGATCATCTTTAATTTGTTTAGAAAGTTCAGCTTTCACATTAGTGGCTATACCTCCAATTTTTGTGAGAATTTCATCATGTGAGTTCTTGAGATTTTCATTTGATCTGAATTGATTTTCTAGAATGTATCCTTGCTTGACTGTAATGTCTTCAATTTCAGTCTTTATCACCTGTTGTTGCTTGGCCAGGTAAACCACAATATTACCTCCTTTATGAAAGCAATCTGTCATCTCTTTCTTATTCAAATTTACTTTAAATCTGATGGATTTAATTTCTTGAGCTAGCTGGAACTACAATTCTTTATGTGTCTCATCCACATACTTCTCTAAAGATTGTCTTTGCTCATCTAACTTTACTTGTCGTTGCACCATCAATGAACTGAAGTCCATCCCTTGAGCAGATGGTTGAGAGACTGTTTGTAAGGCTTTCTTATAGCCTGTGCTCCTTTTCCTGGTAGCAACCAGCTTCCTTTTCTTAGCCCTGGAGGCTTCTTCATCATTAAAAGATTGTGGTGAGCTTTGTATATTCACAGTTTCCTTATCAGTATGGGCATGCTGAGACATCTCCCCCTCAGTTCCTTGTATCTCTTTCTCAATCCTTTGCTGCTCCCCCTTAGTCCTTGTTTCATTAAAGTCAGGGAACAGTTCTTCCAAAGTGAACTCTTGCTGCATCTGAACAGGAGGAACAAGGTTGTCTTTTGGAACTAATGGTTCCCCCCAAGATCTTTGTCCAGAGACTTCTCAAAACTGGAGAAGTGGATTTGCTCATCTTGAGCTTGGTCTGACACTTGCACATCTTGTGCTTCTTTCTCAGTATTGACTTGTGCTTCATTTTTTATTTTTGATACTATTTCTATAACAGTATCAGTGGCATTTTCACTCTCTAGTGCAGCTTCAGCAATAACTCCCCCTTGGGCAGGCAACTATGATTGTTTATGTTCATGAACAATTATAGTCTATGTGTTGTCTCCCCCTAGAGTGGAGACCATCTGGTTCTCTGGTAGTAGACTGCTCTCCCCTTGAACTTGAGCTTCTTTATCTGGTTGTGGTGTGGGAGATTTTCCTTGTTGTTCTTCATCCGAGCTGAAGACAACCAATTCTTCATAATCACTGGAAGATTTTGCTTCCTGGTTAGTAGTTTTCTTCTTCTTATCTTTCTTTACAGATTTCTATGGGGTGGAAACTTCTTTGGTTAAGAATCTATCCCATCTGGATAGAATTCTCAAGTCCATTCTCCTTATGTGATTTATCTTTGATCCTAGAATTTGATTCATTACATCTGGGATGCTGGAAGCTAGATACAAGCTCAGTATCCTACCCAGATTATGCTTCTTAACACTTTCTTGAATCTTATCAAAATCTACAGATGACCAGTCTGTTTTCACTTTGAATATTACTCTGATCATAATTTATCAGGGATTTAATGATAGAAATAAACTACTATAAATTTTTCCATAATATTTAGAGAATAATTTCCCTTATTATTAATTAATTTTCATAATGGGCACTAGGGTAAATTCTACTTAAAATCCAAGTTAACATTACCTAACTGTCCCATAAATTTTTATAGCGGTGTACCATTTCCTAATAAAGTTTTTGACAAAATTTCAGAATTTTATAAATTTTTATTCCCTATATTCAAATTTATTTCATATCTAGGCATATTTTCCAATAATTCCAAATAATTGGATTTTTGATCCCAAAAATCCTAATCTTCACATGGTAGGTATATTCCATCACTATAAGCCTCTGTCCAGTGTTTCATGGATATGCAATGGCCCAAATGGGCTAAATCCCCATTTTCCTATTTTTTCTATAGGCACACCAAATTTCAATATACTTCATCATGCATGTTAGATTTCCCAAACATGCATAAGTAAAAATGGAATAAATTTTTACCATGGTCATCTAATGACCCAATGTCCATGCCACCCAAATTTGGGGGAATTTGAAGTTGTAGATCTCCAAATTATCAATTAATTTAATAAATGATATTTCTCCAAAAACTATAGAAAAATACTTTCCAAAAATTCCCATTTTTGGTCAGTAACTAAGTATGACCTAATCACATGCATGATCAAAATCTCAGGTCATTTGGACTTAGGGTTTGACTTGGGCACTCATTTAAAGATCTGCCCTAGCCTAGGACCAGTTTTGGTAGAATGGCCCTACAGGGAGCTATAGTACTCCAAATTACAACTTTAGTGTGTCATTTTAAGGTTAAGACCTAGGGATACATTTTATATGTTGAACACATGTTCTAAATATGCCTCTAAGAGGCCTAAAATCAGCCCACAATGTACAGAACAAAGTGTGATAGAATATGAAATAAGTTATAGTTTAATACATCAAGATGGATGACATCCATGCGTCTTCTTCCTCCAGCCGACGGCCACGATTGCCCCGACCTGTAGCACCTTGATCTGGTGTTTCCTGGCCATCCAGCCACCTCCCCAGCCGGCCTCCACCACCACCACCTCCGTTGAGGTGAAGGCTAACGTTTGGCGGCGACTTGGCCGCCGGAGGCGACGGTTTCCGGTGAACCCGAGCTCCTTCAAAACCATGGATTTTCTCCCACACCTCACATGGATCAAAGCTCAATTGAGCTCAAAATCTCTTCTAAATGATCTAGGAGGCTAGCACAGAGGGAGAGGAGGAGAAACGGACCTTGATCGGAGCCCAACGACGGCGGTGGCGGTGGTTGGCCATGTAATTTCTCCTCTCCGACGAGCTTGCTCCCGAACCCGATTCTCCACCAAAAGCTACGATCCAGGTATCGAATTCCACTCCTTTGTACCTTCTGAAGCTAATGGGAGGGTTGGTTTTGGCTTATATGGGCTGTATACAGAGATGCCATAATGGGTATTTCGGCCATGAGCTTTGGTTTCTCCTCCTTGGCTCCAAGTGATATGAAATTCGGTTGGAAAGGCTAATAATTGATGTGTGGGTTCAGATGTGGGCTTGGGAAGAGAGGAGGAGGGCCACTTGACCTTCATCCCCATTTTCCCTCTCTTCTCTCTCCTCTTTTTCCCCAAATTTCCAAAACTACCCCCTTGCATGCAATCTCTCTCCAATTTCAGGGGGTAGGGGCTGTCATTAACCATTTAGGCTGGTCATGGGCCTTGGATCTTGGGCTTTGCCCATTGGGAATGGGCTTGTCCTTCCTTTTCTTCCTTTAGACCATTTGTTGACTTGTTGACTTATAGGGTTGACTTGTACAACTTGATGAGTGGGCTGGCCCCACTTGATGGTCATGAACCCCATGTCATCACCCAACATGGGTTGGGCCATGGCTCAAGGCCTTAGCCCATTCGGAATGAGCTTGGTCCTCAAATTTACTTAAATAGGCATAAGGTTGGTCGAGTTGACTTTTAGGGTTGACTTGGTCAACTTGATGAGTGGGCTGACCCCACTTGATGATAATGTTCCCTATGGCATCACTCAACATGGGTTGGGCCATGGTGATGCCCCACTTAGGCTAATTGGGCCTATATGTGTGGATTTGATGAAATTAGGGTTATGGTTGGCTTGAGTCAACTTGGGTCAATGGTTGACCCAATGATGTGGTTTTTGGTTCATATAGATTGCTTTTAGGGTTAGGGGCATAATGGTGGGGTCAATGTGTACCTATGATTCCATTTTGGGCTAGTATGACCTGATTTGACTCGAACCCTATAGTGGCCCCTATGTAAATCCACCCTAACTCCATGGGTCAACCTAGCCTAACCCCATTCATCCACCACATGTCCTAACCTAATCTAAGTTTAAGGGTCTAGTATGAAATGAGATGTTATAAGAAGCAACTTGAGTTTGCTCTGCTTCATCTTCTTATTCGGAAAATGAGTTTTCTGATCTTACTATTGAAGACAGAATTTTTTCTTCAAATAACCCACCTCTGTTTGTGGTTCATAGACTTGCTGTTAGAATGAGTTGCAGGAAATCATCTGCTTAGTCTAGAGGAATAAGATGACCAAAAAGCTTCTTTTGATTTCTCAGAAATGTCTTTTTATTACTCGTCATCCAACGACTCTATGTTCAGTATGTACCAGCCGGAATTGGAAACTGCAACATATCTTTTGCATGTACCACTGTACTAAAGGCAAACATCACATTTTGTCATCTAGCGCGCTATTACTTATGACATTTGGGACTTACTCGAACTGACTCATACAGGTACCTCGCAGGTGAAGGAATCAAAGCTATTTCGACTAGAGTCTGAGTATGAACAGTTCCGGATGGAGATCAACGAGGAGGTGGATAGCATGTACACTCGTTTCATGAAGATCGTCAATGGCTCTAGATCTCTCAAAAAGACCTTTTCAAATGGGGACTTGGTTAGGAAGATCCTGCGATCGTTGCCTCCACGATGCAATCCTAAAGTGACTGTTATTATTGAATCTCATGACATCAGCACCCTGGAGATAGAGAGCCTCATTGGGAACCTGGAGACCCATGAGCTCAAATTGAAAATACAAGCCGAGGAGTATCCCAGGGAGCAGAAGAAGGCACTAGCACTGAAAGCGGCGAAGGAAAAGGAGGTAGTGGAAGGGTCTGATGATGATGATGATGATGAGAGTCTTTATGTCCGGGAATTTAGAAGATTCATGAAGAATCCCAAGATATAAGGGAGGTTTAAAAGATTTTTAAAGAAAGGTGCAGAAGAGAAGAGGAGATAGAACAAACCATCGAAGGGGTCAAAAAGTGATGAAGAAAAGCCTACTCCTGAATGTTTTCACTGTCATAAGTCATGACACATGAAGAGAGACTTCCCAAAGCTCCAAAAGAGAAAAAAGGGGGAGGCAAGGTAGAGATAAAGGAAAGAGGAAAGTGCTCAAAGCATCGACATGGGATGATTTTATTTCTAACAAGTCGAGCACCTCCGGTTCAAGCAGTGAAGACGAGGCAAATCTGTGCCTAATGGGGGAGTATCACAATGATTCAGATAGTGAATCCAATACCCATAGCGACACCGAGGCAACTCCTCTCACTTACAAAGAACTCCTTAAATTATATGAAACATTATGTGATAAATTAGATGATTGGAGTAATAAACACAATGTTTTAAAATCTGAAAAAAAAATGAAAAAGGAGTTAAAGAGTTTTAATAATGAACTGATTAAATATGGAAAAGAGAAGGTAGAGTGCCATGAGTATTCTCACTCCTTGAGCACAATGAGAGAATTGGAAGAGAGCCTCTCAAAGACTTCCTCCAAAAATGAAACTCTTACCAAAGAGAGGAAGGACTTGGAAAGGAAGCTTCAAACTTCTCTTAGCCACATTGAAAATGGGAAGAAATAATTCGCAAACTGGTGTGTGATGCTGGTCATGGAAAACACTGCGTTAAAGGTAAAGATCCATAACCTGAACCATATCATCCAAAAGTTTAGAATAGGACAAAAATCTCTTGATATGTTGTTGGGTTATCAGTGTCAGGGATATGGACAATTCGATCTAGGATACAAACATTATGAGCTACCGCCCAGTGGTATCCCTACCGCCGGCGATAGCTCATCTCCAGCAAATCCAGCCAAAAAGTTTCTGTAACATAATGCTAATCATATTAAATCTGGAAGCCTACATCCATCTTCCAACAGGAGCCCCAATACATTGCAAACAGTGGTATCCACCGTATATGTTAAGTTTGCCAAATGTAATATGTTTGGTCACACTTTTGGCTCTTGCTTGAAGAAAGGAATTAATAAAATTGCTCAAATATGGATGCCTAAGTCGACTACCTATACTATGGGTGCAACAACTTGGATAACTAGATATTTACCTCATCCTCTTTTTAGGTATGCTGGCAGGCTATGGACATAGAGAATGTGTGGTACTTGGACTCTGGTTGTTCCAAGCACATAACAGATGATGAAGACAAGTTCTTTAGCCTAGATAAGAAGAAAGGAGGCACAGTAATGTTTGGGGACAATAGTAAAGGATGCATTCTTGGTATCGGCATCATAGGTAACAATGTATTTTCTATTTCAAATGTATTGCGTGTTAAAGGCTTAAAGTATAATCTAAATTCTATTAGTCAACTTAGTGATAAGGGCTTGAATGTGTTATTTGAAACTTCTACTAATAAATGCAATATCATAGATGCTAAATCGAACACTGTATTGCAAACTCCACATAGAAATCATAATTTCTATACTGTTAGGTTTGAGGATATATCTTCTTCTGATTTGAAATGCTTAGTTACTAAAAATGAAGAATTAGAACCTTGGCGTAGGAGACTCGATCATTCAGGAAGTAAACTAATAGTCAAACTATCGAAACAAAAACTAATTTGTGGACTTCTAAAGTTAAGCGGTAGTTTGAGCTCATTTTCTGCTCCTTGCAAAAAAGGAAAATTTATAAAAACTTATTTTAAAAGCAAAAATGATATTTCTATGTCTAGATCACTAGAACTAATTCACATGGATCTTTTTCGTCCTCTTAGTATTTGTATTCTAGGTGGAAAACGATATACTTTTGTGATTATAGATGACTACTCACGTTTTTGATAGACCATTTTTATTGTTAATAAATCCGATGCATTCCTTGAATTTCTAATATGTGTGCTAGATTGCAAAATGAAATGGATCTAATAATAAAATGCATAAGGTCCGATCATGAGGGCAAATTTTAGAACGAAAACTTTAAAATTTTTTTTAACAACTTAGGAATTCGCCATGAATTTTCAGCTCCACTCACTCAATTACAAAATGGCGTAGTAGAAAGAAAAAACTGAATGCTTCAAGAATTAGTACACACAATGCTTGTCGAGTTCGTCCTACCTCGATATTTTTGGGCTGAAGCGGTCAACGCAACATGTTATGTAATGAACCAGATCATTCTTCGCCCTATTCTTAAGGGCACCCCTTACGCGCTATATTATGATAGAAAGTTGTTTGTGTCCTACATTAGAGTATTCGACTGCCCAAGTTTCATTCTTAATATCAAGGATAACTTAGGGAAATTTGATGAAAAATCTGATCTAGGCATCTTTTTAGGATATTCCTCCACGAGCCGTGCCTATAGGGTCTATAATAAAATAACCTTGATTGTAGAAGAATCTATTCATGTTCAGTTTAATGAAACTACTCCTAAAGAAGACCCAAAATCTAATGTAGTTGATGATGACGTCATATCCTTAGAAGGTGAGAGTGAGAATATAGATGTTGTAGTAGTAGGTGTTGACTTATGTAATGCGGAAGAATATAAGCCTCCAAGTGAACTAAATTTTTCAAAAAATCATCCTCGAGAACTAGTAATTGGAGAGCCTTCACATGGGATTAGAACTCGCTCAAAAGTGCATGAATCATTTTTAAACTGATGTTTTGCATCTGAAATTGAACATAAGAATATTTTTGAAGCACTAAATGACAAATCTTAGATTCTAACCATGAACAAAGAACTTAATCAATTTGAGATAAATAGAGTGCGGACTTTAGTGGAACGCCCTAGTGACCATCTGGTTATAGGTGTGAAAGGGATTTTTAAAAATAAACTCGATGGTGAGTCTAGGATTACAAGAAATAAGGCTAGGTTGGTTGCTCAGGGATACTCTCAGATTGAAGGGGTGGATTTTGAGAAGTCTTTTGCACTCGTTGCTCGCCTTGAGTCCATTTGGATGTCCTTAGTATGTGCTAGTTTTAAAAAGATAAAATTATATCAAATGGATGTCAATAGTACGTTTTTAAATGACTATATTAAAGAAGAAGTGTATGTAGAGCAACCACCCGGATTTAAAAGTAGCAATCATCCAAATCACGTTTATAAACTAATAAAAGCCTTATATGGATTAAAACAGGCTCCTCGTGCATGGTAAGATAGGTTAACTATTTTTCTTGTTAAGTATGGTTTTAGAATGGGGAGTGTGGATATAAATTTATTTGTAAAACATAGTGATTCAAATTTAATGGTCATGTAAATATATGTCGATGATATAATCTTTGGTGCCACTAATGAAAAATTATGTGAAGAAACCATAAAAGTGATGCAAAGTGAATTTGAAATGAGATGGGAAGGGGAATTGACATATTTCCTAGGTTTTCAAATTTCTCAGAGAGACGATGGTATTTTTATTTGTCAATCTAAATATATAAAAGATATGATTAAAAAATACGGTTTTGAGAATTTGAAATAAGCGAAAACTCCTATGAGCGCATCACTAAAACTTGGAAAGGATGAAAGTGGCATTTCGGTGAACCAAACTTTATTTAGAGTCATGATCGGATCATTATTATATTTAAGTGCATCTAGACCCGACATTATATTTGTGGTGTGTCTTTGTGCTAGATATCAAGCAAATCTTAAAGAATCTCATCTGAAAGTCGTTAAACACATCTTTAGGTATCTCATAGTGTCATAATATCTTAGTATTTGTTATCCACACACCACAAATTTCACGCTTCATGGCAATTCCAATTCAGATTATGTTGGGGGTTTACTTGATCGCAAAAGCACAAGTGGTGCGTATCACTTCTTAGGGCCTGCACTAGTTTCATGGTCTAGTAGGAAACAAAATTTTGTTGCACTCTCCACGACCGAGGCCGAATACAATACCCTAGGAAGCTGTTGCGCACAAGCACTATGGATGTCACAAATGTTAGAAGACTTTGGTCTCCATTTCAAGAACATTGAACTTAGGTGCGATAACAAGTGTGCCATAGACTTACGAACAACCCAGTACAACACTCTCAGTCAAAACACAAAGGCATTCATCATTACTTTATTCGGGATCACATTAAGAAAGAAAACATGAAAGTGAGCTTCGTTGACACTGACGATTAGCTTGCAGATATATTCACAAAACCCCTTCCTGACACTCATTTTTCTCTACTTTGACTAGAATTGGGTGGTTTAGATCTCTCTACTTAATCATCCTGCAACAACTATTGAAATCTGGGCAATATTTTTAAAGAACGTGCTTCTTTGTGAATTATCTCCATGCGGTTGCACTAGCGATGGCGGTAAGTGTTTTTCTTTTGTTTGCCTTTGTGTGTTTGCTCGTTTTGTTTTTTCTGCTTTTGTGTCTTTTAGTTCTTTTGTCTGATGTCCATTTCTATTTTAGTTTTTTTTAAACAACAAAAATCAAATAAAATTTTGAAAAGTCCCAAAACTCCAAAAACACATTTTTCTTTTCGGTTTGATTTGTTTAATCTTTATTTATTAAAACAAAAAATATATAAAACCACAAAATAAAAAAAATAAGGATCGTTCATTCTTAGGACGTGCATGAATAGAACCTAAAGCATAGCGATTATGTGCAATGTTTGTTTTAGGATTGTTAATCCCTATTAACATTGTCTGATTATGTCATGATGTGTCTAATCTATATGTTCTTAGCTACTGAGTGCAATTGGACAGTATAGTGTATGTTGAATATACCTCTAGGTATGTGTGAGGATTTAGGTAGTGTAATGACATTTCACTGTTCACACATCCCTAGAAAATGAACTCTTGAAGAAATTCAAAGCTTTCATGTTATAACTCGTGATATTGTGTCTAACATGCTACGAATGACTTGAACAATCAATGTCATGGTGTTCATGTTTGTTTTATAAATCTTAGAACTGTGGGCCAAAATTCTAGTGAAAAAGTCTTATGTATACAAGTTAAAGTGTATCTATCTATGTTGGTAGATTTCGATTGATTTGGGGTCCTTGAACTCAAAAAATTACTATAAAATTGATAGTAAAAATGAATGAATGAAAAAATGGGTAAAAACATATGTATGCTATCAAATCATGTTTCATGGATACCCCCCAAGCACTACTCATTCCTCCTGATAAGTCTTCATGAGCATTGTGAGGATGAGCATCTTGGTCTAAGGAATCATTTCGATCTTATGCAAAGACTACAAATTGAGTTAGTGCCCCTTATTCTAGTCTTGGTATGAAGTAGATAGAAACGTGATGTGATTTTTAACTTCATTTCTCTTGTGTTAGCATATTAAATTATTAAGATAAAACATGTATTACTGATTATTTCTACATGATGTTTTTTCCTTTTTGATGCTACACGTACACTTGTCATTATTCTATTTAACGCTTCCATGCATAAGAATTGGACTTAAACTACATTGACTGTCTATAGCATATGTGTACTAGTACACGATTTATATTCATGATGCTTACAATATTACACTATTTTAACTCTATAAATATCTTTACATTGTACTCCAAATTATGTTTATTTAGATTCACATGTATTGTCCAAATTTCATATGCTTTGCAAAAAAATTAAAAAAAACAACTGGTTCGTGTGTTGGGTAGGTCAGTAATCATGGTGCTCTGCAATATGTTTTACTCTGGTGCTTATGTTTTTGTTATGCATGTGTGCACGTTTTCTTTCTTTGTTTTTCTCATGGCCCATTCGTTCATCCTTGGCCCTTTTAATAATATCAAAAGGGGGATATTTGAGTGTTCATGAGCTAATCCTATGCTAAGTCACCTAGGGGAAGATCATGTGTAGGGGGAGCACACATGTAGGGGGAGCACACCTGTAGGAGGAGCACACATATAGGGGGAGCACACATATAGAGGGAGTTGTATGCTATCTTGATTATTAAATCTATTATAGTTCATGCTTATTGATTGGATTACACTATACCATGCGGTTAATGTTTTATATCTCATGAACGGAATTTGATATTATCAAAAGGGGGATTTTGTTGGAACCTATGGTCCGCATCTCTTTAGTTTGACAATATCAAATCCCGTGTTGTATTTGAGCATACGTGTGTTGGGTATAGTGTCGAGGTTTATAGGTACAAAAGAATGAGAGAATCAATCTCTGAGACCTACCACTGAGCGCTAGCGGTACTGCCCGCGCTAGCTTGGAATTAATTTTGCACAAGCTCTCGGTAACCTACCGCGTCACATTAGCTCTACCGCTGACACTAGCTCATCTTGATGACTATTCAACTTCACTGAAAAGGAAACCGTTGAGAAAAGCAGAGGAACCGTTGAGAAAAATAAAGGAACCGCTGAGAAAAGCCTACCGTCGGGCGCTAGCCTCTTACCGCACCGTGGTATCAAAAAGTGGAAAGAATATTTCAGTATATTTTTCCAAAATTACTAGAAAACTATCAGCACCCCGCGAAGGGACCTATCGTCGGGCGCTAGCCCTACCACCGGCAGTAGCATATTTTTAGAAACAAGTATAAAAGCGTGTGTTTCTTTTCCGAGAGACAACAAGGAGGATATTCATTCCAGGGTTCGGCCGCCATCTGTGAGAGGACGAATCTTCATCTCCGTTCAAGGAAAAGCGTTATTTTTGTCTGTCGCTCATGATCGAGGAACTCCAAAGGACGGAAACTACGACGACAATCCAGCGGCTGATCGACTACAAGAGGAACGATATTCAAGAGCATCGATCGTGAACCATCCTACAAAAGAGTTCTACTTTCAAGGGAGAAATAATTTGAAACTCTTTATTTTTCTTCTGTATTTTCATTTTTCTATCTGTTTTGTGAGTAAGAGAAATTGACCTGGGAGGTCGTCAGATTCCTAGGAGGAATCTGCAGGAAATCGTCCTGGGAGGACGTCTAGATCTGGGATATCACTTGGGGTTCTAAGACCCTTCCGGGGAGGAAGGTGAAGAGCCGGCTCATCGATCTTCTTAAGAAGAAGAGTGAGAGCGAACTGGTCCGGGGAGGGTTGGTATACAAAACAAATTAAGATTGTACTCATCTCCTTCGATCTCCGGCGTCACGGAGATCCAATTTTGTTTTTGTAAAACTTTGAAGAATTTTGAATCAAATTATATTTGTCTTTATTTCATCTGACGTTTGTGGGTGTATGTTGCTAGGGTTTTGACTGTTTTGGAGAAAATCAGAAAACATAGTTTTTACTAAGAAAATCGATCTCTATAACCTACTGTAGGGCGCTAGCCTTGCCGCCCGCGGTTGGTTCCAGAACTCGTTCTCTCAGTAAAACATAGTTTTAATTCCTAACTATTTAAAAACCTTATTCACCCCCACCTCTAAAGTTGGCAACCCGATCCAACAAATGGTGCATTCATACTTATGGAACCTCCACAGCCAAGCTGTTTTAATTAAATGAAAAATCAAAATTTTACTCCTTAAAATTATTTTTGTCTCAAGGTAATTCAATATTGGGCGCTATTTTTACCATCGTTTTCAAAACCTTAAGTATTAAATCACTATCGATCCTTTAAAATTAGTAATCAAAATCAACGTCTCTTTCTGATAAAATAATAGCTCGTTTCTCACAAGTAAAAATAATCAATGCGATCCGTGGAAAAATACGACCTTGATATTTTCTAAAAATATCATATATTATACGCGATAAGGTATACTTGCCTTCGTCGAATATAGGTTTGGATAAATTTCTCAAAAGCTTTAAAAATAATTTTCACCACCATCAGTCTTAGCTGACTCACGTTACATCAAATTTTATAGGGCAATGATTGCAAGCTAGAGCGAGCCAATCAAAAAGACCTAAGCCTCATGAAGTGTGTCTCCTCCTGCTTGATTGTTTCTCATGTTTCTTTTATTATATTCTGACTTGCATGCCGAGATAGCATAAGACTACTCTACTTTTTTGCTTGGTTTGATGTGATGAATGTTGATGTGAACATTTAGCAATGTAAGCCCACAAGGCTTTTGGACTCCTATGTTGTAGTGGATAGCTTCTAATCTTGTTTTAGTATTTCAGTTGTTTTATAATCGGAGTTATGAGATGGGTAGATGTTCTGATATTGTCTTTTAATACAAAAGTTGTGGCATCTATATATTGTGAGGTCCCGGCCAGACCCATACTATATGATCATTTTAGGGAAGATGTTACAGTTGTGACCTCTGAAATTTCAGAGCGGTTATCTATTTAATAGAAATAGTCTTGCTTTTGTTTGTTTGATCATTTTGATAATGAAAAAAAATACTTGTTCTCCACAATACTAGTTGATATTTAAGCGAGTTCTAGTTAATTTCATGGAATAAATTGTTTAATTTTGAACTACTGTGTGTCAAGATTGATACAATTACTTCATGTTGATTTATAGTAGTTATTATGTTTCATGATTATGTAGTAAACTGATTATAACAAGAATACTTTACTCTTCTCTAGATTACCATGTTTAGTAGTCATGTTTATAACTCTAATAATGTGAAGACAAGACATTTCTTGTATTTTAATTAAATTATGTGTGTGTGAGTCACTATCATAACTGTGATAGTATGTTTTGTGGCAAGTCCTTCCATCTCTCCCGAACAGAGCACATTGACTGAGTGTTTGAGCGGTGAATCTTAGAAGTAGTGAGTCTTGAGATAAATCTTAGCTATGTACATTCTAAGTAATCTTCCTCGGTAGGCTTTGCCTTTTTAAATCTAGAGTCATTCGCAGTTTGTGCACTTAAATTGGTCATTTATTGTAACATAGGACATGAGTAACCCGTACAATAAGGCCTAGGGTGATTTGTGTGTTAATTCCCTAGAAGCGGTGGTACTGTACAGTTGTTGTCGTCTTGCCACTAGAACAAGGCCCGTAGGAATGCCAACTACTTAATGAGGTTACGACATAATTCATAAATCATGTGTTCATGTTGGTGTTTAACATGGAGCTTGTGTAAGCTCGTTGTTCATTTGATACAAACGTTTAATTTTCCTTACTGTACAAGAAATTGTAATTATTTTGCTAACACTCATGAACTCTTATCTTAATCAGCGTATGGGCGTTGTAATAAGACAAATTACATATTTCTACTTTTACAATCACCTTGGATCCTTATTGTGAGTTAGTATGGACTCTCTCACATGATAAGATACTTATGAATTGTCATGATTTACTTGTTGTCAATCTAAATAAATAATATAATCTTATAAACGTTGTTTTTAATAAGCCATTACTCCTACTTCCCTTGTGCCCTAAGGAGAACCGAGGGGTTGGATAATGTTACTTAGTTATTGATAACTAACCATTTATTATTAAACACTACGGGAGCTTGGACAAGCAAATTAGGAGCGGGTACCTCCTCTAAGGTTCAACCCATAACGCAGTAGACGAAGAGCTATTAGGACGACGCCCGCACCACCATAGTTACTTGACTCTTCCACGGACTCGTCTAATGATCTAGTGGATGTTGGTGTCGTGGAGATTATCTTTCTAGAGTAATCTTACTTTCGTTGTTGTTCAAGCATATGTAGCCCTTCTGTTTGACTTTACTGCTATCTATTTTGAGACTTGGCGTGTTTGTCTGTGCGAACTTTCTTTGGTCACGTTGATATTAGTTCTTGTTTTCACTTTCGCTGTACTTTTATACTAACTCATATACTATGATGTGATTTGTGATATAAGGCCGGCAAGGTAAGCTTCAGGTGGTGACGAGAAGTCATGTTGGTGGAATCACCGCGGAACGATTACACTGGGCATAAAATTTGCTCACCGGTGTTTTGGTGGGGGATTTTAACACGGGTGATCACTCCTTAAAAGTCTACTTTGCCTAGTGCTCTAGATTATAACAGCCTGGGAGGACAGGTCTTTAGCATCTGCCCAACCTAGCAACTCAAGTCATTACACAACATAAGACTTCTTCCTCGACAACTCAGGAGCTTCTCCTTCAGAGCCCGCTCGACCTTATAGTTAACTTAGTTGTATCTACCACTGCAATTCTTCTTTGCTTAAGCTAGTGCAAACACATATGCAGTGTTTGCGCAATCTGACCTTTAGGCTATCAACACACTGTATACTCTCTCATTCGTGCTTGTTTCTCCTATAACTTAGGTGGTTCATTTTTCTATTCCTTTCCCATTTGGGAAGGCCCCCACTAGCATAAATATGAGTGAACAGTATCTCGAAAAGGATCCGGAAATGAGTCTGAGTTTGGTGCCGACACAAGCTTGTGCCTTTCTAGGTGCTGCAATATGATCTCCTCCAAAAGGCAACCTCTTTTTTGTATCTATTTCTAAGTGATCAATAAAATCACCCGCAACAACTGATTCTCGTTGCTTTGAGGCTGGCCGGAAGAGGGCCAATGAGCACCGTCAATAACAACCGTTCTTCCTTTTCTCTCCTTGGAAATAGCTGGATTGTGCTCAGCATCCTTTTTTCTTCATTTTATAATGCACAGATCTGATGGCCTGGAACTTATTCAAGTTCTCTGCGGCGATGTCGACGTCCCCCTCTTCCATGGACTAGTAAGATCAGTATCAGCTCAAAATTTCCTCCATGATCGTTTCTTCCAAATTCGGCATGGTCGGCGCCGCCCACCTTCTCCTCCCTCTTCAAGTTCGTTTTATCTTCCATGATCACTCCAGTTCAAGCCAACCGTTATTGTCCTGAGAGTGATGATGAACAAGTTGTCAGGGCGAAGAAATATATATTAATTCCTTGAAATGGTTTTAGAGCAGCTTAGGATAACCATCTATCATGCTTTGCGATTCATGAGCATTAATTTCATGTATGTATTGTAAATCTTAATGCGACGTGGACTAAGATTAAGTAGTGTAAGTAAAATTTTTATTATTTTATTTAAGGAAAAATAAAGAAATGTGCATTCATTAAAATATAGTACTTAAATATTGGCCTATCAAATAAATGTGCATTTCAATTTTGAACAATTTTAACTGTAATGGAACGACAATTACTCAAAAACATATATCATATGAAACTGACTGCAAACAAAAACTATAGAAATACTATTTTCTATTTTAGAAATATAATTTTAAAAATACAGTCTATTCTGTCCACAAAGCCCAATAGGGCCGGCCTGGTACCGAGCCCTACGGGCCCGAGCTTTAGTCGATCGGATTGGGCCCGGACTTTCATTTAATCGGGCCGGGCTCGGGCAGCAGCCCTGAAGAGGGGCCTGATCAGGCTCCCAGGGCCGGGCCTGGCCCGACTTTTGTTTATTTTTTAAATTATTATTAAAAAAAACTATGCATATTAAATTAAAAAATATTATACATTAAAAAATTATAATTATTACGATATTGAAAAAAAATTATGATGGACAATAAAAATGAGTTTTTATTAATATTTAACAAAAATAAATTACACTTATACAATTTATTTTAATTGAAAAAAATGAAATTTATTATTATTATTTTAATTTTAAATAAAGAAAAATTCAAAATTCATTAACTTAACACAATTACAAAATACATATTTTATCGGGTGTGATGAATGTGCGACGCGCTTAATCATCTCTTAAATTTATTGCATTCATCTCGTCCTCTATCTCGTTCGAGCTATCCTCTATCGCGGCAATGTGTTGTTTCCTCTTCATAGTATCCAAATAGTCTTTGTAGAAGATGGAGATTTAAAGTGAATCTTCGTTGAGTCAGCTCTTCCGCTCGTTCAAAACCCTGTCACTAAGAGAAAACAAGCGGACTCCGAAGCTAACGTAATAGCTTGGATTGTTAGCAAATCACGAGTCATATATGTCAAAATATGATATATATTAGCTTTACTTTTGCACTTGATGGGGATTAACCCATTTTTAAACTATTTAGGGTGCGCATAGCCGTTCCAAATGGGGAATCATGAGGTTGACTAGTCAACCCACTCCCCATGATCCCCATCACGATAGGAGGGGGAGTGGGAGGGCCCACTCCCCCTTTTTATCTCTCCACTAATCCCTCTCCAATCACAAAAGGAGAAAACCATCGCCGCCCGTCGGCCACCGGCTGCCGACCACCGCCGGCCGCCTCCCGCTGGCCAGCCGCCTCCCGCCGTCGGCCCCAGCCAGCCGCCGGCCAAAGCCGGTCTCCAGTCGGCCGCCTCCCGCCGCCAGCCGGCCACCTCCCGCCGCCGGCCGGCCACCTCCCGCCGTCGGCCGGCCGCCGTCGGCCGCCTCCCGCTGACCACCGCCGGCCGGTAGCACGCCGCCCGTGCCTCCACCATCCGATTGTGATAGGGCCTCCGTAGGCGTCCGATCCGTGGGTAACCACCCACTAACCCACCACTTTAGTGGTGGGGCCCGTCATGATCCTCCCCTAGAGGCTATAAAAGGGACCCCAGGGCCTCTTCATTCTTCACCTTTTTCTCTTCTCCGGGTTGTCTTCTTCTTCCTCAGGTGAGAGCTCTCCTGCCTCCTCCACCGAGTCGGCCACCGCTCGTCGTGAACCACCAGCAGCCACCATCAGCCACCAGCGGCCACCAGTGACCACCAGCTACTACTAGCGGCTATAAGCACCCTACCAGCGCGTTAAGCGCAAAAGGACGCCCAAGACATCGAGGAAGCCGAAGGAATAAGCCATCCGAAGCCAGCAAGCGCACGCCGCCCCGAGCACAAGCGCCAGAAGAATCCCACGCATTTCCACGTCTAAGTCACTTCGGCGGTACAGCCTGTTACCCACAGGAAGCTATAGTCTCTCTCTCTCTCCACTCAAGTTGTAACGGGAGTGGCCTGTCGCCCCGATTCACCAAGCGTGCTGTAATCACCGAAAGCTAGTGGAATTTGACCGGCACAGACCCGGTCACGTGAATTTTACCCATTTATGGGGTTTTTCCACATCATCAAGACTTGTGTCTACTTTTCATCTTCATTGACTGTGTGCGCGCTCAACCGCTCCGTGAACTAAGACAGTTCAAGTTAATCTGGTCCGACCGGGGCATCGAGTTAGTCCGCAACAGTTTGGCGACGTCTGTGGGAAACATTCTCAACATCCTTCAGAAGACAAGTCCCTCATCTTTACCGCTTCCAAAGCTCAGATTCAATGGTGAAGAGAAGTACCCGCACCACTGAAGGATCTACACTTGGCGGACACATCGAACCAGCACGATCCCACTCACTAGTGGACGTGTCACTGACTGCCGAAGTAGCTTTCGCCCCCGTCACCTCCCTGGAGGGGCGCGTCCGCCAAATGGAAGAACAACAAACAGAAATGCTTGCATTACTCCGAAACATGGGAGCACCTCCTGCTCCCCCGATGTTGCCGGCCCCAGTAAATCCTCTGCTGCAACTAAAGCAGGAAAGGGTTCAAGAAGAGCCCGAGGATTATTCTGACGCCGCCAGCTCCACTCACCCTGCTCAAAGAGGAGTAAGAGAATATCATCTTCATCACCATCCCGCCAACGACGTTCACCCCCCTCCTCACGAAAGGTTTACTCGGGAGGAAATTCCGGAAGTTATAGCCGAAGAATACCGCTAGGCTGGAAGAAGAGACTTTCATGCTCACCGACCGCTCTGCCAAGGCTCCCCCTTGACGCCGTAAATTCTCGATCATCCCATCCCACATGGATTCAAGCTTCCAAATATCGAGATGTTTGACGGGACTGATGATCCACTGGAACACATCAACCACTTCACCACCATCATGAGGATTTACAATGCTCCAGACCGGTTGCTCTGCCAAGTGTTCCCAGCAACACTCAAAGGACAAACCCGTACATGGTTCCATTCCCTGAGAACTGTCACTATTACCAACTTCGCAGAGCTGAACAGGCAATTTATTGATCAGTTTATTGCAAATCGGAGAATTGTTCGCGATCCCTTACACCTTTCAGGTATTCGACAAAATGAAAGATAATCCCTCAGGGACTTCTTTCGCCGCTTCACCTCTGAGGCACGTCAGATTCCGGGCATCGACCTTGAACTTCTCAGAGGCATCTTCCTCGGCGGACTCCGCCCCAGCGGCTTCTATTCAGCACTCATGAGGGAGACCGTGCCCATTTATCCAGATCTCGTTCATCGGGTCGAGGCCCAGATAGCAGCCGACGAGGCTATTGAAGCACACCGACCGCAGTTTGAAGGAGGGCAGAAAAGGAAGAAGGAAGAGGAACCGACTCTCACAAGACAAGAATAACAACGTCAGAGTGAGCGTCGCCGCAATAGCTGTCAACGTGACCTTCCAAGGAATGGGGGGCAACATCCACTTCAGTAATACACCCCTCTGAATACCACCCGTACTAATGTGATGTATGCCATTCAGAATGATCCGGAATTCCAACAACCAAGAGCACCGCGGCCAAACCCCAAGGCCGACCAGATAAAATACTGCGAGTTCCACTATGTAACGGGTCACAAAACCGAAGAGTGTGCCGGCCTAAAAGATGAAATTGAACGTCTTGTCCGCCAGGGGCTCCTCGGGGGATTTTTACAAGGACAAGCATAGATCACAACACAAAGAAACGGTGGAGGGAAGCAGATGGTGGGCAATATAGAGACCATCGCCGGACCCCCAACAATGGATACCTAGGATGGACGCTCTCCCAGACGCAGGATTACCCTCTATAACACACCTGCAGCCGGGAACTTGCGTCGCATCCATCCCTCCACATTTTTATCTTTTATTAATGATGCTTATCGTCTGCATTTTCCATCATCTTGTTTTTGTCACCTTAAAACAGTAAAAGTCATGAGCTCAGGCTCGCGCAAATCGTGGTTATTTCTAAGTACAATATCATATTTGTTTTAAAGTAAAACTGTGCTTACAAACCGAACAAGCAGGTTTTTCACCAACGTTGCCCCTCAACGTCATGTCGTCGCCAGGGCCTGCCCCCTCGCGATGTAACATCCCAAATTTCAAATAACTTAGATTTGGGTTAGACATGTGGTGGATGCTAGGGTTTAGCTAGGTTTGACCCTAGGAGGAGAATTTGGACCATGTGGGGCCCACTATGGGGCCCAAGTCAACCTAGGTCAAACTAGGCTAAATACAAACCCTAGCCACACCATGACCCCACCACATTGCCCTAACCCTAAATACAATCTAAGTGGACCCCAAGGTAGGCCATGGGGTCAACTAGTTGACCCATGTTGGGTCAAGTCAACATTTTGACCTAAATAGTGAATATGGTGCCCTAGCCCATTTCACTAGGTTGGGTCCACCCAAATCAACCCAAATTCATCATGTGGGCCTAAAGTGGCCTTATAAACCCTAGGGGAGAGAAAAATAGGGGCATGCAATGATAATTTTGGGAATTACCTAGGAGAGAGAAAATGTGACAAATAGGAGAGAGAAAGTGTTAAGGAGTGGTGTGGGCCACTTGGGCTCACCCCACCAACCCACCATGGGTTGGCTGACCATGTAGGGGTATTAGGAGGTGTGGGGACCCACCATGCAGCCTTGGGTCAAGCCCAAGCCCAAACCCGAACCTACCTAGCCCATTCCATGCATGTGAGCCAACTTCCCCCTTCTCTCCTCTCACCAACCCAACTCTACCCTAGAACCCGACCATTAGGGGTTAATTAAACCAGCTGGAGTAGTGGGACCCACTCCCAAGCAACCAGCTAGCCCACACACACCAACCCGAGCCCTCCCCACATTGGTGAAATCACCCTTCCTTGGTGAAATCGCCCAAGCATTGGTGATGTCGCCCCCCCTCTCTTAACTCAGCCCCCAAACCACTTCCCCCTCTCATTTCCATTCACTCCTACCCCAGAGAGAGAGAGAGAGAGGAAGGAAGCCATGGAAAGCCGTGGAACTCGCCGGAATGTGCATGCTAGGGGAAGCCGCCGCCACCCTCAACCACGACCACCACCACGGGTCCGTATCCCCTCCCCTCTTACTGTACTGGATTCCTAGATCATTAAGGTTAGTAGTCAAGCTCAAAAGAGCTCGACTGTAGGCCTCTAAAGCTTGGAAAAAGCTTCAAAAATGGCGGCCTGGGAGTTTTTCGGTTTGGTTGCGCCGCCGCCGTCCGCCGCTCTCCGCCGCCCAGTCGCCGGCCAGCCCTAGCCCCGACCACCGTGAGGCCGGGGAAGGTCTTGGCCGGAGGTCCCGCCGCCGGCGATGGCCGGAAATGGCCCCGCAAGGAACACCTGCGTCGGGTCTTGGCCTGCATGCAATGCATGGGGAAGAATACTCAGCAGCCGTCAGATCTACATCAATATTTGTGCTGGCTGATATAAATTCCTTAATATTAAATACATATATGAATAGTATGATTAACTGTCACAATATATCAGACACCTTGCATGTTGTTTATGAGGTACTTAGAGGCCCCAACTTAGGTTGAACCCTGAATGAAATATTTAGTTAGATGAGTTAACTTTAAAATGCCACAGAAATCATAGGTTTTGGACTAGTAGGCTGCCCTGTAGGGCTGTTTTGCTAGGACTGCCCCCTAACTAGGGCAGAAATTAAAACTGATGCCCTGCTCAAACCCTAAGTCCAAATGGACTGAGATTTTGGGCATGTGGCTTATTTGGTCAAATCTAGGCCCTCCCCAAAAATCAGAATTTTTGGGGAACATTTTGCTATAGTTTTTACAAAAATACCCAAAAGTAAATAAATGTGATTTTTGGAGTTTCCTAACTCCAAATGGCCCCAAATTTTGGTGGCACCCTCTCATGGGTATATTAGACCCATGGTTAAAATTTGGGCTAAATTGATTCACTGCATAATGAGGAATCTCACTTGCATGTTTGAGAAATGAAATTTGACTTGGGCTGCAAATAGCAATTTTGCAGAATTTCAAATGGCTGCCCAAGCCAAACCAGAAGCCCCCTTGACCTGAGATTTTGGTCAGAGGTATAATTAGGGCATATTCAGGCCCTGCCCAAAAATGGGCTTGATTGGAAAACAAAATGTGGGAAAATTACCAAAATACCCCTAGGGCTTAACTAGGTGATTTTTGGAGTTTCCTAACTCCAAATGGCCCCAAATTTTGGTGGCTGGCCATTAGGGACCATATAGACCAGTGGTAGAAATGTCTCTGAAATTGGAACAAGTCATGTTGGGAAAGACCCACATGCAAGAATTGAACTACTTAGGTTCGGGGTGCAAATAGCAAGTTTTTGATATTTACCTAAAGGGGTGCAGTTAGAATGCACACCCCCTGATTTAGTAGACCAGTAGGGTATAATTTAAAACCCTAAGTTAGTTGGGATTTTTGGGGAGCAAAAATCCCACACTTAATGAACTTGACTATTTTGATAATTTGGTGAACACGTAAGCACTTTCTAAAATGATTCAAACTAGGGTTTAGAAGATTTATAAAACCCTAATGATATTATATAAACTCAAGGGAGACATATTCGAGCTCTTGAGATTCGACTTGATAAATTGAAGATTTGAATTATAAGTATTCGGGAAAATGACGATTTTACCCTTAACAGTAATTGAATGATTCTGATGGTGATAAGTAATAAATAAATCGACGTGTCCTATTTATAATAATCTCATGTGATTAAACACATCACAATGCATTTGGGAGTTCATTCAATGGATCATTAGATAGGTCATCTCACCCTAGTCATTCAGTCTCGATAGACGTGTCGTACGTAAATGCTTATCTAGAGAATACCACCCTAGGTTTATGAACAGAACGATGGGGATGGTATTATAACTTGGAAATGGCAGGGTGGTATTAGGTCTGGGGCTACATTTAGAATAAGTAGGATTACTCTACTAGGACCACCGGGAGATAGAATAAAATGAGATAGTCGTGGAAATTGGGAATAAACCCGGGTGGTGTTGATGGCATCATAATTATAGCAACGAGTGATAGAGTGCAAATCACTTTACAATAGGCATAACGGAGTCCGACGGAAGATCGTCGCCTTTCCGATAATAATACCATAAGTCATTAGGCTACTAAGGAGTAACACTAAAGGAGAATCGTGGGTAATGGGTAAACATCAACTAAAACTAATCATCCTTGCGAAAGGGAACTTCGGGTTTCATGCCCGTCTTGGTTCCTAGTGCCCTCGAGACCCCCTCACGGGGCATGCCTTGGGCAGTCCTGGGATTCACTCTAAATCACTATGTATAATAAACCTTAGACAAGAGTAGTCTAATAGGCTTGGAGTTCTACGCGATAGGTTCGCCGGTTGAATAAGGTTGGAAACATCATATGGGTTACTTGCTCACCTGTTTCACAAGGTTGGAGGGATACAAGTAATGAGCTCATCCTAACCGGGTTGGAGTGGCTTGCTCACCTGTTTCTTAAGGTTGGAGGGATACAAGCACTTGCTCACCCAAATTGGATTGGAGGGAATGTGTTAACAATGTCAGTACGAGCGGGAAGCTCAGATTAATACCTTGCATGTGCATAAAATTAGTGGCGAGTCACGCGGGACTGGCCAGTCGATGCACCGATGGCAGTACGATGACTCGGGCGAGGAGTACGGGTGGAGGGGCCAGTATGCTTAAATATATAATACTGCGGAATCCCCGAAGACGTACACTCGACCTACAAGACTGACGGGTAGTCAGCAAAATACGTACGCAAAACTCTAGAGTGCACCTAGGACGTGTACAGAGGCGTATGAGAGGGGTCTAGGTCTGGTAGTGCTTATACCTACCTAGAAGTGGAGAGCCCGCTCCACTGTTGCCGTAGCCACAACGGTAGTACCCGAGAGTGATGCAAGCTCTCAAAAAGAGGGAACTAAAGGTCTGTGATCACGGAGTCGTGTGTGTGTGTTGCACTTGCATGTTAACATATTCATCATAACATACATTCATTCATTAGGGCATACGCTTCATAGATCCTTATCATATAAATTGTATGGGCGGTTTATATGATAAGTTACTTTTGGAAACCCTAACATATAAGTTCGTATGGGCGTTCATATAAGTTAGGGTACTTATGTGATATTGATAGGAGTAGGAGTAGCAGTAGCGTACACTCCTTTCTGTACTACCTTTACTTTCAGTTCTACTTTTTTACTGCAGTTCTTCTCTTTCTGTACAGTCTTTACTTACTTGCACTATATATAGAACTGCTAGATCATATATAGAACTGCTAGATCATATATATAACTGCTAGACTTTACTTACTCCTGCTAGATAGAAATGTCACCTGCTCCACTTTGCTACCCCTTGTTGTCCTCCGCATCTTCCTTCCATCCGGTGCCTAAGAGCGACAGGAGGAGGTGTTGAGGATACGACTTAGTCTTTTTGACTAACATACGTTGACTCCCCCTTTTTAGGAGTTCGAGGAGGTGGACCAGCACGTCCAGCGGGACGAGGAGGCAGGGCATGAGGAGCAGCTACCACCACCACCAGACACTACTACTGCACGTCCTCAGGTGGGAGGAGATGTAGTGGATAGCTTAGTTTACAGCTTTCTATTTTGTGAGGAGATGTAGTGGATAGCTTAGTTTACAGCTTTCTATTTTGTGAGAGAGAGCCTCATTTCTATTGATGTATATGGGCATAAACCCTATTTCACTTTTGTACTCATTTTGGACTGTAGTAGCTTTTCATTCCTTATATATGATATGCTCTGTGACTTCTGTGGACATGTGTATTGGGTTGTTTATACACTTTTACTTCCGCATCTCTAGTGAAAAATGATCGTAATAGCCGGCAGAATCGGCGTCTTACGGTGTCGACTAACTCAGGAGTTAGTGTCACCGTAAGGCGGCGGTTCTGGGCATAAGATCCGGGTTAGCCTCGGGATGAGGAGACAGGATCTTACAAACTGGTATCAGAGGAAAATACGATCATTAGAGAAAGAAGTCCACAACACTAGAACACCCCGCTCGAGAGTAGTTTGCGGACAAACTATTCAGCGGAAGCAATGGTGTGCCCATGTGTAAAAAGTCACACTAAATAGTCCATTAAACAATGAGTTAGGCCAAATTTTGAAGAATTTTGACTTAAGAATCACCTTTTTGCAACCTCTACAGGTCGCCGTGCCACAGAACGTGGTCCCTCCCCCTCCGGATGCCACTCCGTTCATGCAGACTGAGATGGGACAGACCCTTACTGCGATCCTAGATGCATTTAGAGCCCAGCAGGCCCTGGCACAGCTGCCAAATCCAGGGTCAAACTGGTTGAATGCGTTCAGGAGCCTGTCCCCGCCCATGTACCACGGGACGGAGAATGCTGTGAAGACAGAGGAATGGCTGGAGGCCATACAGGAGATGCTTGCAGGCATCAGTTGCCCGGTGCAACAGGCAGTACCCTTGGCGACTTCTGCTCTAGATTCACATGCCTGGAGATGGTGGAAATCCATGATGGATTCCACATATGCTGATAGGGACCCATCAGAGATCTCATGGGAGGAGTTCAGTGAGTCCGTCCTTGGACATTTTGTGTCAGATACAGACAGAGATGAGTTGGAGGAGAGGTTCTTGAACCTCAAGCAGGGGACTCGTTCAGTGATTGAGTACCAGAGGGAATTCTCCCATTTGGCCAGATTTGCAGGCTTCCATGATCTAGAGGACCGGAGGTATGCAAAGAAGTTCTACCGAGGACTTAGGGATTCAGTACGGCAGGCACTGCTATTTATTTCTCATGGATCATCGACAGAGATCATCGAGATGGCAAAGAAGCACGAGGCGGACCAGCTTATGACACAGAGTAGAGGGAAGAGGCCACTTGATGGGCCATGGCACGGAGAGAGTAGTAGAGGCCCCCAGAAGGGCAAGGTCATTGGGTTCAAACGAGGCGGGGGACGTCGCCGTCCCAACTACCGGCAGGAGAACTACAGGCAAGAGAATTACAGACAGGAGAACTACAGGCAGGAGCAGAGGCCTCCTCCAGTGTATGCTCCTCCACCTCTTCAGATTCATGGACCGATCGGGCAGGAAGATCAAGGTCAAAGACAAGTGGTCTGTTTTGGGTGCCACCAGCCGGGGCACTATAGAGCTGATTGTCCTCAGCAGTTCCGTCAGCTTCCTCCTCCTCCACCCCCTCCAGTGGCCCCTCCAGCATACCAGGGTCGAGGTCGAGGACGAGGCCGAGGCCGAGGACGAGGACATCACGGCCGAGGCAGGGGTCGTGATCAGATGTACGCCTTGGATCTTGCCGTTCCAAGAAACCCAGAGGAGGTCATTACAGGTAATTTAAAACCTTAAAAGTTTCATTTCCTTCAAATTACTTGATCTTATAAGCTCATTAAGCCTCGTAGAATAACACTCGTTAAAATAATCAAAACCTCAGGCATAGTCATCGTCAATGGCAAACCTGCCCATACCTTATACGACACGGGTGCTACACACTCGTTCATATCAGAAGCCTTCATCAAGGGGCTAGATGGTGTGGAAAGATTCACAGGCGCGGAGAGAAGGGTGCGTCTGCCTGACGGCTCGGAGATAGTGACTACGGAGCATTGCAACTTGGAGGGAGAGATCGCTGGCAAGATATTCCAGATACCGGGGACGATCCTGATGCTGCAGGACTTCGACATTATTCTGGGCATGGTGTGGTTACACTGGAACTACGCCCAAATAGACTGCCTGTCCAAGAGGATCACCCTCAGGCATGGCGACTCCTACGTCACCATCGAAGGTATCCGACCTATCCCACCTCTTTCATTATCTTCCATACAGGCTGTCAAAGCCTACGAGCAGGGCGAGGAGGTGTATCTTGTATGCTTCGAGATGATAGTGGCGGAGACGGCCATTTCCGATATACCCGTGGTCCGGGATTTCTCCGACGTATTCCCGGAGAAATTGCCCGGACTACCACCGGCCAGAGACACCGACTTCCGTATCCAGTTGATACCAGATGCCAAGCCCGTATCCCGGGCACCGTACCGGATGGCTCCAAGGGAGCTGGCAGAGTTCAGGACGCAGTTACAGGAGCTAGTGGAGTCCGGATTTGTTCGGCCTAGTTCTTCACCCTGGGGAGCACCAGTTTTATTCGTGAAGAAGAAAGACGGTTCGCTCCGGTTGTGCATTGATTACCGGGAATTGAACCGGCTTACGGTCCGGAACACTTACCCACTGCCACGGATTGATGAGCTGTTCGATCAGCTTCAGGGAGCATTCTGGTTTTCGAAGCTGGACTTGAGATCTGGATACTATCAGTTGCGGATCCAAGAGGAGGACATACCAAAGACGGCGTTCAGTTCTCGGTATGGCTTGTTTGAGTTCACGGTGATGCCCTTTGGGCTCACGAATGCGCCCTCAGCATTCATGAGTCTGATGAACCGTGTATTCGAGCCTTACTTGGATCGGTTCGTCATAGTCTTCATCGACGACATTTTGGTCTATTCCAAGACCAAGGAGGAACATGCGCAGCATCTATCGTTGGTTTTGGGGAAGCTGAGGGAGCATAGCATGTATGCTAAGTTCTCTAAGTGCCAGTTCTGGCTTGAGGAGGTAACGTTCTTGGGACACACCATCAGTGGGGCTGGACTAGCCGTGGATCCAGCTAAGATCGAGGCAGTTAGAGATTGGCCGCAGCCGAAATCGGCCACGGAGATACGCAGCTTCTTGGGGCTAGCAGGCTACTACCGCAAGTTTGTGGAGGGGTTTTCCAGGATAGCTCTCCCCCTCACATCGTTGACGAAGAAAGAGGCAGGATTTCATTGGTCTGAGAAGTGCGAGGCAGCGTTCCAGGAATTGAAGAGCAGGCTCACCTCATCCCCTATCCTTGCACTTCCAGCTGGGAAGGAAGGATTCCAGATTTACACCGACGCATCATACCAGGGGATGGGTGCTGTCCTAATGCAGCACGGTCATGTGATAGCATACGCTTCGAGACAGTTGAAGAAGCACGAGCACAACTACCCAGTCCATGACCTAGAACTCGGGGCAGTGGTATTCGCATTAACGATATGGAGGCACTATCTGTACGGGATCCATTATGATATTTTCTCCGATCACAAGAATCTCAGGTACATCGACACTCAGAAGGATCTGAATCTACGCCAGAGGAGATGGCTAGAATTCCTATGTGACTACCAGTACAAGATCCATTACCACCCGGGGAAGGCAAACACTGTGGCGGATGCCTTGAGCAGGAGAGCCGGCACTACTGGTCCGGAACCTCGGGTGGGAGCTATGTCGTTGGCTCAAATGGTGGAGGGCCTGCACATTACTGTGGTGTCAGAGACTGAGCCAGAGCTGTACCGGGAGTATCTGAACTCCATGATTAGTGATTGTGACATTCGGGAGCGCATCTGGGCGCATCAGAGGCAGGATGCAGATTTAGAGCCGATATTCGGAGCCCTAGCTGAGGGCAAGGCAGAGGATTACACGCTACGCGACGACCTCGTTCATTTCCGTGGTCGTATATATATACCCGCAGGGGGTGGTATCTGGGAGGACATACTCAGGGAGTCGCACCAATCACGGTACTCAGTGCACCCCGGTATCACCAAGATGACGGCTGATTTGCGGAAGAGCATGTACTGGCCCGGGATGAAGAGGGAGATCATACATTATGTTACACACTGCGAGACATGTCAGCTAGTGAAAGCTGAATGCAAGAGCCCAGGAGGGTTATTACAGCCATTACCGGTGCCAGAGTGGAAGTTTGAGGATATTGCTATGGATTTTGTGCATGGGTTGCCTCGCTCCCACTCTGGGCACGATTCCATTTGGGTCATCGTCGATAGATTGACCAAGGTAGCCAGATTCATACCGATCCAGAAGGACGCCCCAGTTGCCGTATTGGTGAGATTGTTTGTGGAGCAGTTCGTTAGATACCACGGCGTCCCCAAGACGATTGTCTCGGATCGTGACAGTCGATTCACTTCTAGGGAGTGGAGGGCAGTGCATGCTTACTTAGGTTCGCAGCTCTCTTTCAGCACTGCCTTCCATCCACAGACCGACGGTCAGACAGAGCGGACCAACAGGACTATGGAGGATCTGCTGCGTCTTTGTATTTTGGATACGGGGAAGCCCTGGGAGCGACTGTTACCCTTGATTGAGTTTTCTTATAACAACAGTCACCAGGCGAGCATTGGGATGGCTCCTTACGAGGCACTATATGGGAGGAGGTGTCGGACACCTCTATCATGGGTACAAGATGAGGATACACGAGCTCACGGTTCAGAGTATGTCGAGGATACGGAGGCTCAGATACGTCTGGTCAGAGATCGGATGTTGGAGGCCCAGAGCAGACAGGCGAAGTATTACGATGCGCGGCATCGTAAGGTGGAGTTCCAGGTGGGAGACAGGGTTTTCTTGAAGATACGTCCAGTGCACGGTGTTTCCCGGGTGCGGAGGCACAAGAAGCTCAGTCCGAGATATATGGGGCCTTACTTGATCCTGGAGCGGATCGGCCCCTTGGCTTACCGACTGCAGCTACCGATAGAGTTGGGAACTCTGCACGACGTCTTTCACGTCTCCTCCCTACGACGAGCACTCCTTCGCCCTGAGCAGCATATTTCTACTACCGACGGGCCAGTAGCATCAGATCGATCAGTTCGTTTAGAGCCGGTCCGGATCGACGATACCGCCGTCCGAGTGTTGCGGAAAAAGAAGGTCCCTCTCGTGAAGGTGTTGTGGTCCAACCACGGACGGGAGGAGCACACCTGGGAGCCGAGGGATCTCATGATGGAGCGACACCCGGAGCTATTCTCCTCAGGTACAACTTAGTTTTATATTTTCCATCTAGTTACGTTTCGAATCTCTTATAAGCTTGTCGTAGAAACCCCGTAGCCCGAACTTAAATTTCGGGGACGAAATTATTTTTTTTGTTTATAGGGTTTGTAACATCCCAAATTTCAAATAACTTAGATTTGGGTTAGACATGTGGTGGATGCTAGGGTTTAGCTAGGTTTGACCCTAGGAGGAGAATTTGGACCATGTGGGGCCCACTATGGGGCCCAAGTCAACCTAGGTCAAACTAGGCTAAATACAAACCCTAGCCACACCATGACCCCACCACATTGCCCTAACCCTAAATACAATCTAAGTGGACCCCAAGGTAGGCCATGGGGTCAACTAGTTGACCCATGTTGGGTCAAGTCAACATTTTGACCTAAATAGTGAATATGGTGCCCTAGCCCATTTCACTAGGTTGGGTCCACCCAAATCAACCCAAATTCATCATGTGGGCCTAAAGTGGCCTTATAAACCCTAGGGGAGAGAAAAATAGGGGCATGCAATGATAATTTTGGGAATTACCTAGGAGAGAGAAAATGTGACAAATAGGAGAGAGAAAGTGTTAAGGAGTGGTGTGGGCCACTTGGGCTCACCCCACCAACCCACCATGGGTTGGCTGACCATGTAGGGGTATTAGGAGGTGTGGGGACCCACCATGCAGCCTTGGGTCAAGCCCAAGCCCAAACCCGAACCTACCTAGCCCATTCCATGCATGTGAGCCAACTTCCCCCTTCTCTCCTCTCACCAACCCAACTCTACCCTAGAACCCGACCATTAGGGGTTAATTAAACCAGCTGGAGTAGTGGGACCCACTCCCAAGCAACCAGCTAGCCCACACACACCAACCCGAGCCCTCCCCACATTGGTGAAATCACCCTTCCTTGGTGAAATCGCCCAAGCCTTGGTGATGTCGCCCCCCCTCTCTTAACTCAGCCCCCAAACCACTTCCCCCTCTCATTTCCATTCACTCCTACCCCAGAGAGAGAGAGAGAGAGGAAGGAAGCCATGGAAAGCCGTGGAACTCGCCGGAATGTGCATGCTAGGGGAAGCCGCCGCCACCCTCAACCACGACCACCACCACGGGTCCGTATCCCCTCCCCTCTTACTGTACTAGATTCCTAGATCATTTAGGTTAGTAGTCAAGCTCAAAAGAGCTCGACTGTAGGCCTCTAAAGCTTGGAAAAAGCTTCAAAAATGGCGGCCTGGGAGTTTTTCGGTTTGGTTGCGCCGCCGCCGTCCGCCGCTCTCCGCCGCCCAGTCGCCGGCCAGCCCTAGCCCCGACCACCGTGAGGCCGGGGAAGGTCTTGGCCGGAGGTCCCGCCGCCGGCGATGGCCGGAAATGGCCCCGCAAGGAACACCTGCGTCGGGTCTTGGCCTGCATGCAATGCATGGGGAAGAAGACTCAGCAGCCGTCAGATCTACATCAATATTTGTGCTGGCTGATATAAATTCCTTAATATTAAATACATATATGAATAGTATGATTAACTGTCACAATATATCAGACACCTTGCATGTTGTTTATGAGGTACTTATAGGCCCCACCTTAGGTTGAACCCTGAATGAAATATTTAGGTAGATGAGTTAACTTTAAAATGCCACAGAAATCATAGGTTTTGGACCAGTAGGCTGCCCTGTAGGGCTGTTTTGCTAGGACTGCCCCCTAACTAGGGCAGAAATTAAAACTGATGCCCTGCTCAAACCCTAAGTCCAAATGGACTGAGATTTTGGGCATGTGGCTTATTTGGTCAAATCTAGGCCCTCCCCAAAAATCAGAATTTTTGGGGAACATTTTGCTATAGTTTTTACAAAAATACCCAAAAGTAAATAAATGTGATTTTTGGAGTTTCCTAACTCCAAATGGCCCCAAATTTTGGTGGCACCCTCTCATGGGTATATTAGACCCATGGTTAAAATTTGGGCTAAATTGATTCACTGCATAATGAGGAATCTCACTTGCATGTTTGAGAAATGAAATTTGACTTGGGCTGCAAATAGCAATTTTGCAGAATTTCAAATGGCTGCCCAAGCCAAACCAGAAGCCCCCTTGACCTGAGATTTTGGTCAGAGGTATAATTAGGGCATATTCAGGCCCTGCCCAAAAATGGGCTTGATTGGAAAACAAAATGTGGGAAAATTACCAAAATACCCCTAGGGCTTAACTAGGTGATTTTTGGAGTTTCCTAACTCCAAATGGCCCCAAATTTTGGTGGCTGGCCATTAGGGACCATATAGACCAGTGGTAGAAATGTCTCTGAAATTGGAACAAGTCATGTTGGGAAAGACCCACATGCAAGAATTGAACTACTTAGGCTCGGGGTGCAAATAGCAAGTTTTTGATATTTACCTAAAGGGGTGCAGTTAGAATGCACACCCCCTGATTTAGTAGACCAGTAGGGTATAATTTAAAACCCTAAGTTAGTTGGGATTTTTGGGGAGCAAAAATCCCACACTTAATGAACTTGACTATTTTGATAATTTGGTGAACACGTAAGCACTTTCTAAAATGATTCAAACTAGGGTTTAGAAGATTTATAAAACCCTAATGATATTATATAAACTCAAGGGAGACATATTCGAGCCCTTGAGATTCGACTTGATAAATTGAAGATTTGAATTATAAGTATTCGGGAAAATGACGATTTTACCCTTAACAGTAATTGAATGATTCTGATGGTGATAAGTAATAAATAAATCGACGTGTCCTATTTATAATAATCTCATGTGATTAAACACATCACAATGCATTTGGGAGTTCATTCAATGGATCATTAGATAGGTCATCTCACCCTAGTCATTCAGTCTCGATAGACGTGTCGTACGTAAATGCTTATCTAGAGAATACCACCCTAGGTTTATGAACAGAACGATGGGGATGGTATTATAACTTGGAAATGGCAGGGTGGTATTAGGTCTGGGGCTACATTTAGAATAAGTAGGATTACTCTACTAGGACCACCGGGAGATAGAATAAAATGAGATAGTCGTGGAAATTGGGAATAAACCCGGGTGGTGTTGATGGCATTATAATTATAGCAACGAGTGATAGAGTGCAAATCACTTTACAATAGGCATAACGGAGTCCGACGGAAGATCGTCGCCTTTCCGATAATAATACCATAAGTCATTAGGCTACTAAGGAGTAACACTAAAGGAGAATCGTGGGTAATGGGTAAACATCAACTAAAACTAATCATCCTTGCGAAAGGGAACTTCGGGTTTCATGCCCGTCTTGGTTCCTAGTGCCCTCGAGACCCCCTCACGGGGCATGCCTTGGGCAGTCCTGGGATTCCCTCTAAATCACTATGTATAATAAACCTTAGACAAGAGTAGTCTAATAGGCTTGGAGTTCTACGCGATAGGTTCGCCGGTTGAATAAGGTTGGAAACATCATATGGGTTACTTGCTCACCTGTTTCACAAGGTTGGAGGGATACAAGTAATGAGCTCATCCTAACCGGGTTGGAGTGGCTTGCTCACCTGTTTCTTAAGGTTGGAGGGATACAAGCACTTGCTCACCCAAATTGGATTGGAGGGAATGTGTTAACAATGTCAGTACGAGCGGGAAGCTCAGATTAATACCTTGCATGTGCATAAAATTAGTGGCGAGTCACGCGGGACTGGCCAGTCGATGCACCGATGGCAGTACGATGACTCGGGCGAGGAGTACGGGTGGAGGGTCCAGTATGCTTAAATATATAATACTGCGGAATCCCCGAAGACGTACACTCGACCTACAAGACTGACGGGTAGTCAGCAAAATACGTACGCAAAACTCTAGAGTGCACCTAGGACGTGTACAGAGGCGTATGAGAGGGGTCTAGGTCTGGTAGTGCTTATACCTACCTAGAAGTGGAGAGCCCGCTCCACTGTTGCCGTAGCCACAACGGTAGTACCCGAGAGTGATGCAAGCTCTCAAAAAGAGGGAACTAAAGGTCTGTGATCACGGAGTCGTGTGTGTGTGTTGCACTTGCATGTTAACATATTCATCATAACATACATTCATTCATTAGGGCATACGCTTCATAGATCCTTATCATATAAATTGTATGGGCGGTTTATATGATAAGTTACTTTTGGAAACCCTAACATATAAGTTCGTATGGGAGTTCATATAAGTTAGGGTACTTATGTGATATTGATAGGAGTAGGAGTAGCAGTAGCGTACACTCCTTTCTGTACTACCTTTACTTTCAGTTCTACTTTTTTACTGCAGTTCTTCTCTTTCTGTACAGTCTTTACTTACTTGCACTATATATAGAACTGCTAGATCATATATAGAACTGCTAGATCATATATATAACTGCTAGACTTTACTTACTCCTGCTAGATAGAAATGTCACCTGCTCCACTTTGCTACCCCTTGTTGTCCTCCGCATCTTCCTTCCATCCGGTGCCTAAGAGCGACAGGAGGAGGTGTTGAGGATACGACTTAGTCTTTTTGACTAACATACGTTGACTCCCCCTTTTTAGGAGTTCGAGGAGGTGGACCAGCACGTCTAGCGGGACGAGGAGGCAGGGCATGAGGAGCAGCTACCACCACCACCAGACACTACTACTGCACGTCCTCAGGTGGGAGGAGATGTAGTGGATAGCTTAGTTTACAGCTTTCTATTTTGTGAGGAGATGTAGTGGATAGCTTAGTTTACAGCTTTCTATTTTGTGAGAGAGAGCCTCATTTCTATTGATGTATATGGGCATAAACCCTATTTCACTTTTGTACTCATTTTGGACTGTAGTAGCTTTTCATTCCTTATATATGATATGCTCTGTGACTTCTGTGGACATGTGTATTGGGTTGTTTATACACTTTTATTTCCGCATCTCTAGTGAAAAATGATCGTAATAGCCGGCAGAATCGGCGTCTTACGGTGTCGACTAACTCAGGAGTTAGTGTCACCGTAAGGCGGCGGTTCTGGGCATAAGATCCGGGTTAGCCTCGGGATGAGGAGATAGGATCTTACACGCGATTGCACCCGGATTGAGCACTTACGTTCTCCGACACCCGGATTGAGCACCTACGTTCTCCGACGGTCGGATTGAGTACTTACACTCTCCGACGCCATCGGCAGGGCCTGCCCCCCTCGCGATTACACCCAGATTGAGCACATACGTTCTCTAGCGCCCGGATTGAGCACTTACGTTCTCTGACGGTCGGATTGAGTACTTACACTCTTCGACGCTATCTCCAGGGCCTGCCCCCTCGCAATTGAACCCAGATTGAACACATACGTTTTCCGGCGCCCGGATTGAGCACTTACGTTCTCCGACGGTCGGATTGAGTGCTTACACTTTCCGACGCCATCGCCAGGGCCTGCCCCCTCGCGATTGCACCCAGATTGAGCACATACATCCTCCGACGCCCGGATTGAGCACCTACGTTCTCCGACGGTCGGATTGAGCACTTGCACTCTCCGACGCCATCGTCAAGGCCTGCCCCCTCGCGATTGCACCCGGATTGAACACATACGTTCTCTGGTGCCCAGATTTAGCACCTACGTTCTCCGACGGTCGGATTGAGTACTTACACTCTCTGACGCCATCGCTAGGGTCTGCCCCCCTCGCGATTGCACCCGGATTGAGCACATATGTTCTTTGGCGCCCGGATTTAGCACCTACGTTCTTCGACGATCGGATTGAGTACTTACACTCTTCGACACCATCGCCAGGGCTTGCCCCCTCGCAATTGCACCCGGATTGAGCACATACGTTCTCCGGCGCCCGGATTGAGCACCTACGCTCTCCGACGGTCGGATTGAGTACTTACATACTTCGATGCCATCGCCAGGGCCTGCCCCCTCGCGATTGCACCCGGATTGAACACATACGTTCTCTAGCGCCCGGATTGAGCACCTACGTTCTCCGACGGTCGGATTGAGTACTTACACTCTCTTACGCCATCGCCAGGGCCTGCCCCCCTCGTGATTGCACCCGGATTGAGCACATACGTTCTCTAGTGCTCGGATTGAGCACCTACGCTCTCCGACGGTCGGATTGAGTACTTACACTCTCTGACGCCATCGCCAAGGCCTGCCCCCCTCGCGATTGCACCCAGATTGAGCACTTACATTCTCCGGCGCCTGGATTGAGCACCTACGCTCTCCGACGGTCGGATTGAGTACTTACACTCTCTGACACCATCGCCAGGAACTTGCCCCCTTGCGATTGCATCCAGATTGAGCACATACGTTCTATGGCGCCCAGATTGAGCACCTACGTTCTCCGACGGTCAGATTGAGTACGTACACTCTCCGACGCCATCGCCAGGGCCTGCCCCCCTTGCGATTGTACCCAGATTGAACACTAACGTTCTCTGGCACCCGGATTGAGCACCTACAACGGTCGGATCGAGTATTTACATTCTCCGATATTACTCATCGCGCAACCTTGCAAGGGTCTGCCCCCTTTCATGACAAAGCCGCAGACCTGATCATGCAAGCTAGGCCGCAGACAGGAGCCATGCAAACTAAGTCACGAGTAAGTCTCGTGCGGGCAAAGGCCGCGAGTCAGTCTTGTATAAAACAACATTACACGTCAAGCTTACGCGAAACAACATGAACTTTGCCAAATTGGGTACCATTCTGGAAGCACCATCTCTGCATCCGGGAATCTCGCCGCAACAAGTTCCCCTTCCAACCATGTACAAGAAGTACTCGGTGATACACTCGGGGGGAAACAGAAACTCCACATCTCAGCGTTCCCTTCCCTTGGGCGCTTAGTGCGCCATGCATGTTATACCTCACACACATCGCGAATGTACCGTGCATCATGCACGAATCGCTCACTATCTATCGTACACATTACATATAGTGCACATCGTACCTCGTGCACACGTCGCATACCCTGCGCCTTGTGCACACAAAGCACAGTTGTGCATATCGCGCCATGCGCGCACAAAGTAGAAATGTACAGCTCACGTACGGCGCGCCCATCCACGCGCAAGGTCAGACACGCACGCCCGCGCACAGTGTCGTGCGCGCCCGCGCACAGGATCGCGCACGCGCACCCGCGCGCCGAGTCGCGCGCAGGGTCCCGCACGCGCGCACCCGCGCATAGAATTGTGCGCGCCCGCGCACCCACGCGCGCCGCGCGCGCCCGCGCGCGCGCCCGCGCGCGCACGCGCCCGCGCGCGCCCGCGCACCTGCGCGCGCACGCGCACCCGCGCGCGCACTCGCGTGCGCACCCGCGCGCGCACCCGCGTGCGTACCCACGCGTGCACGCGCACCCGCGTGCGCACCCACGCGCAGGGTCTCGCGCGCACGCACCCACGCGCAGGGTCACACACGCCTGTACCCTCGCCTGCGCCAGCGCGCAAGGTATCGCGCGTGCGCTCGCCTGATGGGTCGCACACGCTCTTGCGCGCAGGGTCGCGCGCGCGTGCACCCGCGCGCGCACCCGCGCGGGGGGTCATGTTTGCGCACACCCGCGCGCATGGCCGCGCGCGCACCCGCACCCCCCGGTGCGCCGGCAGTTGCGCGCTGGCCACCGCGCGGCCCGATGCGCCGACACCTGTACCTACAGTCGGCCATGCACGCTGTCTGCCACCTTCCCTTTAAACACACGCGCGACCGCGAGAGGCTAAGGGTATAGCCCAGGCTGCGCACCTCGGTTCCGCGGAGGCAGACACCGCTCTTTATGTCGCCTTACGCCGTCACCGGGCGTCTCTCCTTTTATGAAACTCATGTGCATTCCTTCGAAGCGCCGCTCTTCGTCATTTCTGCCTTCTCTCCGGAAGAAGTAATGGGGGCAAGGAGGAGGGAGATGAGGAAAAAATCCTAAGTTGTTTTCTTCACTTTGTTTCTCAACAACAAGGATTTTGGGGGCAATTGATAGGGATTAACCCATTTTTAAACCATTTGGGGTGTTCATAGCCGTTCCAAATAGGGGATCATGGGGTTGACTAGTCAACCAACTCCCCATGATCCCCATCATGATAGGAGGAGAGTGGGAGGGCCCACTCCCCCTTTTTATCTCTCCACTAATCCCTCTCCCATCATAAAAAGGAGGAAACCATCGCCGGCCGCCGGCCACCGGCCACCGCTGGCCGCCTCCTGCCAGCCGCCTCATGCCGACCGCCCGCCGCTGGCCGCCTGCCTCCCGCCGACCACTGCCGGTCAGTTGCACGCCGCCCGTGCCTCCACCATCCGATTGTGATGGGACCTCCATAGCCGTCCGATCCGTGGGTAACCACCAACTAACCCACCACTTTAGTGGTGGGGCCCGCCCTGATCCTCCCCTGGAGGCTATAAAAGGGACCCCAGGGTCTCTTCATTCTTCACCTTTTTCACTTCTCCAAGTTGTCTTCTTATTCCTCAGGTGAGAGCTCTCCTACCTCCTCCACTGAGTCGACCACCGCTTGCCGTGAACCACCAGCAGCCACCATCGGCCACCAGCGGCCACCAGTGACCACCAGCTGCTACCAGCGGCTATAAGCACCCCACCAGCGCGTTGAGAGCAAAAGGACTCCCAAGACCTCGAGGAAGCCGAAGGAAGAAGACAACCGAAGACAATAAGCGCACGCCGCCCCGAGCACAAGCGCCAGAAGCATCCTGCGCATTTCCACGTCTAAGTCACTTCTGCGGTGCAGCCTGTTGCCCGCAGGAAGCTGTCACAACCCGCATTTTCTCCGAATTTAGAAATTATCAGAGTATGAGAAAAAATGCGTCATGATGCCACGTCAAGCAGGGGATAACTGCTGACGCTCAGGCAAAACAATCTACTTTACTTTATGAAAGAAATTCATGAGTTTAATGATTAGAAAATCAGTTATATTTTAGAGGCTTATCCCTCGGCTAGGTGGATCACCTAGTCCACATTTAAAAAACTATACTTATACGCTGCGGAAAATACTTAATTCAGGATTGACATCCTAAGGAGTGCATAAGAGCCCCATGAGGACCACTTATGCTATACAAGACTCTATATTTAATTCATACTATATATAGGAAAATGATCTTTATACGTTGTTTGGAAAATAGTGATTGAGTTTTATAAAACATGCTGATCATGAGCTATACTTATAATAATAATTGTAGTTTTAAAAATAACTAGCAACCTAGCATAAATCCTCCTCAGAGCAAGTAGACTATCTCCAGAAGATGGTAGCAGCAAAAGTAATATATCTAGTACAAAGGTAAAAACTATCAGTGGGTGCCAACAACCTGACACGAACCCACTGACAAATATGTATGTCTGTAAGAAAAGTGCAGAAAACAACCTCACTAAACAAATCTAGAAGGATCTCCAAAGTCCAAGAGACCACCAGCAACACCACAGCAACCAAGCTACCAAACTGGCTACTGCTCAGAACCTGAGGCATTCAAAAGAAGAAAGAATACCTCAGCAAGCAAACAAGGAAAACTGCACGAAAGTGCCAATCAGATGATAAATGAAAGAGGAAAAACAAAGCAGTAAAAGGTCACAACTGCCCAAGGCAAGACAAAAAGAAATGCACCAGGTGCGAGGAAACAGCATCAACCCTACCCAGAAACTACTTCCTGCAGAGTCTACTAAACTGCCAAGAGCCCAAAGTGCTGCAATCTACCAAGAAAGAAACATATAATACCCTAAGTTGTGGGAGATGGTAGTAGCAAAAACAAACTACATGGATCCGGGTTGGAGGCAAACTCAGTCCCCCAACCACCATTTCCAAGCCAACAAGCTCAAGGGTCTACATGTTAAAGCACTAGGGACCTTCCACCCCCTTGCCCAGCCCGTACCTGGTGCAAGATAGAAGAAAAGGGTGGCCACGGCTAAATTACACAACACCTCCCCCATGAAGAGCTTCAAACCACTACTACTAACCACAACCCACGATTCGGCCTTTAGGAAAGTAAAACATGGCCGACAAGGAACCTCAGAAAACAAAAGAAATCAAGGAATTCACTCGGGAGCGAAAATCAAGTTAGGGAAAAAGTGTTGAAATGACTTAACACGGCTTGGCGTTGAGTGGGACCCACTCAACGCCTAACCAGACCTTGGCGTTCAGTGAGTTAGCCTCACTCAGCGCCAGAACAGCCATGGCATTGAGTGAGGTTCACTCACTCAACGCCCTTTAGAAGAACAACCCTGAGCTAGCCTCACTAAACGCCAAAACAGGCATGGCGTTGAGTGAGGTTCACTCACTCAACGCCTTCCGCAAGGATACTCTTGCATTGAGTGAGCTAACCTCACTCAATGCCAAAACAGCCATGGCGTTGAGTGAGGCACACTCACTCAACGCCCTGGTACTTAACCATAAACAGAGAAAGTGGCGTTGAGTGAGCTTACCTCACTCAACGCCAAAACAACAATGGCGTTGAGTGAATCTCACTCACTCAACGCCCTTACACTTGGTTGCAAAAAAAAACTACGGCGTTGAGTGAGTCCACCTCACTCAACGCCAAAACAGCAATGGCGTTGAGTGAGGTTCACTCACTCAACTCCCTGGCACTTAGCCGCAACAAGACAAATCTGCGGCGTTGAGTGAGCTGACCTCACTCAACGCCAAAACAACAATGGCGTTGAGTGAGGTCGTCTCACTCAATGCCAGAAGTTCTGGCCGTGAAGAAGGGCTGTGGCGTTGAGTGAGTCTACCTCACTCAACGCCAAAGAAGAAATGGCGTTAAGTGAGGTACACTCACTCAACGCCACGGGACTTGGCCGCAAACTTGCCTTCGGCGTTGAGTGAGGCCACCTCACTCAACGCCAAACCAGAAATGGCGTTGAGCGAGGTAAACTCACTCAACGCCAAAGTACTTAGCCTCAGAAAAGGCTATGGCGTTGAGTGAGCACACCTCGCTCAATGCCAAAGTACTTGGCTGCACAGAAGCGACGGCGTTGAGTGAGTCCACCTCACTCAACACCAAAACCGAAATGGCGTTGAGTGAGGTCGACTCACTCAACGCCAAAACACTTAGCTTCTCAGGAAAACCGCGGCGTGTAGTGAGCTTGCCTCACTCAACGCCAAAACGTAAATGGCGTTGAGTGAGGTCGACTCACTAAACGCAAAAGTACTTAGCCGCTAGCAGGGGCTGCAACATTGAGTGAGTCCACCTCACTCAACGCCCTAGTACTTAGCAAAATTCTGACTGGCTACAACTGTGGCGTTGAGTGTATGCCCCACACTCAACGCCAAGCCCGCAAAGGCTTTGAGTGTGTGCACCACACTCAACGCCGGCCAGATAGAATCCAAAAAAAAAGGCTCTTTCCAACAAACACAGCAGGGACCCCCTCCTCTCTCCCTCTCTCTCTCGGCTTCACCCGCAAGCCACCAACCAGACAGCAATCTGGATATTAACTGATGGCATTACGTCGGCTGGTTAAGCACCAACAGCACAAAGAAGGGGGGCTCATAGGAGAATCTAAGCCCTAAATTCAGCAAGATAAAAGAGAATATGCTTGGCTTCTACCCTAGGGCTAACCGGGAATTTTCAGAATTTCAAGAGAACAACAATGGCAAGGGCAAGAATACCACTTGCCTCGATTTCCGACAAAGCTTGGACGGCTTTCCCTCCTCTTTACTTGACACTAGCAGCAGCAGCACCTAAAAGCACACTCCCGTACTTTAATGGCGGAAAACCACAAAACCGAAATCCCAAATCTCCTAAAACTCCACGAAAATCAAATTTCTTATCGTCGAAACGTAGATCTGAGCGAGAGAAAGACAACGACGCTTTCGGAATCGAAATCCGTCCACGAACACTCCCGGAATAACCGTCTGAAAGCTAGGGCAGTCCGCCGTTTCCGCCTCTGATTTCCGCGAACAGGAGCAGACGGTTTTCTGTCTAGGGAAGGAGGAGAGTGGCCCGCCAACTTCTAATTAAGGCTTTAAATAAATCTTAACACGCCTAATCAGCCTAACCGCTGCCTGAAAATGCTGATTCACTCAGCTAAAATCATTACTAATAGCACACCCAAAACGACGCGAAAACCGACTACCTCAGAATTCGACGAAATTCGCACCGTAGCTAAATACCCACGCTACGAACACATCAGTGAAGTCGAAATAAACTTACGATGAACAGAACTCGAGTTATATCAACCTAAAGCCAAAACACAAGCATCCCCCAAGATGCCATACCGAGTCACCCAAAACGACTCGGCTTGTTAGGGAGACCTTGCCCATAGGCTACAAAATAGGCCACTCAGTTCTAAGGAGCTAAACCACACTCCACAAATTGCACAAGCCACGAAAACGCGTCACCGAAATGCCAAACGAGAATAAAATAGTCGCAGAAAAATCGGGGGCGTTACAGTCACTCCCCCTAAAAGAAAGTTTCGTCCCGAAACTTTACGCACAACACTTCTACTATAGAAGGAAAAAAAGTAACAAACAGGAGTTACAAGAAGGGAAACATACCGATCAAATCAGGGAAACAGGTGAGGGTAAGCCTTCCTCATGGCCGACTCTAGCTCCAAAGTCGCGCTCTCCAAATCCTGATTCTTCCATAAAACTTTCACCATCGGAATGGACTTCTTTCGCAGCACCCGTTCATAAGTATCCAAAATACGGACCGACACTTCAATAAAAGAGAGGTTGGGCTCCAACTGGGGCACAACGTCGAAGACTTGCCCACTACTGCGCACACACTTCCGCAATTGGCTTACATGGAAAACATTATGAACACTTGGGAAGTTTGTTGGCAAATCCAACCTGTAAGTTGACACGCCAATCCGATCCATAATCTTAAACGGGCCCACATACCTCAGGTCCAATTTTTGATTCTTACCAAACCTCTTTACACCCACCATCGGGGAAACCTTAAGAAATACAAGGTCCCCTACAGAAAACTCCAAGGCAGACCAATGCCGATTGGCGTTCTTCTCGCACCTCTCCTGAGCTATTCGAAGCTTCTCTCGAATAAGCTTCACTGCGACTTCCATTTCCTCAAGTGCATCAGGACCCAACAAAGGCCTCTCACCAGCCTCAGCCCAAAACAATGGAGTTCTGCAGCGCCTCCCATACAAGGCTTCAAAAGGAGCCATCTGCAAGCTTTCCTGATAACTGTTGTTGTATGCAAATTCCATAAGTCACAGTCGCTCATCCCACGCTCCACCGTGGTCTAAAATGTAACATCAGATCATATCCTCAACTATATGGTTCACCCGCTCCGTCTGCCCATTGGTCTGCGGGTGGTAAGCAGTAGAATACCTCAGATCCGTACCCAAACTCTCCTGCATACTCTGCCAAAAACGAGAAGTAAACCGGGAGTCTCGATCAGAAATGATACTCACAGGCACACCATGCAGTCAGATGACTTCATTCAAGTACAACTCCGCTATCTTCTTCATCGGGTAATCAATCTTATATGGCACGAAGTGAGCACACTTCGTCAGTCTATCCACTATGACCTAGACAGAGTCAAATCCCCTCGGGGATCGCGGTAAACCCGTGATGAAGTCCATAGATATACTTTCCCACTTTCAAGTCGGGATCTCTAACGAAGTCAACTGGCCACCAGGCCTTCCATGATCGGCCTTCACACGCTTGCAAGTGTGGCACTCCGCAACAAATCGGGCTATATTGCCTTTCATGCCATACCACCAGGCAATTTGCTTTAGGTCACGATACATCTTCGTAGATCCTGGATGATAGGCAACGCTGGATTCATGAGCCTCTCTGCAAATCATACCTCTGATGCCCCCGACAGCGGGGATGCAAAATCTACCGCGGTACTTCAAAGTACCCGCATCATCGATATCAAAGTCTGGCAACTCCCCCTTCTCGGTCCTGGTGAATAAGTGCAGAAGATCCGGATCGTCCTTCTGGTGCAGTCTGGTAAAAGAAATCCAGGACGGCTCTGCCACTGATAAACTGCTCTGCAAGCCATAGCATCCAACTGATAATATCCATAAGGAGGAACTCCTCCACTAAACGATCGGCGGTGAGATTAAAGATCTTTCCCGTCTTTCGGCTCAAGGCGTCGGCCACCACATTGGTCTTGCTTAGATGATACTGGATCTTTACGTCATAATCGGCCACATACTCTAGCCACCGCCGTTGGCGCAGATTCAACTCCTTTTGTGTGAACACGTACTTCAGGCTCTTATGGTCAGTGAAGATCTTGCACTGAGCCCCATAAAGTAGGTGTCTCCACAGCTTCAACGCATAGATAACTACTGCGAACTCGAGGTCATGCGTAGGATAATTCTTCTCATGAGTCTTCAGTTTCCTTGACCCATAGGCAATCACTTTTCCAACCTACATTAACACACAACCCAGACCTACATGCGAAGCATCCACGTAAACATCATAATCCACCCCTTCAGTAGGCAGGGTCAGAACAGGAGCAGTGCACAATCTCCTCTTTAACTCCATGAAGGCTTCTTCGCACTTCTCGCTCCAAACAAAAGCCATGTTCTTCTGAGTCAGCTTGGTCAAAGGTGTAGCTAGGGAAGAGAAACCCTCCACAAACCTCCTGTAGTAGCCAGCCAACCCTAGGAAACTCCTGATCTCCTTAGGCGTATTCGGCCTACTCCAATCCATCACTACTGCGACCTTTTCTAGGTCGACCGAGATCCCATCCTTATTCACCACGTGGCCTAGAAATGAAACCTGAGGCAACCAAAATTCGCACTTGCTCAGCTTGGCGAATAACTTGTGGTTCCTAAACTCCGATAGAACCAAGCACAGATGCTGCCCATGCTCCTCAGCACTGCGAGAATAAACCAACACATCATCGATGAAGACCACCACGAACTTGTCCAGGAAATCCTTGAACACCCGGTTCATCATATCCATGAAGGCTCATGGTGCGTTGGTCAAACCAAACGACATCACCAAGAACTCAAAATGTCCATGCCTTGATCTAAACACAGTCCGTGGAATATCTGCCTCACGGATCCTGAGCTGATGATAGCCTGAATGAAGATCGATCTTGGAGAACACCGTGCTACCGCACAACTGGTCAAATAAGTCATCGATCCTCGGCAGAGGGTACCTGTTCTTAATTGTGACTTTGTTCAACTCCCTATAGTCGATGCAAAGTCGCATTGACCCATCTTTCTTCTTCATAAATAGCACAGGAGCACCCCAAGGCAATGAACTCTACCTGATAAATCCCTTTGCCAACAGCTCATCCAACTGGACTCGCAACTCCTCTAACTCACGAGGGGCCATTCGGTACGGCGCCTTAGCAATAGGACGCGTACCCGGCTCCATATCGATCACAAACTCAACATCCCGCTCGGGAGTAAGGCCAGGAAGATCATCAGGAAAAACATCGGTAAAACCACGAACAACTGGAATCTCCTCCAAGCGCGGTACACTAACAGCGGTCCCAACCACCGAGACCAAACAAGCAAAACAATCCGAAAGAAACAGCTTCTGAGCACATACCGCAGAGATAATAGGAGAATCCTGGCATAGATCAGCATACACGCTTCCGGGCAGACCATCGTCCTTGATGAAGTCCAAGCGCTTCCCTTTGCACTGAATGACTGCATCATACCTAGACAGCCAGTCCATGCCCAAAATAACATCAAAGTCCTCAAGATCAATCATCTTCAGGTCTGCCTTCGCAAGGAAGTCCCCCAACAAAACAGGGCAATCTAACATGCCCAAATCTGACAACACAGATTCACTAGAGGGGAACTTTACACGGAAGGTATCCCGAACTCGATCTAAAGTCAACTGATGTCGCTCCACAAAGGCTCTAGCCACGAACGAGTGGGTAGCACCGGAGTCAAACAGAACGCGCGCCCAGCGGTTCTTCACCTTAAATTTCCCTATAGGAGCATATAAAACTAAGGAACTACCACAATAATACTGCAAACATTCTAGTAAAAAAAAAAAACTTTCAGGCTGGAAAGACAACTAACCTAAGATGACCTGAGTCGAAGCTTGAGCCTCCTCGGAAGAGATCACGTTCAGCTTACCCTTGCCCTTGTCCACACGCTGAGGTGGAGGTAATGCCTGTAGTGGAACTGCATGAAGAGCAGGCTGGACCTGAGGACACCTAGCCTTGATGTGTCCCTTCTGCCCACACTGAAAGCAGACCTTATCCTTGGACCAGCACTGGGCAGCATCATGCCCGGGTCACTTTCAAACCGAACAGGAGACATCTCTCCTAGGAGCACCCTGAATCGCATGAACCTGCTCCTTCCTCTGAGCTGCTGCCTTCTTGAAACATCTCTCGACAGGGTGGCCTGACCGGCCACAGAAGCTGCACACCACTTTTCTCTTCTTTCCCGGAGCCGTACCGGGTACCTGGGGTTTCTTCTCCTCCACAGACTTCCTCTTGTCCTTCCTCATTTGCTGGCCTATGCTCTTCGCGGTCTCAATAGCCTCCACCTTCAGAGCAGCCTCCACTACTCCTGCATAAGTCTCTGACCCATAAGCACTGGTCAACTGCTGCACCTCGCTCCTCAAGCCACCGAGAAATCGCTTAACTTGATCAGCCTCAATGCTGACCAATCCAGGGGCAAAACGGCTCAACTTGCTGAACTCTATCTCATACTCACCCACCGTGAGTTGCCTTTGCTTCAGATGGAGGAAGTCGTTCATGAGGCGGTCACACTCGACCGAGGGTAAGAACTTCCTCAACAGCATCTCCTTGAACACTTCCCAAGAGCATCCAGCTACCAAGCTCTCCTTTTCTCTCAGCCACCAACTCTTAGCCAAACCTTTAAGCTGATAGGCGTCTATCATCACCCTCTGGTCATCTGCAATCCCGGAGTATGAGAACATCTCCTCCATGGAGATCATCCAATCGTCTATCGCCATGAAATCTGCCTTCCCATCATAAGTGGGAGGGCTCAGCCTCTAAAACTGTGAGATGAAGGCCATCTCTGCTGGCACCACCACTGGAGGTCTTAAGGGTGCAGGAGGAGGGACAGCTGACCCCCTGCAGGACCTTGCACTCCTTGAGTCTGACCAGCTACAACCGCCACCAGGGACTGAATCTGGGCCTGCATCTCTACCATCTGCCTGCTCATGGGATCGCTACTCTGCCGCAGGCTCTAAATCACCGCGTCATTCTGAGCTCCAGATGACTCACCCTCAGACAGAGGAGTCGATCTAGTCGAAAGACGTCTCGCCATCCTAAAATCATAGCAACACTAGTTAGATCCTAGTATAACGGCTAGACCTAACTACAAGTACAGATAATACATATATAGATATGCACTTAAAGCTGCTAAACTTGCTCTGAGAGTTTATCTTTTTACAAAAATTGATGTTATGTCCTAACCTAAGATGGTTAACCACCACCATACTAATTCATGTGCCTAGATCGGGAATGCATGACTTTATATCACTTTTGACTTGAAAGCTTATGCGTGTACATATGTCATTCTGCCAGTCTTTAGTTTGGCACGTTGTGCTTATGCAATGTTATGCTATGCATGATTGTGCTATGCATTCTAAAATGGCTCTAATGCATGTTATGAGCGGCGTACGCATGAAAATGTTATGCATCCCATACTACATTACATTCTCATGCAACGAAAGAGAAAACGAGCTAGTCGCAGTCATGTGGTGAGGTTATGCATCCATACTACATAACCCTCACATGTTGTCCCTATGGTGGATCCATATACGAACACATATTATGCATCCCATACTATATAATATGCCCCGTATACTTCATGTTATGTTATGAGTGTAGTGTTCGTGCTTTTGCCAAGACGTGCTGATGATATATCGGTGTGTGAATGACATGATGCTGAACTACTAAAGCAATCAAAGAAAGGTTGCCCGACTAACTTGTCAAGTAACCTCCCTCTGATACCAACTCATCCTACCAACTCATGCTGAACTACTGTAAAGCCCCTGATTTTTCTGCGACTATTTTATTCTCGTTTGGCGTTTCAGTGACGCGTTTTCGTGGCTTGTGCCATTTGTGGAGTGTGGTTTAGCTCCTTATAACTGAGTGGCCTATTTTATAGCCTATGGACAAGGTCTCCCTATCAAGCTGAGTCGTTTTGGGTGACCCGGTGTGGCCTCCTGGGGGATGCTTGTGTTTTGTATTTAGGTGGGTATAACTCGAGTTCTGTTCATCGGAAGTTAATTTTGACTTCGCCGATGTGTTCGTAGCGTGGGTATTTAGCTACGGTGCGAATTTCGTCGAATTCTGAGGTAGTTCGGTTTTCGCGTCGTTTTGGGTGTGCTATTAGTAAAATCAAATTAGAAATTTTATTTTAGCTGAGTGAATCGGCATTTTCAGGCAGCGGTTAGGCTGATTAGGCGTGTTAAGACTTATTTAAAGCCTTAATTAGAAGTTGGCGGGCCACTCTCCTCCTTCTTCCCTAGACAGAAAACCGTCTGCTCCTGTTCGCGGAAATCAGAGGCAGAAACGGCGGACTGCCCTAGCTTTCGGACGGTGATTCTGGGAGTGTTCGTGGACAGATTTCGATTCTAAAAGCGGCGTTGTCTTGCTCTCGCTCAGATCTACGTTTCGACGGTAAGAAATTTGATTTTCATGGAGTTTTAGGAGATTTGGGATTTCGGTTTTGTGGTTTTCCTCCATTAAAGTACGGGAGTGTGCTTTTAGGTGCTGCTGCTGCTAGTGCCAAGTAAATAGGAGGGAAAGCCGTCCAAGCTTTGCCGAAAATCGAGGCAAGTGGTATTCTTGCCCTTGCCATTGTTGTTCTCTTGAAATTCTGAAAATTCCCGGTTAGCCCTAGGGTAGAAGCCAAACATGTTCTCTTTTATCTTGCTGAATTTAGGGCTTAGATTCTCCTATGAGCCCCCCTTCTTTGTGCTATTGGTGCTCAACCCGCTGGCGTAATGCCATTAGTTAAACTCCAGATTGTTGTCTGGTTGGTGGCTTGCGGGTGAAGCCGAGAGAGAGAGAGGAGGGGTACTTATTGTATTTGTTGGAAAGAGCCTTTTTTTTGGATTATGTCTGGCCGGCGTTGAGTGTGGTGCACACACTCAAAGCCTTTGCGGGTTTGGCGTTGAGTGTGGTGCATACACTCAACGCCGCAGCTGTAGCTAGTAATAATTTTGCTAAGTACTAGGGCATTGAGTGAGGTGGACTCACTCAACGCCGCAGCCCCTGCTAGCGGCTAAGTACTTTGGCGTTGAGTGAGTCGAGCTCACTCAACGCCATTTCCGTTTTGGCGTTGAGTGAGGCAAGCTCACTCAACGCCACGGTTTTCCTGAGAAGCTAAGTGTTTTGGCATTGAGTGAGTCAACCTCACTCAACGGCATTTCGGTTTTGGCGTTGAGTGAGGTGGACTCACTCAACGCCATCGCTTCTGTGCAGCCAAGTACTTTGGCGTTGAGCGAGGTGTGCTCACTCAACGCCATAGCCTTTTCTGAGGATAAGTACTTTGGTGTTGAGTGAGTTGAACTCACTCAACGCCATTTCTGGTTTGGCATTGAGTGAGGTGACCTCACTCAATACCGAAGGCAAGTTTGCGGCCAAGTCCCGTGGCGTTGAGTGAGTGTACCTCACTCAACGCCATTTCTGCTTTGGCGTTGAGTGAGGTAGACTCACTCAACGCCACAACCCTTCTTCGTGGCCAGAACTTCTGGCGTTGAGTGAGACGACCTCACTCAACGCCATTGCTGTTTTGGCGTTGAGTGAGTTCAGCTCACTCAACGCCTCAGATTTGCCTTGTTGCGACTAAGTGCCAGGGCGTTGAGTGAGTGAACCTCACTCAACTCCATTGCTGTTTTGGCGTTGAGTGAGGTGGACTCACTCAACGCCGTAGTTTTCTTTTGCGACTAAGTGTAAGGGCGTTGAGTGAGTGAGCTTCACTCAACGTCATTGTTATTTTGGCGTTGAGTGAGGCCAGCTCACTCAACGCCACTTTCTCTGTTTATGGTTAAGTACCAGGGCGTTGAGTGAGTGTGCCTCACTCAACGCCATTGTTGTTTTGGCGTTGAGTGAGGTTAGCTCACTCAATGCCTAGAGTATCCTGTGGGAGGCGTTGAGTGAGTGAACCTCACTCAACGCCATGCCTGTTTTGGCGTTGAGTGAGGCTAGCTCAGGGTTGTTCTTCTTGAGGGCGTTGAGTGAGTGAACCTCAATCAACGCCATGGCTGTTATGGCGCTGAGTGAGGCTAACTCACTGAACGCCAAGGTCTAGTTAGGCGTTGAGTGGGTCCCACTCAACGCCAAGCCGTTTTGAGTCATTTCAACACTTTTTCCCTACCTTTATTTTCGCTCCCGAGTGAATTCCTTAATTTCTTTTGTTTTCTGAGGTTCCTTGTCGGCCATGTTTTACTTTCCTAAAGGTTGAATCATGGGCCGTGGTTAGTAGTGGTGGTTTGAAGCTCTTCATGGAGGAGGTGTTGTTTAATTTAGCCGTGGCCACCCTTTTCTTCTATCATGCACCAGGTACGGGCTGGGCAAGGGGGTGGAAGGTCCCTAGTGCTTTCACATGAAGTCCCTTGAGCTTGTTGGCTTGGAAATGGTGGTTGGGGGACTGAGTTTGCCTCCAACCCGGATCCATGTTGTTTATTTTTGCTACTACCATCTCCCACAACTTAGGGTGTTTGATGTTTCTTCCTTGGTAGATTGCAGCACTTTGGGCTCTTGGCAGCTTAGTAAACTCTGCAGGAAGTAGTTTCTGGGCAGGGTTGATATTGTTTCCTCGCACCTGGTGCATTTCTTTTTGTCTTGCCTTGGGCAGTTGTGACCTTTTACTTCTTTGTTTTTCCTCTTTCATTTATCATCTGATTGGCACTTTCGTGCAGTTTTCCTTGTTTGCTTGCTGAGGTATTCTTTCTTCTTTTGAATGCCTCAGGTTCTGAGCAGTAGCCAGTTTGGTGGCTAGGTTGTTGTGGTGTTGCTGGTGGTCTCTTGGACTTTGGAGATCCTTCTGGATTTGTTTAGTGAGGTAGTTTTCTGCATTTTTCTTACAGACATACATATTTGCCAGTGGGTTCGTTTCAGGTTGTTGGCGCCCACTGGTAGTTTTTACCTTTATACTAGATATATTACTTTTGCTGCTACCATCTTCTGGAGATAGTCTACTTGCTCTGAGGAGGATTTATGCTAGGTTGCTAGTTATTTTCAAACTACAATTATTATTATAAGTATAGCTCATGATCAGCATGTTTTATAAAACTCAATCACTATTTTCCAAACAACGTATAAAGATTGTTTTTCTATATATAGTATAAATTAAATATAGAGTCTTGCATAACATAAGTGGTCCTCATGGGCTCTTATGCACTCCTTAAGATGTCAATCCTGAATAAAGTATTTTCCGCAGTGTATAAGTATAGTTTTTTAAATGTGGACTAGGTGATCCACCGAGCCGAGGGATACGACCTCTAAAATATAACTGATTTTCTAATCATTAAACTCATGAATTTCTTTCATAAAGTAAAGTATATGGTTTTGCTTGAGCGTCAGCAGTTATCCCCTGCTTGACGTGGCATCATGACGCGTGTTTTCTCATACTCTGATAATTCCTAAATTCGGAGAAAATGCGGGTTGTGACAGAAAGCTATAGTCTCTCTCTCTCTCCACTCAAGTTCTAATGGGAGCGGCCTGTCCCCGCGATTCACCAAGCGTGCTGTAATCACCGAAAGCTAGTGGAATTTGACCGGCACAGACCCGTTCACGTGGTTTTTTAACCATTTATGGGGTATTTCCACGTCATCAAGACTTGTGTCTACTGTTCATCTTCATTGACTGTATGCGCGCTCGACCGCTCCGTGAGCTAAGACAGTTCAAGTTAATCCGGTCCGACCGGGGCATCGAGTTAGTCCGCAACGACACTATTTCAAGAGATTGAAGTTTTTCAATTTCTTTCGTACTCATAAAATTGTAGAAATGTGTTTTAACATACAATTTTAATTCATTTAATCTACTAAATGTGCGCGTTTTTTCTGAAAGCTAATTCTAAAATTTTATTTTGAAAAGTATCCTTTGTTCTGAGTTTTCTTCTCGGGGTCGCGAGCAATATAAGTCATCGTAATAATAATAATATTCGATAAAAAAAATTAAATTTTGAAATACTAATGTCATCATAATCATCAAAACTTAAATTTATGTTTAAATTAGTATTGTTTTCATCTTTCAAATTTGTTATGCCGTCTACGCCGAATAGCAGATTTAAAGCGGCAACGCATGAAAATATGACAGACATTTCTTTATAATATTTTTTTAAAAAATCTTCTATTATTTCAATTAAAGAAAGCCATCAGTTGTGTTGCTTATAATAGTTAAATTTTTTTGCGATATTTACAAAATTTTCAATTACTAGTGAGCTAGTTAGAAAATACACGCCAGATAAAAAAATAGTCGTCTTATTAAAACATTTTAATAGATTCATAGAATTTGATAATACGTCTCAATCAGCATCGGTCAAATCATGAGTATCAGGCATAGTATAATATTCCATAATAAGTGATTTTTGTTGGAACACTATTTTTAACATTTTATATATTGAGTTTTATCTAATAGGCATATCAAATTGAGGTTTCAAAAATTTTTGATCATGGGCTTTTACAAAAATTTTAAAATTTTGACATCATTGTCTAGAACTATAAATAACTTTTAGCATAAGATGAATTTTAGCAATATAGGGTTCCATAACTTCTAAACTATCTTGTATCACTAAATTTAAAATTTGAAAAACACATCTAGTGTGAAAAAGCAGATCATTTAGCATTAGTTTTAAATCACGTTTTAGCTACCCAAATGCGACGGTATTATTAGAGGCGTTATCAAAAGAAATACTCACTATTTTATCTTTAATTTTAAATTCTCGTACACATTTCATAATTACTTGATATATAGTTTTACTTGGTATAATTACTTGAGTTTTGTTGGAACACTATTTTTAACATTTTATATATTGAATTTCATCTAATAGGCATATCAAATTGAGGTTTCAAAATTTTTTGATCATGGGCTTTTACAAAATTTTTAAAATTTTGGCATCATTGTCTAGAACTATCAATAACTTTTAGCATAAGACGAATTTTAGAAATATATGGTTCCATAACTTTTAAACTATCTTGTATAACTAAATTTAAAATTTGACAAACACATCTAGTGTGAAAAAGCACACAATTTAGCAATAGTTTTAAATCACGTTTTAGCTACTCAATTGTGACGGTATTATTAGAGGAGTTATCAAAAGAAATACTTACTATTTTATCTTTAATTTTAAATTCTCATACACATTTCATAATTACTTGATATATTGTTTTACGTGTGTGCGAAAATTTGAAACCTTAAAAACATATTACCCGCATATTTAACTCCAATTGAACGGGATCGATCATATGTATACAAATATACGATAGTCCTATTTTTGTGAAACTACTTTAAACGTCACTCGTTAAACTCACATGTTTTTCAAAAGTTTCACAATAATTTATTAGTGATTGTTTTCCTTCTAAATAAAATTTGAGGGTGTCGTGTCTAAGAGAAGATCTTGTTGTATATGACAGACATTTCTTTATAATATTTTTTTAAAAAATCTTCTATTATTTCAATTAAAGGAAGCCACCAGTTGTGTTGCTTATAATAGTTAAAGTTTTGTGCGATATTTACAAAATTTTCAATTACTAGTCAGCTAGTCAGAAACTACACGCCAGATAAAAAATAGTCGTCCTATAAAAACATTTTAATAAATTCATAGAATTTGATAATACGTCTCAATCAACACCGGTCAAATCATGAGTATTTAGCATAGTATAATATTCCATAATAAGTGATTTTTGTTGGAACACTATTTTTAACATTTTATATATTGAGTTTCATCTAATAGGCATATCAAATTGAGGTTTCAAAAAATTTTGATCATGGGCTTTTACAATTTTTTTAAACTTTTAACATCATTGTCTAGAACTATAAATAACTTTTAGCATAAGACGAATTTTAACAATATAGGGTTCAATAACTTCTAAACTATCTTGTATCACTAAATTTAAAATTTGACAAACACATCTAGTGTGAAAAAGCACACCATTTAGCATTAGTTTTAAATCACGTTTTAGCTATTCAATTGTGACGGTATTATTAGAGGCATTATCAAAAGAAATACTCACTATTTTATCTTTAATTTTAAATTCTCGTACACATTTCATAATTACTTGATATATAGTTTTACGTGTGTGCAAAAATTTGAAACCTTAAAAACATATTACACGCATATTTAGCTCCAATTGAATGGGATCGATCTAATGATAAGTTATACAAATATATGATAGTCCTACTTTTTTGCAACTACTTTAAACGTCACTCGTTAAACTCACATGTTCTTCAAAAGTTTCAAAATATATTTTTAGCGATTGTTTTTCTTCTAAATAAAATTTGAGGGTGTCGTGTCTAAGAGAAGATCTTGTTGGATCCATTGCCCACAATGTCCTAGATTTGAAGAAGTCAAATATGTCAATGAGCATACACAATGGTATATTTAATACATGTTCAAGTCCATACATGCAGGGTTGTCCTATAATATTGATGGGATAGATAGCCTAAGTGGCTAAGTCAGGTAAACTCTTACCTAAGGCGTGGATAGACAAATTTCTGTCTAAGTCCACAGGCGTTGAGTGAAGGCTACTCACTCAATGTCAGATGACTGCTAGCATTGAGTGGAGCCTATAGAGTCAAATCCAAAGTAATGGCAGGCTGGAAAAGTGGCTAAGTCCACAGGCATTGAGTGAAGTCAACTTACTCAACACCATAAGACAAATAGTTGTGAGACATGCTAATGCAGTAATGGACTAATTAAGTAGAAATTATCAAAAATGTGGCTAAGTCCACAGGCATTGAGTGTAGCTCACTCACTCAACACCATAACTTCTAATCGATGAGTATAACTCAATCAGTCAACGCCACAGGAAAACTATGAATATTTACCAAGTTCATAGACGTTGTGTGAGGCAAGCTCACTAAATGCCATGTGATAATGCGTTGACTAATTCTCAAAGGGAGTGTTATTTTTTCGACACAGAAATTTGGCTAAGTCCAAATGCGTTGAGTGTAGCTCACTCACTCAACGCCAGATAACAGAAATGTCTGTTAAGTAGTTTGGCGTTGAGTAGAGCTTACTCACTCAATGCCAAGTAATAGTAAATCTGGCCAAGGCAAAAAGCATTGAGTGAGACATTCTCACTCAACGCTCACAACGCTTAAGATGCTGCAGATGCAAAAAAATTGGCTAAGGCAAAAAACGTTGAGTGAGGCGTGCTCACTCAACTCTCTCAACGTCAAGCATATAGAAGCGACTGAAGAATATGCTAAGGCAAAAAGCAGTGAGTGAGACTTGCTCACTCAACGCTATTAATGCCTAGATAGACAGAATTTTGTCAAAGTATTTTTGCGCTGAGTGAGGCTTGCTCACTCAACACCTATTATACTTATGCTCGATTTCGGCTAAGTCCACAGGTGCTGACATCAGCAAAATTGACAAAGTCAACAGGTGCTGATGTCAGTAAAATTGACAAAGTCAATTGATTTCAAATCAAGTACGGAGAAGCTATAGAACATGACAAACTTTGCTGAGAAGCTACTATACGTCTTCTTCCATTAAAGTAAAGTGCAGCTGGAAGCTGCAGGCGGGCCCCACTGATCTTTAAGAGTCGTTGATCGTCGAACTACAAAAGAAGGAGATGAGCCAAGATACAAGATAACTTTTAGGGCATTATCAATTTCAAAACGTAGCAGTCGAACTTCATCTCTCTCGCAATTATCGCTGAGAAAGAGCTTGAAGTCTTCCTGTAGGAACGAAAAGTTCAGTGAGTTGTTGCTTCTTCATCTACTACAGCATAATCAAAAAGGTTTTTGATAGAGGAAGAAAGTAGAGCCACAATTATCTAGTGGGCTCTGTTGGCTGATTGAAGAACACAAGTTCACCTTCTTCTTCAACCCTAGCTTTTGACATAGAGAAATTTCCCTATGCCAAAACATTCAAATACTAAAATTTCTATAGGATCTATTGGGTATTGTATCCACAATGTACCTGATTTGAAGAAGCCACTGAACAAGCTAAGGTGAATAGATAATGTATTTGATGATTTTCTATCAAGTTGTGCTTGTAGTTATTCCACGACAAGTACACACCAATGTCAGGGTGCAGTGGATCAATATACATGGGTCTGCACAACGTAATCCCTCGTTGAGCAGATCAGTGTGTTGGCTCACGTGTAGTCTCTCTATTGGAGTGTACTTATTTTCAAGTACAGGGCTGAGATAGATAAAGAGCAGACAAGTAGCAAGGATGGGTCAAAGACCAGCTCATTGGAAGATAGATGAAAAATCGTCTAAGGAAAATTCGACGAGAATCACTAAGTGATTCTCGCCGATTCGACGAGAATCACTAGTGATTCTCGTCGAATCGTCGAGAATCACTAGCCTACTCTCGCCGAATTCATCTGGCTGTCTCAACACCGTCTAAAATAAAGCTAAGGCAGAATCGACGAGAATCACTAAGTGATTCTCGCCTAATCATCGAGAATGACTTTGCATTCTCGCCGATTCGTCGAGAATGGATTGTGATTCTCGCCGATTCTCTCTGGATGGCTTGCTGTTTAGCTAGAATTCTTCTAAGGAGAATTCGACGGGAATCATAAGTGATTCTCGCCGATTCGTCGAGAATCACCAATGATTCCTGCCGAATTTGCCTTAGGCAAATTCCGTTGGCTCACTGGACCGGACCAAATGTTCAGGCGCTGTTTGAACCGAAATTAGGGTTTCTTCTGGTGGGCCCCACAACGGTCTTAAAGGATGATCTACAGTAAAAAATACTCGCTTATTTTGAACATTTATGATCATCCCTACACGCGAAAAAGAAACGAGCCACCGACTTGACCTAGCTCATCGCGGAACTTCTTCCGCCTCCGTCGCCGCTCGAAAGGTTGTCGTCGCCGCTGGTCTTTGATTTTTCTTGATCTCCCGGCGACAGAAACTCAGCCAAGCAACGCGTCTCACGTTTCTATCTTGAGATCCTTTGTCTCTTGGTTTGTTGAACGGGAATACTTTCCCCTTCCGAATCGATTGAGACGATCGAGCCAAGTAAGATCGTTGGTAGACCTTGCTAGCTTTGTTACGAAGTTTGGATCTCGAAAGCATCGCCGCCGCAATCCTTGCCGCCGCCGATCTCGGGGAGATCCTCTCCAAGAGAGTGCTTAGGTCGTGGACTCTTCGTCTTCTTCAAGAACGCTTCATCGAACGAAGAGGGACACCGAGCGCTCCAAACGTAGTTTGTATTTTGTACATTCTATTTTTACTTTTGTTGTAACGAAACTTTGGTTCCTCATTGTAAGGGTTGGGTGCAACCCGTGGTGGAGGAGTAGTGACTCCTTCGGGTGGAAGGGTTTCTTCCATAGTGTGAGGATTGGATTTCAATCCGGTTGGTGAAGTGACCGAGTTGTCCCTTGTTGGGAGATAGGTCGAAGGGGGAAGTGGACATACCCAAATCGGGGAACCACTATAACTGCATGTGTGTTTCTGTGTTGTGCTTGTTTTGTTTTATTGTGCAGGTAAATTTTTAATTCCGCAAAACGTCTGCAATTCACCTATCCCCCCCCATAGGTGAAGGTAGTTGACACTAGAGTGACTTTCAAGTGGTATCAGAGACAGGTTACTCATCAAAAAGGTTAAACACCATGAGTAAGTTCCTGCCACTAGTGTCAAGAAGAAGGCAGATATCTACTATGGACGGACTCAAGTACTCAGGCAAGATCCCAGTGTGCACCAGGCTAAACTTTCCTATCTAGAAGGAAAGGATTAGATTTTACATGGAAGCAGTCGACCCCCGACTCTTTATGATCGTGGAGGAGGGACCTTATATTCCCACTAAGGCCTCCACCATTGATCCTACCAAAATGGTGCCTAAGAAGTTTTCTGAAATGGACAAGGACGAGATGGTGCTGGTCGGACTTGACAAGAAGGCACAGAACATTCTAGTCAGCGTAGTTGATGACTCCATGATGCAGAACTTCTGCAACTGTAGGACAGCCAAGGATATCTGGCACTGCCTGATTATTCTAATGGAGGGCACAGATGAAGTGAGGGATGATCAGAGATCCCTCCTGAACCAGAAATATGAGGCCTTCAGGCAAGGGCCCAAGGAAGAGATCGGAGTTACCTTCGAGAATTTCCTCAAGATCGTCAATGCCCTAAAGGGATATGGAAGAGTGTTCACTGATGGTGAACTGAATGATAAATTCCTTAGGTCCCTTACTAAGGAATGGGACACGAAGATCTGCGCCATCCGAGATTTTGACAAATTAGCAGAAACTGATCCTCAGATACTATTTGGGAAGCTTATGTCCTATGAGCTTCAGCTGAACACGAGGAAAGCAGAAGAAGAAGCCGAGAAAGCCACAGCAAAAGAAAAGACTGTGGCCCTAAAAGCCAATCACTCAAGGAAAGGCAAGGGTGTAGCCTCATCCCGCTCTCGGAAAATGGATGAGGAAGAAGAATCTGAGCCATGCTCGTCCGGCTCAAAGCTATCTGAAGAAGACTTCTCCCTCATCACTCGGGAGTTCAAGAAGTTCATCAAGTTGAGGAATCAAAGAAAGAGAGACGGCTCCTCCTTAAGACATCAGAAGAAGAATTATTCTTCTGACAGGTATGAATCCAAACAGAACAAACATCGCTCTAACTACATTATTTGCTTTGGATGCAATAAGCCAGGTCACGTCATCGCTGACTGCCACCAAGGCAAGAGAGATAAGGGGAAGGGAGAGGAGCACAAGTCCTCTAGAGATAAGAAGAAAGAGAGGAGCTACATCGCCAAAAAGCCAAAGACACTGAGTGAGTCTGATTCCTCAGACTCCAGTGATGATAAAGAAGCCTACTTCGGGCTAGTGGGTCGCTCTGACTCAGAAGGAGACTGCCCCCCATTTACTGGGAAGGTAAAAGCTCGTACCCCCCTCTCTGACTCTGACTATGAGTCTCCTGATGATGATCTCGAGGACAGACTTTCTGCCGGAGAAGCCGAGCTCCTCGAAAAGTATGATCTTCTGCTCAACACCTTCGAGGAATGTGCAAGAGATTGAGGGCTCAGAAAAAGGAAGTCAAATTCCTTAAGGTTGAGGGTGTATCCCTAAGGGAAGAGATCACTAGCTTGATTTCTCTCCGACAGGAGCACCTGGACCTGGTCTCTAAGCACTCTGAGTCTCTAAGTCTCCTTGACCTTAAACAGGAAGAAATCAATAAGTTGGAAGAACAACTTGCGGCAGAAAGGAAGATTGTTAAAAGCTTCTCTATGCCAAAGAATGTTCTTCCACTGGTTGATACCTTCTCTGCTCAGGCTAAGGGCTGTCTTGGGGCATGTGGGTGTGCCTGGTAAATCATCCAGGAGAAAGAAAGCAGAGGAAAAAAAGGCTGCTAAGAAGGCCTCTACTGCAGAAAAGGGAAAGGCCCCACTCAACCCTGTTGAATTCAGGAAGTCTGGCTTTCCCTGTAATGAACAGGACTTTGAGTAAACCTATGGCCACTTCTTCCGGCCCTCGGTTGAAAAGCCCAAGAGCCGGTATGATGGTTGGGCCTTCCCCCGCAACTACAGTTAGAGTGTCTTTAAGGCACCTTATGAGGAAATCCAAGTGGAGGATTATGGCCACTTCTCTTGTGGCCATAATAGGAAGCAGGCACCAAAAGCCAAGCCTGTTATACTGAAGGAACAGGAGGTGAAGAAATCATGTGACTGCTGTCATCATGATGGCTCCACCTCCAGATCCAAGGCCCCGGCTGGACCCACCATTCCAAGGGTGAAGCAGGAGCCTAGGAAAAGGTACAATTTTGACTGTTGGTGCTGTGGCAAAGTTGGTCACTTTGCCGTGGATTGCTGGTTTAATCCGAGATATAACGAGACTCCTCATGTTAGCAATGCGAGATCGACACCACTCGTAGGGTTAACCATCCGAGGGGAGTGTGCTAACAAGGAATCTAGGACCCAAGTTCGATTGGGTTCCTAAGGGAAATTAATTCTGTTTTGCAGGAATGTCCAAAGGCCACCAAAACTCCAATATGGTACTTGGACAGTGGATGTTCCCGGCATATGACTGGGACTAGAAGCCTGCTGCGTGATTACTCTTCAGGCGAAAATGGACCCAAAGTCATCTTTGGGGGAAGATCGAGGAGTCACCAGAGGTTACATATGATTTCCAACGGTATAATCTCTATCACCGACGTGGCTTATGTTGAAGGGTTAAATCATAACCTGATCAGTGTAAGTCAGTTTTGTGATAAAGGATATGACGTTAAGTTCTGCAAGGATAAATGCTTGATAATATCGTGTGCCTCTTCGGAGACGGTATTAACCGGCATTAGGAGCAGAAATATCTTTTGTTTAGATTTTCTTAGTTTAGATTCTTCTACCCCGTGTTCTAGTAGCAAAAGGCAGTGCATCTCTTTGTGAACAATGGCACAAGAGATTGACACATATTAATTTCAAGACGATTAAATATTTATTTCTAAAAATTTAGTAAGGGATGCTCCATTTATTAAGTGCATCAAAGATAGCCCCTGTCCTGCTTTCTAGAAGGGCAAACAGACTCGGGCTACCTTTAAGGGCATTGCAGACAAAGACTCTTCCAGATATCTTTATCTTTTGCATATGGACTTGTTTGGTCCAGTGCAAGTTCATAGCTTGGGAGGCAAGTCCTATACGCTAGTGATTGTTGATGATCACTCTCGGTTTACATGGGTGTTCTTCTTAAAACGAAAGTCAGATACGTTTGACATCTTCACGAGTTTTGTCAAGCAAATTCAGAACGAACTTAACTGCTCAGTGGTCAAAATCAGAAGTGACCATGGAACAGAATTCGAGTCTGGGGCTATGACAGAATTTTGTGAAGAACATGGTATCTTTCATAAGTTTTCCTCCCCGCGTACTCCTCAGCAAAATGGAGTTGCGGAGAGGAGAAATAGAACTCTCATTGAAGCTTACACGACAATGTTGAATGACGCTTCTCTCCCAGAATACTTCTGGGCAGAGGCTGTCAATACGGCTTGTCATGTACAAAACCGGGCCTTGATCAACAAGAGTCATCGTAAGATGCCTTATGAGCTATTGAAAGGCAGGAAACCAACCATGTCCTATTTAAGGATCTTTGGCTGCAGATGCTATGTACTCAATAACGAAGTACCCGCATACTAAATTTGGTGAAAATGCTTCGAAGGTATATTCATGGGATATAGTAGCCATAGTCGGGCATATAGGGTTTTCAATAAGAAAACCCTAGTGGTGGAAGAGTCCATTAATGTTGTTTTTGATGAAGGAAGCTTGCTTTATATCACTTCTTCCAGTGGCATTCTTGAAGATGCAGGTGCACGGCTTGAACAACTAAATCTTGATGAGATTACTAAAGGTGCAACTCCCAAGTACGTCAAGGTTTCCACCTCGACGTCAGTTGGAGAAGTTGACGAGCAGGATGGAGAAAATCTCTGGAAGCAGGAGAAGCCGAGAAAGACGTCAGAGCTCCAGATGCAAGACTCCTAGAGCTCCGACACGTGAGGGATTATCCTAGAGATCAGATCATAGAGATCCTCGTGACGGTGTCAGAACTCGAAGAGGTATAATTAACGAGATTTTGTACCTTAGTTTCCTGTCACAGGTTGAGCCAAAGAAGTTCGGCGAGGCGAACAAAGATGCGGCATGGATATTGGCCATGCAAGATGAACTGCATCAATTTGAAAGATGCAACGTCTGGACGCTTATTCCCAGACCAAAGAACCAGAATGTGATCGGCACCAAGTGGATCTTCAGAAACAAACTGGATGAACACGGTGTCATCATAAAGAACAAGGCCAGGCTGGTGGCTCAAGGTTACAGACAGGAGGAGGGGATTTACTTTGACCAGACCTTTGCACCAGTGGCAAGGCTCGAGGCGATCAGATTGTTCCTGGCGTATGCTTCGCACAAAGGATTCACTGTCTATCAAATGGACGTGAAATCTGCATTCCTCAATGGAAACCTGAAAGAGGAAGTATATGTCGCACAACCCCCAGGTTTTGTTATTCCTACATTCCCATCATGTTTATTTTCTTAATAAAGCCTTATATGGCTTAAAAAAAGCTCCTCGAGCTTGGTATGAGACTCTGTCTAGTTTTCTTCTTGAGAACAAGTTCTCTAGAGGAAAAATAGATAAGACATTGTTTCTTAGGGAAGTCAAAGGCAAGACTTTTCTGGTGAAAATCTATGTCAATGACATAATATTCGGGTCAACGGATAACAACCTTTGCAAGAAGTTTTCCAAACTTATACAGGAAGTTTGAAATGAGTAGTATGGGAGAGCTGAAGTATTTCTTGGGACGTCAAGTGAAACAGTCTGAGGATGGGATTTTCATCTCTCAGACGAAGTTCACAAATGAACTCCTCAAGAAATTCGGAATGGAGAGTGCAACCTCTATGAGGACTCCAATGGGATCCACTGTGTCTCTGACAAGGATGAGAAAGGAAACCTTTTGATGAAACCAAGTACAGAAGCATAATTGGATCCCTGCTCTATCTTACTGCTAGTAGACCGGATATTATGTTTTCCACATGCGTTTGTTCAAGATATCAGGTGAACACTAAGGAATCTCATTATGTCGCTGCAAAGTGGATTCTTAGATACCTTAAAGGTACACCAAATCTTGGCTTGTGGTACCCAAGAAACAATGATGTCGAGCTGATTGGCTTTTCAGATGCTGACTTTGCAGAAGCAGGGATGATAGGAAAAGCACTTCCGGGACGTGTCAATTCCTCGAAAGAAGGCTTATTTCTTAGAACAGTAAGAAGCAGAATTGTGTCGCAACCTCCACGGCTGAATCTGAGTACATCTCAGCAGGCAGTGTTGCACACAACTTTTATGGATCAGAAATTAGCTCAAAGATTATGACTTGCAGTTCAGAGAAGTTCCGATGTATTGTGACTCCTCGAGCGCAATAGCAATTGCGAACAATCCTGTGTCGCACCGCAGAATGAAGCACATTGAAGTGCGTTATCACTTCATTCGGGAGCATGTGGAAAACAAAGACATATCTCTCTGCTATGTCCCCACGGATAAGCAGGTTGAAGATATCTTCACAAAGCCCCTAGACGAGGCCAAGTTCAGTCTCTTCAAAACTGAACTCAGCATGCTGAACTATGAAGAATGAAGACTGTGCGGCTCAAGGCTCTTGGATCAAGGGGAAGCATCAGCAAGAAACTCAAGCTCGAGCATGGATGTAAGATCTGAGGGAGAGCATGTGGCTCCAAGTGAAGCCCCAGATTTGTAGAAGCCGAAAAAGGGGAGATTACCCTCTCGGCTAAGGTGGCTCCAAGTATGCTCTCAAGAAAATGGTAATGAATTTCTCCCTCAACTGGATTCTTCGGTTATGATTCTCATTCCCATATGTCTTATTCACCTTAGCTTGTAGGGTTTAGGCTTCTTAAAATAGGGGGAGATTGTTGGGTATTGTATCCACAATGTACCTGATTTGAAGAAGCCCCTAAACAAGCTAAGGTGAATAGATAATGTATTTGATGATTTTCTATCAAGTTGTGCTTGCAGTTATTCCACGACAAGTACACACCAATGTCAGGGTGCAGTGGGTCAATATACACGGGTCAACGCAACGTAATCCCTCGTTGAGCAGATCAGTGTGTTGGCTCCGTATAGTCTCTCTATTGGAGTGTACTTATTTTCAGTATAGGGCTGAGATAGATCAAGAGCAGACAAGGAGCAAGGATGGGTCAAAGACCAGCTCCCGGAAGATAGACGAAAAATCGTCTAAGGAAAATTCGACGAGAATCACTAAGTGATTCTCGCCGATTCGACGGGGAATCACTAGTGATTCTCGTCGAATCGTCGAGAATCACTAGCCTACTCTCGCCGACTGCATCCGGCTGTCTCAACACCGTCTAGAATTAAGCTAAGGCAGAATCGACGAGAATCACTAAGTGATTCTCGCTGAATCGTTGAGAATGACTTTGCATTCTCGCCGATTCGTCGAGAATGGATTGTGATTTTCGCCGATTCTCTCTAGATGGCTTGTTGTTCAGCTAGAATTCTTCTAAGGAGAATTCGACGGGAATCATAAGTGATTCTCGCCGATTCGTCGAGAATCACCAATGATCCCGCCGAATTTGCCTAGGCAAATTCCGTTGGCTCGCTGGACCGGACCAAATGTTCAGGCGCTGTTTGAACCGAAATAGGGTTTTTCTGGTGGGGCCCACAAACGGTCATAAAGGATGATCTACAGTATAAATACTCGCTTATTTTGAACATTTCAGATCATCCCTACACGCGAAAAAGAAACGAGCCGCTGACTTGACCTAGCTCATCACGGAACTTCTTCCGCCTCCGTCGCCGCTCGAAAGGTTGTCGTCGCCGCGGGTCTTGGATTTTATTGATCTCCCGACGACAGAAAACTAGCCAAGCAACGCGTCTCACGTGTTTATCTTGAGATCCTTTGTCTCTTGGTTTGTTGAACGGGAAACTTTCCCCTTCGAATCGATTGAAACGACGATCCAAGTAAGATCGTTGGTAGACCTTGCTAGCTTTATTACGAAGTTTGGATCTCGAAAGCATCGCCGCCGCAATCCTTGCCGCCGCGATCTCGGGGAGATCCTCTCCATGAGAGTGCTTAGGTCGTGGACTCTTTATCTTCTTCAAGAACTCTTCATCGATGAAGAGGGACACTGAGCGCTCCAAACGTAGTTTGTATTTTGTACATTCTATTTTACTTTTGTTGTAACGGACTTTGGTTCCTCATTGTAAGGTGGGTGTGCAACCCGTGGTGGAGGAGTAGTGACTCCTTCGGGTGGAAGGTTTTCTTCCATAGTGTGAGGATTGGATTTCAATCCGGTTTTGGTGAAGTGACGTGAGTCGTCCCTTGTTTTTGGAGATAGGTCGAAGGGGGAAAGTGGCGTACCTCAAATCGGGGAACCACTATACTACCCGTGTGTTTCTTGTTAGTGCTTGTTTTGTTTTTATTTGGAAGGTAAATTTTTAATTT